>CM076583.1:721645067-722102567 GCA_034641835.2 Pinus albicaulis | reverse complement strand
GCATGAAATATACTGCTTCATAAACTGCCCTAGCTATGACTGCGCAGTCTTATGGAGACACTGCTACATACAAATTTGAAATATGATGATATTGAAATATAGCTCAAGAAATGAGGGGGAGTGTGCTCTCAACCCCTAAAAACAATAATACAATGATGATACAACAATCCTCAAGAGGATTGGCTACACTAGATGCATAGAATGGAAAGATACCAAAATGTCGGAGTTGTTGGGTGGCAGTAGCAACTCATAATCAAAATGGAAGGAGATGGTAGAATCTGCTCTACAATTTGAATCAATCTCCTCCAAATGATTTCCAAAGTGCAAGGCTGATCCTGACACTGGAAATCTCTCCCTCCAATGTGATGGTGCAAATCCCCACTGCAGACTAACTCTGAAGTAACGCAGTCTACGGAAGGGACTGCACTGATGAAGATGGGATAAAGCTTGGCCTGCTGCCAAAATCTGCAAATAAGCTCAAAATCACTCGTTAATGATATCTCCACTAAATGGAGACTCCTTTCTCTGCAAATCAAGCCCCGAAGTGATGTGGTGGAAGCCTCTACTGCAACCCCAGCAACACAATGTCTTCTTGCTGCAAGAATAACGTTGTGATGGAAGAGAATGCTTTGGCCTTGAGCCAAGATGTGGAGAAAGCTGAAGATCAATTCCTTAAGAGGCCTCTCATGAGGAGGAAGGAATCATAAGTAGGAATTCCCCTAGCAACTCTGCTGAACAGCAGGAGTATGCTCCTTGTCTCTCAAGACAACAGAATCAATAAGCCATTCATGAGAAAAAATGGTTATCTTGCCCTCCTCTTATACAATTTTGAGCTCCCTCTCCATGGGCCCCACTTCATTAGGGTTTTCCTTCTCAAGGAATATTCCCTCCCTCTCTATTGCATTGTACTACAGTGTGCTTTCCACCTCATAACCTGCGCAGTTTGACTTTGGTCAACTTGACCTAGCCACTTTGCAAAATAGCACCTTTTCACCCATGGAGGTGTGAAATAAAATACAAAAATGATCCCTTCTCATAATATGAGGGATTTTATTGTGATTTTCATTACTCATGGGTCTCCTTACCCATTTATTCTCCTCCTATGTGAAATTAGCAAAAATTAATGTTCCAATTATCTGCATGAAAATTTTGGAACATTACAGTCCTCCCCTCCCAAATGTTGCTTGTCCTCAAGCAACTGCAAGGACAGAACCGAAAAGCCTCCTCTCAAGGCATGGAGTCTATGATGTGTTTTAGGAACATCTCCCTCATGTGGATCCTCCATCCCCAAGCAATCAACCAAGCAAAATGAGTCACCCTCCAACTAGGCAACTCCTGAAAATACTCCTCCACCTTGTGCTCATGTAGAAAAGGTGGGCTGAAATTCTGAACATGGTAAGCTTCATGGCCTACCCCATGTTGTCCTCTTCTCCACTCATGATAAATGTGGAGTGCAAGTTGAACTCGGGCTGCAATAATGTTTCCTTCAAGAGGCAAGATGAAGTCTAGATCCCCAAGGACCTCTCCTCCAACGCTGCAAATCAAGCTGGACCAAATCATCTTATATGTGATGAGTTGGAATTCATCATCGTATGGAATCCAAACAATCATATGGTTCACCTCATGGAAAAACAAAAGGTTGAACATGGTGACCATATCATCTCCCATACTCCCCTTGGAGCATGAGTTGCAAAAACAATGGAGGTACCTCCTCCCAAAGGGCACATCCACCCAATGAGTTCCTCCCTCCTCATGATACATATGGGGTTGCTGCTAATATATGGCTGAAACATAATTGTCTTTAAGAGAGACCCAAGCCACCCCATCAAACATGTAAACCATGAAATGCCTCCTCCAAAAATTCAGACTCTCTAAATAGATCCTCCCACATGAAGGAAAGAGGTGAAGCTTGGCAATCATGGGCTGCCCATTGTTTCCCCTAAAACATACACCATGCAAAGTAGGGAGAATCATACTCCCAATGGGCATCTCCAACTCATATCCTACTTTCCAAACAAAGCTCCCCGTGTAAAAAGAAAACTCAGCAACACATGGAAGAAAGAAAAAATAGGAACAAGTTGTCATATGACAACTGGAAAGTGGATCATAGTTCCACTCATGGAACTCGCACAGTGCATTCACTGCCTGCATCAAAACAGAAAAAAACAAGTGCTTTTCCAACCACTTTTTTTCTGCCACAATCATCTCATAAGATGGAAACATGAACATAAAATATGGTGTCAATAGTTCCCACCAAGAATCATGTGGCTTCCCCCACAGTCCACCCATGAAATAGCAAATCTCAATGCTGCAAATGGCTCCAAGTACATCATCATATAAAACATGAGAAAGGATGATCGTCCTCAATACCACATGCTAATCATATAAAGTAAAGGAAGGCAAATAATAATACAGATGTATACCTCCTCTACCAGGTACTGTGGACATTGAGTTGAAATGGCTCAACTGAAAGTGTTCCCTTACTCCCAATGAGTAGGAAGGTGGCTGTGACATCCTCATCATCATCATCAGGGCTATGCATCTCTACATATGCTGATATATATCCTGCTGGATTCCCTCCCAAATGAACTCCTCTGCCAAGGAAAGATATGCATCAAGATGCATGGAAAAGAAGTCCCCCTGTGTTGTAAGTAGCATCTTCTCCTTGAGACTAGAGGCTCTAGTCAAGAAGACTTTTCCATGTGAGTAGATGACCATATCATCTACCATATATATATCACCTCTCTCTGGGTCATCAAGCATACTGCAAGCACCAAGATCCTTGGAGTACCTCACTAAGAGTGAAGATCTCCAGTAAGGATCAATCCTCCTAAGAGACAGCGCTGGTGATCTGGCATGTGTAGCTCTCCTCCTACTACTGTCTACTACTTTGACATCCCTCATGCCAAATTTTTCCTCCAAACTCTTCACCTCTCCAAAATCCAAGAGCGGTGAATCCCACAACATGATACCTCTCATCAATGATAGATCTGGTGGTCTCCCTGGTGGGATGCCCCTATGCAGTGAGACATCAATGCCAAGAGTGGATTGTACATATGGTTGGGCAACCTTGCCCTTGCTCTCCCTGCGATGTACAACCTTGCTCCTCTTTTCCTTAACTTTCTAGAATTGAGAAGGGTGTGTGCCTCTCATCACATGATGCTGCTCTTTCTCTCCTCCTCTTTCTTCCAGCTGCAAAATGGCACAATCATCCTGCTCACTGATTGTGCTTGGACCTCCATGTATGAGATCCTGGGGACCTTCCTGCAATGATGCAAGAATCCCTCTTATTGGAGCATGTGCTCCTCCTTCCTCTGTATGAGGTACTAGATCAGCTCTATGATTGACAGTGTTGTTGCCCTTCTCCTCCAAAATGAGATCCTGTCTTGAAAGAGAGACCTCCATGACTCTTTGTGCCAAAATGCAAGATGAAGGTCTTGCCTCCAATAAAGCACCATGCAAGATATCATCCTCCTCTAAGGGTTTTTGAAGTGATCTTGAGCCCATGAATTCCTCCATCACATGCAAGGGTTTTGTTTTTCTAGCAATGTTTGTTTCCTCCACATGTGTTTCAGGTTTCTTCCCACCCAATCTTTCCATCAAAGCCCTAATGAACATTGCATAGGAAGAAGTATTTGGATTTTTCAAAGAAAAAGACTCAAATAATCACCATCCATGAACCTTACCTCAAAAGTGCAGCGCTGCTACTCTGATAGCTTCCTCTTCGGAAATCTGATGCTGCTGCAGAAAGGTGTCTAGCTCTTTTACCCATGCTTTGGCTGAAAGTGTAGGGGACCCATCAAAGATAGATAGAAGAAATATATCCACATTATGCTGCTTGCTCCTCCCTACCATGACCTTGAAAAACTCCGGGAAAGAGATGTGATCTATAAACTTCTGAATTTGAGATTCATGCTCATGTAAGAAACCACTAAGAGTTCCCTTCTCTGGTATGCCTTCTTCTTCTTTTCTTCTCATGGAAAAGCTGGCCATGTGACTGCGCTGTACCCCAAGGTGTGTAGCTGCATGCTTACACTCCTCATGGGAAAATCTAGAGTTGGCCCTTGATTCAGCCCTTTTATTTTCTTCTCCAAAAGATGGAGTCTTTTTCCTGCTTATTTCTTAGTCTCCTTGATGAGAATAGGAAGTGCAGGGTTCTTCCTCTTCTTCTTGCTTCTCCTCCTTGGAGAGGTTCTTATTGGCTCTAAAAATGGATGAGATCAAGCTCATCTTATTCATCTTTCTTTATTCTTCTTTCTTGTGCTTGAAGGCCACAGGCTGAGCCAAGAAAGGTGCTCTGAGTAATGTTCCCAATTTTAGCCTCAAGCTAAAATGGAACATTATAGTTGTATATTTTATTTTTTCTTAATAAAATGGGTAAGGAGACACCTTAGCCCTCTTTTAATGAAGAAATAACACTCCTTGTGTGAAAGGAGGACAAATAAGCAGCTGAAATAAACATCTAAGGGTGTGAATGGAACCCAACTCACTTGGTTTAGTCATCTTTGACTAAAGTCAACAGCGCTGCCCAAGGAGGAGAGGCTTCCTAGAGAAGTTGCATAGTTTTGGAGGGAAGACACTCACATGAGGGTGGAAACCCTAATTGGTGGGACCTTGGTGGAGAAGAGTTCCATTTCTTTATAAGGAGGACATGGCATCCCATTTGTATCATGTTTTGAGTTTAGAATTGGGTCTGCAAAGGCTTGCATCCCCAGGCTGTTTAGTAGGGTGATGGTGCCCTCGGGCACTAGGGTGTTCCCGGTCGAGAATCCCTACCTCTTCCTAAAGGAAGGAGAGGGATTGAGCTTCATTTTACTCAATCCATCATTGGCCATATCTACATTCATCTTCTACAACGTTAGCTCTGCAGCAGAGAGGACGTTGTGTTGCTGGGTGCAGCAAGAGAGGAACTTATGGAGTCATTATTAGCTTGCTATTTCAGTGGAGGAGTGATATATTCATTGGAGGAGCTGCAAAGGAGACTCCCGGGCTTCATTTCCACATCTTTGGCACTTGGCCAGGTATTCATCATCTCCCACTGCGCAATCCATGGAGGAAACTGCGTTATTTTAGAGGAGGCAGTGAGAGAGGGTTCATAGAGCTCATCAGGAGGATGTTTTTGAGACAAAGGGATTAGCCCTTTGTATTGGAAACATTATCAGAGGAGGGAAATCAGATTTCAGATCAGCCACATCCTCATTCTTGTTTTGGTTCAGTTGCAGTGACAACTCAGTTGTCACATTTTGTATTCTCCGGCATTTCTAGCAATCTCTCCTAGATTGGCTAGAAATCTTGTATTTCAACCCATCTCTTTGTTATTGAGATATTTCTTGTATTCCTTCAGCCACATTTGTATTTTATTCATATTCAGTAGCTCATACCTTCATATACACAGTGCAGTCACTGCTCTCCAGCATTTTGTGGATTTGCAGCAACTCTTGTATTTCATTGCTTATTCATTGGAGGTTGGTTCTTAAAGCTTGAGTGGCTTGTCCCTCAACTATTTCTTGTATATTATTGCTGATATAATCATATAATGTTGGCTGCATACATTTCCCTCTTATGGTGTATTCAGATTTGCAGATTTTAATGGTTATGTTCACATATTGTTGTAAGCTCTCTCATTGAGCATTTTTTTAGAGACCTAGATTGGGGAGATCTGAATAACCCATCTAGAGTTATTTCTTTGAGCTCATATTCTGCAAGTTGTATTAGAGATGTTCTAGGGCATCCCAGCAGTGGTTTGCCTTATTTATGCAATGACTTCCTTATACAGCATCCTCAAGGACCCTATAGCAGAAATTCCTGAAGTGGAAATATTGCATATCCATAGACAGAGTCTGTGAAGGGCCAGCTAGCTTCTGGATCTCACACTTCCTTGTGAAGGTGACATATCCAGTAAATTCCCCAACAGTAAATCTCTGGAATGGACTTATGGTCTTTCTATAGAAGGAATTCTGGAATATCTTAAGATATTCCTGATGGAGCAGAAAGTTCCAGATTTGGAACATTACAGTGGTATCAGAGCATCAATCTTGGCTCAGCCTGTGCACAATATTTCCATCAGCAAGAGGAGCTTCTCTCCAAGGAGAGGAGATTGACAGAGGAAACAAGGAAAAAGGAATGATGGAAGAGGAGGTTTCCCTTCTTCTTTTCCAGACCATTGAGGAGATTACTGAAGATCTTAATGGAAGGGAAAATTTGGAGAATTTTTTTGAAAGGGGTTTGTGGATGAAGCAAGCCCTAGCTATTCTCATGAAGGGTGTGAGAATTCAGCCACACATGCAGATCCACAGTGCAGTACATTGCCTATAGCTATTGCAAGAAGGATGGAGGAAAAAGTTGAGGCCTTTGGAGGAGCAGCGCTGCAACTCAAAGGTATGATTCATGATGATTGATTTCAGAGTTCTATTTCATCTTTTCATGCAAATGAGAGATCATATGCTGAATTCACAAATATTTTTGCAAAGGGGATTGATGAAAACCAATGTGAAACATGGTGTGACAAAACTTCAAACACTTTTCATGCATGGAAGGGGACCATGAAACAAAGATCATTCCATCTTTCTAGAGGGGGAGTAAATCAGGAGAATGGCTTGCTAGAGGCAAGAGCCCCATTGTATGAAGGGCACTCTTCTATTTGTGAGGGTGTGGAGATATTTCTCTCAAGGGAAGGCCAAGATCCAAGGCCTCTCATTGAAGAGAAGATGCACTCACATGTTGGTAGAGGGGAGGTGCATAGAAGAATCTACAACGCTGCACCATTGGAAGAAGAAGAAGATCAGAAGGATCAACATGGAGGGATGATGGGCATTCACCCTTATCTATTTCAGAAATTTTCTACACTAAGGAAAGAGACTGTACTGTGCAGTGAAGAGAGGGACAAATCAGTCCACTCATACATATAGGCTATTTCAGATCTTGATGTCTCATTATATGAAGGCATTCCACATGGGAGGCCACTTGATCTAGAGATGATGAGAGGCATCATATCATTTGGTTCACCACTTTTGGATTCCAGAGAGGTGGAGACATTGGAGGAATCCATCACAGCACAGAGAGTTTGGGAATAAGCACAAGGAGGAGGGATACACTCTCTCATTTTCAGTACCACCCATTCTCATCAGTTTTACTGCGCAGATAGAGTTGCTACAGAGATGGAGGATAGCATCTTCATGATACAGGATGACTGCTCCATAGATTTGGTGAGAGAGAGGATACTTCCTTTGAGGAAGGACTCTTTCATGCATTGGAGTAGATGGAGGCCACTCATGCTTACTTTGGGCTAGGATCGGGAGATTCTTTGGAGGTGATAGTCTCTCATGGGAGGCTCATTTTCAGAGAGAACCATTTCTATCTGAGCATGAGAAGCTACATGATGGCATGGCAACAACTTGGAGGATGAATTTGGCACGGGGGATGTCAAAGTAGCAGGCAGCAACGTGAGGGAGCACCATATTGCAAAACATCAGCGTTGTCTATGAGGAGGATTGATCCCGGTTGGAGGACTTAGCTTATGGTTGAGTATTCCCAAGATCTTGGTGCATGTATGATTTTTGATAACTAGGAGGGAGATGACTGATACAAAGTATATGATATGGTCATCTAACACTATGGTAGATTCTTCTTTACTAGAGTTTCTAGTCTCAAGGAGAAATTATTGCATGCAGGACATGAGGACTTCCTAGCTATGAACTTGGATGCATACTTTGCCTTGCTAGAGGAGTTCACTTGGGAGGGCATTCATCATGGTCTTCATCAGCATATGGAAAGATGCATATCCCAGATGATTTTGGAGAGGTTGGCACAACCATTCCCTTACTCATTTGAGGAGAGGGGGAGCATTTAGATGAGCCATTTCAGCTCAAGGTCTCAAGTACATGGTAGAGAAGGTATCATTTCCCATTTTGTACCTCTTTACTTCACATGAGCAGCATATTGTCTCAAGGAGGGTCATCCATTCTTGCACTTGGTATAATGTACTTGTAGCTACTTGTAGCCTTGATTTTGGCTATTCTTATGATGGTTTGTGGGGGAAGCCACATGCTTCTTGGTGTGCACCATTGGCACAAAATTATGATTTCATGTTTTCATATTATGAGGATATGTTGTGGCAGCAAACAAGTGGCTATTAAAACACTTGTTACTTTTGATTTTGAGGCAGGCCAAGGAGGCACTGCGCAGGCTCCATGTGTGGAACTTTGAACCACTCTCCGGTTGTCATTTGACAACTTGCTTTTATTGTGTATTACTCCTTGTATTTCTGATGTTTGCACACTCATGAGGAGCATTATTTGGAGATTATTGGATGAACAGCCCAATGGGAGCATGATTCTCCCCATTATACATGTCTTATGTTGTAGGAGACACCATGGGCAAACCATGATTTCCACATTGCTACTTGTCTCTTCTTATGGGAGAAGCCACTTGGAGAATTTGAGGAGGCATTTCATGGCTAGTTTTTCTTGATGGGGTAGCTTGGGCCATTCTTGGAGGCCATACCATTTCAGCCCAAGGACAGAGGCAGCCCCATGAACACTTCAAATGGAGAGAGGGCCATCATGGGACATCAAAACAACTCTCCATTCAGCCCCAACACATTGCAGAAATCAGGGGTGAGATTTTCATTTGGATGATAGCATGGATGAGAGGATCATCATTGGGAGCAGAATTTTCCCATGCATATCATCACTCCTACCTTAAGGAGGCCATAGCACAGCAAGAAGGATTCCACTACACCTTCTATCTTTCCATGAGGAGCATCATTTTCATCTTGCATACTTGGGAGAGAGCACTGGAGGAAAAATTTACTGCAACATCTTTTGAGCAGTGGTAGAGCTTGTTGATGAGGCCACAAGAGAAGAAGGAGGAGGAATTTTGTTCTCTCTATGCAGTTGCTTGAGGTCAAGCAACATGTGGGAAGGGAGGACTGTAATGTTCCCAATTTTAGCCTCAAGCTAAAATGGAACATTATAGTTGCATATTTTATTTCTGCTTAATAAAATGGTTAAGGAGACACCTTAGCCCTCTTTTAATGAAGAAATAACACTCCTTGTGTGAAAGGAGGACAAATAAGTAGCTGAAATAAACACCTAAGGGTGTGAATGGAACCCAACTCACTTGGTTTAGTCATCTTTGACTAAAGTCAACAGCGCTGCCCAAGGAGGAGAGGCTTCCTAGAGAATCTGTGTAGTTTTGGAGGGAAGACACTCACATGAGGGTGGAAACCCTAATTAGTGGGACCTTGGTGGAGAAGAGTTCCCTTTATTTATAAGGAGGAGATGGCAACCCATTTGTATCATGTTTTGAGTTTAGAATTGGGTCTGCAAAGGCTTGCATCCCCGGGCTATTTAGCAGGGTGATGGTGCCCTCGGGCACTAGGGTGTTCCCGGTCAGGAATCCCTACCTCTTCCTCAAGGAAGGAGAGGGATTGAGATGCATTTTCCTCAATCTGGCATTGGCCACAGCTACATTCATCTTCTATAGCATTAGCTCTACAACAGAGAAGACATTGTGTTGCTGGGTGCAGCAAGAGAGGAACTTATGGAGTCATTCTTGGCTTGCTATTTCAGTGGAGGAGTGATATATTCATTGGAGGAGTTGCAAAGGATACTCTTGGGCTTCATTTCCACATATTTGGCACTTGGCCAAGTATTCATAATCTCCCAATGTGCATTCCATGGAGGAAATTGCGTTATTTTAGAGGAGGCAGTGAGAGAGGGTTCATAGAGCTCATCAGGAGGATGTTTTTGAGACAAAGGGATCAACCCTTTGTATTGGAGACATTATCAGAGGAGGGCAATCAGATTTCAAATCAGCCACAGCCTCATTCTTGTTTTGGTTCAATTGCAGTGAAAACTCAGTTGTCACATTTTGTATTCTCTAGCATTTCTAGCAATCTCTCCTAGATTGACTAGAAATCTTGTATTTCAGCCCATCTCTTTGTTATTGGGCTATTTATTGTATTCCTTCAGCCACATTTGTATTTTATTCATATTCAGCAGCTCATACCTTCATATACACAGCACAGTCACTGCTCTCTGACATTTTGTGGAGTTGCAGCAACTCTTGTATTTCATTTCTTATTCATTGGAGGTTGGTTCTTAAAGCTTGAGTGGCTTGTCCCTCAACTATTTCTTCTATATTATTGCTGATATAATCATATAATGTTGGATGCATACATTTCCCTCTTATGGTGTATTCAGATTTGCATATTTTAATGGTTATGTTCACATATTGCTGTAAGCTCTCTCATTGAGCATTGTTTTAGAGACCTAGATTGGGGAGATCTGAATAACCCATCTAAAGTTATTTATTTGAGCTCATATTCTGCAAGGGAGTTGTATTAGAGATGTTCTAGGGCATCCTAGCAGTGGTTTGCCTTATTTATGCAGTGACTTCCTTATACAGCGTCCTCAAGGACCCTGTAGCAGAAATTCCCGAAGTGGAAATATTGCATATCCATAGACAGAGTCTGTGAAGGGCCAGCTAGCTTCTGGATCTCACACTTCCTTGTGAAGGTGACATATCCGGTAAATGCCCCAATAGTCAATCTCTGGAATGGAATTGTGGTCTTTCTATAGAAGGAATTCTGGAATATCTTAAGATATTCTCGATGGAGCAGAAAGTTCCAGATTTGGAACACTACACAAACCCCTAGTTTAGTCTCCTTTGTAAAAAAATTCAGAATCTATAAAATATTGGTATTACTCTGTTGTGTTTCTCTTATTAGATTTTTAGTTTAGTACTTCCATTTTGAGACTTCTTACAGTTTCAGCAAGGTCTCTATCCTTTGACATGTCTTCTCCATGCCCATTCAACATTGTTCCAACATTACCCATGTTCAAATTCATGGTGTTGGCCTCTTCTTCATGGCTATGGGATCCCTAAATGTACCCCATACTCCTTGTCCTCCTATTAGTTTCCTTATAAGACACTTGTTACTTTCTTTTGAAATTTTCAGGATATTTTCTATCTCAATCCAAAATTCTCCTCCTTGATAGCTTTTTGTTGATTGCTTCAGTGCTCAAATATTAGCTCTAATTTTTGAGTTACACCCTGTTGAGTGAATGCATGCTCTGTCCTTTAGTTAAACTATTCCATTTATTCATAATTCCTTCACCTCAATCGCCTGGACCAATTCAATTCACCTGTAAGTATATCATTAGCTATCCTTAGACATACAAAATCCCCCTCTCTGCACCTTCTTTATTTCCTCATAAAAATCACTAACTACCTCAACTTTTTGGGTTATCCCTACTTCTCATTAGGCTTGAGCTGACCTATGTCATCTCCATTGACACTTAGCATACATGCAACCTTCCCTTTCACATTTGTCGAGACACTTTCAGCACAAATTTCAAAAATATCTCCTCTGAGGTGACATCACTAACTAGGATCTTTGCATCAGGTTCCCCCATCCTCTCTTCTGTTCAATTGAAAATGCCCAAGATATTGCCCTTTATAACCACCACATTCAACATTAATAATATTGTGATACTAAAAAACACTCACAAAATCAATTAGGTCAAAAAATAAAACATAGATCACATAAAATGGACATCAAATAAACTAAAAAAAAGACAAAAAAAAAAATTCTATAAATATGAAAAATTTGAATACTTTTACCATTCACCATTCACTATTCACCCATAGCACTAAAACTCATTTGATATTTTTGGCATTAGTTGTAATCTTTGGAAGAGTCTACCACAAGATTTTGACACCAAGAAGTTTAGATAACCTTAGACTCAACCCTCTTTACTTTTTTTTTCATTTTAATTTTTTTTAATATTTTAATTTTTTAATTTTTTTTAATTAGTAGGCATTTATGCACGTGAGCTAGTTAAGGCATTCCTACATGCGCCACTAGGTCCTTTCGCACATGTTCCAAAATGGCCACTAAATCCTATCCTCCCATCTCAAGATAATAAAGTTTGAGATTTTTCTCTAAGTGTGTTTAGGTATCATACAAAAGAATGGGTTTCTAGTAAAGGTAAGTGACCAAAATTTTTTGGATTGAAAGGTTTTAAAATTTAATAATGAATATTTTAAATAAAATAAATATTTAATAATAAATATTAAAAAATAAAATTTATTAATATAATATAATATCAAAATTAACGAATTTTGAAATATAACCATGGTTATACTAAAATTTATTAGAATCATGAAATAAATCGTTGTAGAATATTCAAATACAATAATGAAAAATAATTTTTTATTTCAATTTTTAATTTTTTACGCATTCCAATATTATAATTTATTTTCTTTATGTATCAAATCGTTTCAATGTTATAATTTTTTTTTTTTTTTTTAAATAATAAAATGTGTGATAATTTTTTTAAAAATATATAAAATTTAGTGAAGAATATTAAAATTAAAATTCGCTGATATTATATTATATTGTGTTTATAATTAATTAATAATTTTTGAAATATTATTATATTAAAATAATAAAATAAATTATTATAAAATTATTTAATTCAAAAGTATTTATATTATATTTATAATTAATAATAAATTTCGAAATATTATAATTATTGTTTTTTTTATAGGTTAGTATATGTTTAATGTTATATTAAAATATAGAGTATATGAGGGAGATGTTGTAAGTAACATTACATTAAAAAAAATTAAAAAATTAATAACATTATTTTATTGTGGTTTACAGCGGTAATTCTTTCATTGAGTTGAGATTTAATGCCTATAGTATATTAGAAATGTGTAATGCAACACCAGCTTAGATCCATTTTAACTTCGTATTTAACAAGAGCCAAGAGGGATAAAAAAAAAAATCACTTTAAAAGAACTTTGCATCTCAAGAACTCTGATCCCTCACTTTGTAGATTGAAAGTTGAGATGAATCTGAAAATGTTAAAGATTACAACATTTATACCATACCCAAATTAAATGTTTACATGGGAGTTAAGTTTATTTATGAATCTCAAATATAAAGAATTTTTTTAACAAAAAAAATGAATTGGGTAATGGGAAATCTTAGATAAAATATAATATTACAATATTATATGTTACCCAATATTTATTACCACCCCCACCCAATAAAACTTTTCTAGTGGTGGGGTAAGTATTAATTAAAATGTAATATTATTACATTTTACCTAGGCAATATTCTCCCTCACACCTATTAATTTTATAGTTGAGTTTGTTTACTTTTAAACTTTAAATTTAAAGAAACTTATAATAGAAGTGGCCCTGTTGAGAGGAAATATTGGGTAAAATGTAGTATTATAGTATTCTATTTTACCCAATATAACCTAGTAAAAACTGGATGGATATAGGCAGAAATATTATATAAAATGTAATAATTACATTTTTCCTCCTCAAATAGGTTATATTTCACATGAATATCATAGGTCAATACCATGGATTTTAAAACCATGGGTCAATTTTATTTTATTTTTCTACAGTTATTTGTATTTTGTTATTTTTGTTTTATTTTTGCTGAATTGAAATGTTTACATTACATTATGTTATGTTACATATTTCTAGTATACTAGAGGCATTAAATCTCAAGTCAATGAAGTCATTACTTTTTAGTATGACGAATATATGTAATTCTTTACTGATATATATAATTCCTTTATTGACTTGATATTTAATGCCTATAGTATACTAGAAATGTGTAATGTAACATAATGTAATGTAAATATTTTAATTTTGCAAAAATAGAATAAAAATAACAAAACAAAAATAGCTTAGTAAAAAATAAATAATAAAAAAATGACCCATGTTATTGACTCGTTGTTTTAAGAATCAATAGTATTGACTCGTGGTATTCATGTGGAATATAAGCTATTTAAGGGGGAAATATTAGGAAAAATGTAATTATTACATTTTATCTAATATTTCTGCCTACATCTATCCACTCTTTACTAGTTTATATTGACTAAAATATAATACTATAATATTACATTTTACCCAATATTTTCTCTCAACATGTCCACTTTTAATTATAATTTTTATTTATATTTAAAGTTTAAAAGTAAACAAAGTCAACTATAAAATTATTCATCATGTAAACATTTCATCCCAAAATGGTAAAGATGTTGTAATTTTTAACATTTTGACTTGGTAAAAATAAAATAATAAAATAAAATAAAGAAAATAAATAATTATATATATTTAGATTTATAATTAATTATAAATAACAATTAAACCCGCCTAAATTTATCTCAATTCTGAATCTACAAAGAAAGGAATCAAAATTCTTGAGATGTAAAGTTTTTTAAAGTTAAAAGAAATTTGATCTTCTTCACACTTGGTAGATTCGGAATTAAGATTGATCTAGACTGATTATATTAAAGTAATAAAATAAATTATTATAAAATTATTTAATTTAAGAATAATTATATCCATTTAATATTTAATAATGAATATTAAAAACCAAAATTTGTCAATATACAATTATGTTAGACTCTTTCTCTTTTCTTAAGATCCAAAAGATTCCATTATTCTTAAGTGATGGTAACCATCATCATTATCATTAATAATAAATTTTTATTTTAAATTTTAAATTAATTATTATTATTTAATATAATAATAAAATAAATTATTATATCAAAATTTATTAAAATAATAAAATAAATTGTTATAAAATTATATAAAAAATTAATAAAATACTAAAATAAATTGCTGTAGAATTATTCAAATATCTAAAAGCTATTTCTGGAATCTAGGTTTCTGTGATTTATCATATAAATTAGCAGAATTCTTTCGATAATAATCACCAAAAAAATTCTGCTAATTTATATCCAAAAGCTCATAATAACCACGGATTGAATTAATTATTTTAAGGAAAAATGTTATAATATAACTGAAATAAAATATATTAATAATATGATTAAAAATATAAAATATATTAAGAAACAGACAATTTGAAGTGCATTAACGATACTTCTTACATATTATAAAACATATTAGGCGTCATGCTCTTCTCTCGCGCTCTGTACAGTAAACCATTTTTTTTTGGAGGGGAGAGGGGGGTTGGATTACGTTAGTTTGGAAGAAAATTGTTTTGTGAATGTATAAATAAATTTAGTAATTTTTGGAAACTTAAATAAACTTATTTTTTAAGAAAATTATATATTAGTTTACGTTCAAAGTTATGATTTTATAGTTTAGAGAAATTTGACTCAATTAAATTATTGGCTGTTTTTAAGTTTCAAGTTTAAAATAATCTATTTCATGTGTTTATTTTGAAATAGAATTTCTAGAATTTTAATTTAATTATCAATAATTATTGGGACTAGAGGTGCTATTTAACTAAGAGATATTGTAAACATTTTGACTTAGTCAAATTACATAAAAAAATTAAAATTAAAATTTAATTTAATTAAAAAATAATTATTAATTAAAACATTTTACTCAATGAATTATCCAAAATAATAATAATTTAATAATAGGTATCATTTTTTGGAGAAAATGATATCTAATATAATGCACTGCATAAACCCTCAATACTTAAATTTTAATAATTTATAATTTAATGAGTCTAAATCTATCTTAATTCTGGATCTACCAAGGGTAAGGAGGGATCAAATCCCTTGAGTTGCAAAACTATTTTAGAGTGAAGAGATTTGATCTGTCCCAGCACTTGGTAGATCTAGAGTTAATATGGATCAAAGTTGGTTAGATGGATAGTAAGGATTTAAAGCTCCATGGATAGTTAAGTAGTTATGCCCTTTTTATGCTTTTAATTAAATTTATTAATTAAAATAAAAATATCATATAAAGAAGTGTCATATGAACTTACTTATGGTTTTTTTGTGCATATGATATTGAGAAACCATGGTATTGGCCCATGGTATTGTAACAAAGTCTATTTATAAATTAAGAATGTCCATGATAAAATAAGGGTAAATCTTCGTAATCAAGAATCTTGTTCTACATCCGTGGGGTCTTGGTTAAACGGTGATGAGGTGGGTTGTTATAGCACTCATCACAGGTTCAATTCCCTTCCCCCATCGGGGTGATGTATCTGGATATGTTGATGAAGATAGAGTAACAAAAAAAAAAAGTGAAAAATGCAAGGAACTACCAAGCTTACCAAAGGTGATGTATTTGAATATGTTGATGAAGATAAATATATATATGTTTAAATTATTTATTAATACTTATTATAATTAATAGTAATTAAAAATAAAATCATAGTTAGTTTTTTATGGATTTTTTACGTTTAGCAATATGATATGTATTATGAAGTGTTCTTGTGAGATGCATATTTAATTTTAGCAATATGATATGCATTGTGAAGTGTTTTGGTGAGATGTATTATTTAATTTTAGAAATATGATATGCATTATGAGGTGTTTTGATGAGATTGAAGTGTTTGATGCTTATTATGGAATGATGTCTATAAATATTTTGGGGTCTCTTAATTTATATGGTTGTGCTAGAATATGTCTTCATACTAGTATAGTCTATGAAAGAAAGAAAAAAAGTATTTTTAATGTACAGGAGGCTAAAAATAGCCTATGGGATAGATTGCTTCTCCATCTGAATCTTGTATTAGACCCTTTCCTATGAATTTTTACAATAAAATCTCCCAACTTCTCGACAAAATCTTCGTTGAATAGATTGTCCCAAAAGCTACTTGCGAGAGTACCTGCATAATTTTCCCTTTTGTCTTTGAAGGCCTTGCATTCTAAAATGAAATGTTTTTCTGTTTCCACTTTGCTTGAAGAGAAAAATATACATTCTTTCCTCCCACATTTCTTTTCACATTTTCCAGAGCCCTCTTTCACAACTAAGTTGATGAGAATTAGTCCTTAATTGAGCAATAAAAATTTGAGATCTCCAAGAAATATATATGCTTTTGGCTAATGATTATGAGTGGAGTTAGTCTCTTCAATGTAGTACTTATTTCTCCCTAGCTCCTTCTCCCAAGTACGTTTGTGGAACTTATCCATAACATTTTTTTTTCATCTTTTTACAGTTTGTAAGACACATGCTCAAGAAAATACCACATTTATTAAACTATTTGTTATTTTGTGGCATCCAAGTCATCTTTCTTTTGCACAATCTATCATTAAACACAACCTTAGAACATCTACCCTCTTCCATTTGCTCAAGACTGAAAAAGTCCACATAAATTTGCCTTCATGTAATATAGCCTATATAAAAACTAAAAACCTCCATGTAAATTTATTTTCATGATTATTAAAATCTAATACAAATTTCACCCGCCACCCCCACTCCCACCAAAAAAAATAAAATAAAATGAAATGTAACTAGAAAACAAAATATCATCTTTTAAAACCGGGAAGACTTGGACTCCGGAGTTTACTGTACGACCTTACTATTCAACAATACACTTCTCAAATGTCAACGCTCCTTAACACCAATCCGTCCTTGTTATAATATCCCCGCCCTGCTATGCCATTTTTTTTTTTTTTCAGAAGAAAAAAATGCTGTATATATTAGAAAATATATGACAGTACATGATCAACCATACATTCTCAAACTGTTAATTAAAATAGCGAGAAAACCCCATATACCAAATACATCCAGAATACACTTCTGAAGAGAAGTGATTCGATGTTCATGGCCAACAATAACGGGTAGTATAAAACATACCCACGAAATCATCCCTGCATACATAGAAAAGAAACGACCAGAGAATATACAGCAGCATCATAATCATGATAATAAGGACTAAAAGATAACTGAAAATGAAAGAGGACAAAACAAAAAGGTTAATTCCAAAGCGACTTCCATGGCTGAAAAGAGGCAGTCTCGCTTGTGCAAACACCAACCAGGCACACTTGAAAACTTGAACGAGATCGAAATCCTATTGTAGTGCCCAAACCCTTGCAATTACTGGCTCGCTTGTAATAGATCATGCACGCATGACAACAGAAAATCCGGCTCGCTTGTTGAAATGCCAAGTTCGGTTGAAGAAGAAAACTAGCCCTGGATAAGACCAAAACCCTGCATACCAAAACAGGCTCGCTTGATGAAGGAAAATCTGATCTGAAAACAAAAAAGAACCCAAACAACAAAGAGATCGATCCCCATGATTGGGGGAGATCCGGCTCCCCATCTCGATCCGGAGATTCGACACCTTACAACATCCAACCAAGACCGTCCTGCCGAACGGATCCGGGATCGAATGGGAAAGAGCTGTCCAGATGAATAATGAGCACGTCGGCCTCCAGGTCCAAGCAAATACCCGTTTCAACAGAAAAAGACAAATAAGAAAGCTGAAAAGCGCCGGGAAACATCGTGGAAACTAGGTGCATCGACGAGGGATATAGCGGCAGTCTGAACATACATCCAAAGATCAGAAAGCAGCAAGCCCGAATAAACACACGAGCCCGAAGCTAGAAAAGATATGCAGTGGAAAAAGACAGAATTAGGATGTGGGAGATCGCCTGTATAGGAATAAAGCAGAACCGTGTCGCAGCTATTTAGGATTGACTCTGCAACGCTATGGTATTCAGAATATCGCTCAAAACCGATCCACTGTTCTCTGTCAAACAACATGACACCGCCCCATGTGGTGAAACCGACCCGCACATAACCATGTGGAGAAGCCGAACCACACCTAACCGATCCACTGTTCTACTATCATCTGACTTGACACCAACCCGACTGTACAATCGAGCGGGGAAGCAGAGCCGTGCCGCTGCTCATAAATAGTGGCCCCGGGATGGAAATCTAATTAGATACGAACCCAGAATCATAACCCGAACACGGGAGAGTTGGTGAACGGGCACTCCCGGGGGTCATAAATGAGAGCACAAATAACATAGGGGCCATAATTCAATATCGCCGCCGATGTCAGACGAATAAAGAGATTGAAATCTCGAAATGTCAGAACCCCGGAAAATATTTCAAATTAGCTTGAAAAACCAACGGCTAACCAGAAAAACCAAAGAGCCCTTCGCTGTGTCAGTAACATCAGCCATGGCCATCATCGAAAGTCCACCATCGCCCGCAATGAAGGCGAAATATGCAAAGCACCCCACACTGTCAGCAACCACAAACCTGGGCACCAAAAAGAACCGACCAAAGAGATAGGAAACACCCAAATTAAGACCCGAGAGGCATAAGCTTCAGAAACTTCATAAAATAACGAAGCACCAAGAAGACACGGCTTCCATGACCCAATCTCTGAAAACCAGAAACAATGGCACAGTCCAATGCAGTGGTCCACGCTGCCTAGAACAGCCAACAACCAAGATTACAGTAGGATCTTAGTAATCAGAGGCATTGAACGTCCGGTCCACTGATGAGAAACCCCAAGACCAACCCACTTAGATAGCTGCAACAGACACCTCCATGGAAAAATCGAGATAAAAACCATCAACCTAGGTTCACCCACAGCCACCATGACCAACATATGCTTGTTCACATTGGGTACCAGCCAAATGCAAATTCAATAGCCACCAAAAACGATCGACAAATGTTCATATTGGGTTCCAGCTAATGATCTCCTTCATTAACCACCAAAAACATGCACAAAAGGTCGATAATGGGTACCAGCATCAAAACATGCATCATCAGCCACCAATATCAAAACAAAACAAATATTCTCATGGGTACCAGCTCGGCAAAAAAGGCGACCATCTTACCTCTTCAGGACCAACTTAACCACTGTAATCCAGTCCCCTGTGCCTGGATTCTATGACCTCACTAATATAAGAACTATAGCAGCCCTAGCCACCAAACGCCACAATATCGAGTTCACATTGGGTACCAGCATAAAGAATATTCATCAGTAGCCACCAAAAGAAACATTGATTTGTCCTCCATGGGTTCCAGCTTAAATATTCATCAATAGCCACCAATAACAACATGATATCGAACAGAATGGGCTCCAGCTACAAACATACCTATCAGAAGCCACCAGCCATGGCCATAAACCGTGAAAACTTACACATTCAGAAAAACTCTATCTGCCTTAATGGACTTGAATTCCTCCTGAGATTCACCCTGCTGTGCCATACAGAACTGCAAGCGCACGCATGAGCACCAAGCCTGGCCATAGTCATGTTCAAGCTTCAAATTTCATCCCCGATCTGGCTTCTCTGCACTTTTCTGAGTATTGCTTGTTGTTTCACTTCGGTTCAGCAAGCTCAAGCAGCAGCGGTAACGGACCCAATTGAAGGTAACCAGGCAATATATTCCGAAAAATAAGTAATGAGGTGTGATCATTCTCACGTTTTTTTGGTTTTCATCGGCATTTTTTTTGGGTTAGATTAATGCAGTTCCTTTTCCTGGTGACATGTACTGTATTAAAGTCACTTTCTCAGAAGTGGAGTATCGATTTAAAGACTTCTAATTCAAATACATGGAAAACTCCATGGAGCCTTACTGGAGATCCTGGATGAGCTGTTGATAGTACGCCCATTACCGATAAATCTATGAATCCAACCTTCAAGTGTGATTGCACCTTCAACAATGGAAACACTTGCCATATTGTGCGAATGTAAAAACTTCTCTGGAATCTTCCATTTTGTTTTTTATGTTTCTTAAATTATCTGATGCATTTTTATACTACTCCCAGTGAACATGCACTTGCTTTTTTATTTTCAAAGTGGTTCTTTTAAAATAGAATTGTAAAATTATTGAGTGTGTAGATTGTAGATTTTGAGAATATTTGAACCGTTTAGAAAAATAAATTTTAGACCATTAAATTTCAAGAATTTTTTAGAATCTATAATTAAGATAAAGATACTTTGTTGCGCCGAGAGGCACATCTACAGCTCAATTTGACCCCGATGTCAGGTATGTCATGTCCTCATACAAAATGTCAACTTAAGTTTTAAATTAAAAAAAAATAAAAAAATAAAAATTACATGTCGGCTTAACAAATAAATTTTAACAATCATATAAATAAATAAATAAATAATTAAAACAACTCAACTCTGTAATTATTTGATCGAACAGAGAGGTGATTCACATTTGGTTTACGACTTTTATTCCAAGCTTCAAGCATTTCTGTGGTGCGGTTCGAGCTGGAAGCTCCCGAGCCGGAGTTCTCTCAGGTAATGTCAGAATACTTAGACAAGTCAAAATCCCTGCCTATGGTCCTGTTTTTAGTTGTAGATAAATTAAACCGTTTAATTTCTGGATCTTAAACATGTAATATTCAGATAAGAGAAATTAATTTGATGTCCAACAAATGATCCAAAGATAACAAAGGACGAGTACAATCAATGATACAACAACACGAACTTTCTGGGAAGAATCTATTGCCATTAGAACAAAAAAAAACAAGAGAATATACATGGCCAGAACAATGTCAATCAGACTATTAAATATGAATATAATTCAAAGTTCCATACGGCAATAACGAATATTATGAAATTTCAACTAACCAGAGTTGTCAAGCGAAAATTCAATAAACTTGGCTTGAAACCATGCCCTAGACATATATGACCAGAAATGTTGATAGCAAGAGCAAGTCCAATTTTGCAGGTAATGCATTCAATAGGTGGCCAATACAAATATAGAGGACACACAATCAATTTTCCTCAAGATGTTAAAGATGTTGCCAATAAATTGCCTCGACATATTAAAGACTTGGATTTAATGATGGTGGTGGAAAAAAAAGGTCGGCAAGGATCAAGCTATGATTTCACTGTTAGAAGGCAAAAGGTATTAGATGCATTACTTTATAAGATTCAAAATGATCCATATTATAAAGGTGTAGAAATTGATATGCATGTTGTGGACGAGTTACCGGAAAAAACAACAAATGTGTCACCTATGATTAATTCTATTATACTACCAGATATGGACAATGACATAGACATTACTTTGTTAGAAGGTGCTCCAAGTCGTGAAGATGATTTAGACGATTATGAGCCCTAATCTTCAAAATTTCAAAGTATGATGTACATCTCAAAAATATACAAAAATTTTAATAATCTGAAAAATGTGACGTTGATGCCTCCAACTGGAACTAGCCTAAATCCATCTTACTCTAGATCTATCATGCGTCGAGAGGGATCAAATCTCTTGAGGTGAAAACCTTTCCTCAAGTTTTGCACTCAAAAAATAGGTTTGCACCTCGAGAGATTTGATCCCTCTCGGCACATGATAGACATATATGACCAGAAATACGACAGCACGATGGCGAAGAAACGGAAATGGTACAGAAAGTGTTTCCTTGGTTTTTCTCAAAACAATCATACAATTTTTAGAAAATAGCATTTGTGTGCACAAGATGCACAATGTAGGCTGGATGAATTCTTTTCTTGAAACCATCTGGCCCCATTCCACGATCCGTTGCCTTTCCTGTTTTGCTTCATAATTTTCAATTCTCGTAAACAACTTTGAACAGTAATGTTTAGAAACTCTTTAAAGGGTGATCAGATTAATTTATTTGGAATCTTAAACTCACGAACAATTTAACAGTTTCCTTCTCTTCGAACCTGGGAGCTCTTTTAAAAAAAAATTCACCTCACCAAGATTCTTTAATGTCTGCTTAGCGTTTTAATTTTTATTTATTCCAGGAGATTGACTCTCCATACGTAAATAGAAGACACAACAATGCAGATAAAATGCACTAGTAGATATAAATCCAAGGAGAAACGCCACTGAGATGAAAATCCCCGCGCTTTCATAAGAAACCCTAACTCATCCTACCACAAGCTTACCCGAATATTGTGAGCAAGCGATCACAGTTTGAAAATGTTTCATGTCAAACATTATTCAGCCAAGCATGTAGCAAAATTTTCGAGTAATTGAATGGCCGTTTTAAAATTAAAATGACCAGATATCAAAAATATTTGGATGGTGTAAATAACTTCAATTTTAATAAAAATTTGTATTCATTGTTTAATAATTATTTTCATAATTATAATTAAATAAAAATATTAATCCGAAAATTATAGTAAATTAATCCAAATTTACAAAATTAAATCGTAAAAAATTAAGGCTAAATTGATAAAAAAAATTGACCTACTATCACTTATTAACTAGCTCGAAATATGTTTTGAGCAGGTGTTGTATTATGTTGTTGAGTGTCTTCTCATATACCAAGAATCTGAGGAGCGTAATACAATGGTATTTACTCCATAATATGCTTTTCAATGCATTTATATTTACTCATTATAGTTATCTTATTATATAACAAGCTTATGGGCCAAATACCATAGTAAATAAAAGAGGTATGGTAAATAAATAAAAATATAAATAAACTAGAGGTATGGTAAGTAAATAAAACCTCTTTTCATATTTACTCCATAATCTTCTTTATATTTACAAATATTTATGTTCACTAGTTTACATAACTAAGAATAAATAGAGAGAGAGAGAGAGAGAGAGAGAGTGACAAGGGAGAGATGGAGAGAGAGTGTGTATGTTTAGAGGTGAGATAAAGAGACAAAGTAAAATGTATGGAAAGAAGGGGGGAGAGAAGAAGAGAGGAGAGAGGGAGGGATATAGTAATGTAGTTGGAGAGGGAGAGGGGTGGAAAGAGAGAGAGAAAGAAAGGGAGATGGGGGAAGAGAGAGGATTGGAGGGAAAAGAGAGAGGGAGGTAGGAGAGAAAGGGAGAGAGAGAGAGGAGGAGACTGGTGGGGGGAGAGAGAGTATTGGAGGGAAGAGAGAGAGAGAGAGAGAGATCAGGGAAGAGAGAGGGAGTTAGGAGAGAGAGAGAGAGAGAGGAAGGATAAGAGAGAGGAGGAGAGAGGGATCGATAGAGAGATGGAGTTGGAGGGGGAGAGATGTAGGAAATAAGAAATATAGAGAGTGAGAAGTGGAGAGAGAGAAGGAGTGACAAGGGAGAGACAGAGAGAGAGCATGTATGTTTGGGGCTGAGATAAAGAGACAAATAAGGATAGATGGAGATAAGGTGGGGAGAAGGAGATATAAGGAGAGAGGGGAGGATATAGTAACATAGTTGGTGGGTGAAGAGAGAGAGAGAGGGAGAGAGAGATGGGATAGAAAGGGAAAGAGAGGAAGGAAGAGAGAGGATGTGAGAGAGTGGAGAGAGGGAGGGAAAGAGAGATGGACTTGGAGGGGGAGGGAGAGGGAGGTAAGAAGAAAGAAATAGAGAGAGAAAGGTGGAGAGAGAGAGAGAGAGAGAGAGAGTGAGTGAAAGGAAGATGGAGAGATATTAGTGGGGGAGAGGGTGAGAAGGGGAAGATAGAGATATAGATGGAAGGTGAAGAGAGGGAAGAAGAGAGAGATGGGGAGAGGAGGGATTGACAAAGAGATTGATATATATGGAGTGCGAGAGTGTGTGTGTTTAGGGGGGTGAGATAGAGAGACAGAAAATAAGAGATGGAGGGGGAATATAGATATGGATGGAGGGTGGAGAGAGGGAAGAATATTTCTCACACTAGATGGATTGATATAAGTGGAGATGGTGATTTATAATCCTATTTGATTATTTGCACTATCAATTTTAGTGTAGATATTTATTTCTAATGATATTTGATTACTTGCACTAGATGCATTGATTTTAGTATAGGTGGTGATTTCTAATACAATTTGATTGCTTGCACTGAATTTGTTGATTTCAATTTAGATGTCGATTTATAATTATATTTAATTACTTACACTAAATGAATTGATTTCAATGTAGATGATTTCTAATCCTATTTTATTGTTTCCACTAAATGCATTGATTTTAGTGGAGATGGTGATTTCTAATCCTATTTGATTTCTTTGAATAAATGCATTGATTTCAGTGTAGATGTTGGTTTTTAGAGAGAGAGAGAGAGAGAGAGTCATAAGGAAGAGAGGACAAAAGGAGGAAAGAGAGATATTAACGGAGGAGAGGGAGAGAAGGGGAAGATAGAGATATAGATGGAAGGTGAAGAGAGGGAAGAAGAGAGAGATGGGGAGAGGGGGTGATTGACAAAGAGATTGATATATATGGAGTGCGAGAGCGTGTGTGTTTAGGGGGGTGAGATAGAGAGACAAAAAAGAATAGATGGAGAGGGTTATAGATATGAATGGAGGGTGGAGAGAGGGGGAATATTTGATATAGCTAGGTACATCTACAAAATATCAAATGTAGTTAGATATTTGATATTTTGTAACTAGGTATTAAGTATATATATATATATATGGTTAATTGATGTGTTTGGGTTTTTTGTACAAGAATATAATATCATGGGTACTAGTAATGGGGAAACTAATAATAACAATATTGAAGAAATGAGAAGTGTAAAGAGAGAAAGAGTTAAAAGACAAAGATAAAATATTATGAAACAAGTAATTGAAATCGAAAGAGAGTAGAAGAGGGTAGAAAAAAATGAGCAGCGAAGATTGCGAAGACAAAAAATGACTGATGATCAAAGGGAAGAACAACGAAAGAAGGAACGTGAAAGAAAAAGGCGGCAACGAGAAAGGAAAAATGAGGATGAAAGGGAAGCAGAACGAATAAATAATTTTCAAAGAAAAAGAATGAAATTTGAAGAAATGGATGAGGACGAAAAAGAAGGACATAGAAGAAAACAAAGACAACAATATGTAAGATCACATAGAAAACGACAAATCGAAGGTTGTAGTAATCTAGGGCCAACAATTGAGGCTCATTCTCCTATAGGTATGAATCTACAAAATCATCAACCAATGGAGCAATGTGACGATGAATGTGAAATGATTTCCAATGTACTAGTGGAAGATGAAGTTATTGCACATAACAGATTTCGTGAAAGAATTGATAAATTAGGTCATCCTCAAATGTGCCATGTGTGTGAGGAGTCGTATCCTGGAATTCAAGTGGTGACTACAAAGACAGGTCCAATGTGTACAAGATGTAAACAAGAGGGTAATAAACATAGATTTTCATCACAAAATCATATGAATCCGGGGTTGTAGCCTTTGATCCTTGGAAGTCTTATGCAAGTTGAGGAAATGTTAATAGCAAGAGCGAGTCCAATTTTGCAGGTAATGCATTCAATAGGTGGCCAATACAAATATAGAGGACACACAATCAGTTTTCCTTAAGATATTAAAGATGTTGCCAATAAATTGCCTCGACATATTAAAGACTTGGATTTAATGATGGTGGTGTGAAAAAAAGGTCAGCAAGGATCAAGATATGATTTCACTGTTAGAAGGCAAAAGGTACTAGATGCAATAATTTATAAGATTCAAAATGATCCATATTATAAAGGTGTAGAAATTGATATGCATGTTGTGGACGAGTTACCGGAAAAAACAACGTGTCACATATGATTAATTCTGTTATACTACCAGATATGGACAATGACATAGACATTACGTTGTTAGAAGGTGCTCCAGGTCGTGAAGATGCTTTAGACGATTATGAGCCCTAATCTTCAAAGTTTCAAAGTATGATGTACATCTCAAAAATATACAAAAAATTTAATAATCTGAAAAATATGACGTTGATGCCTCCAACTGGAACCAGCCTAGATCCATCGTACTCTGGCTCTATCAGGCGCTGAGAGGGATCAAATCTCTCGAGGTGCAAACCTTTCCTCAAGTTTTTCACTCAAAAAATAGGTTTGCAACTCGAGAGATTTGATCCCTCTCGGCGCATGATAGATCCAGAGTAAGATGGATCTAGGTTGGTAAAACTAAATATCCTACCTTCTTGTTGGCAGGAAAGTCTATGCAATGGACATAATAGGACAAATTCCAGAGGAACTGGCTAACTTAACTTACCTTCTAGATCTGTAAGACTGTTTCTTATTTTTCGGTGTATATTGAATGGTATTTTGTCAAATGGCTATAGGGAATTATCCTTTTTTAAGTGGAAAAAAGAAAAGAAAAGAGGAAACAGTAATATATATGTTTAGAATTTGTAGTTATTATAACGATGACTCAGTTTCATTTAATTAGATTGTAGATTTTGATAATATTTAGAAATTCTATAAAGTGAAGTTAATTGCTCCACTTAATTTTTGTCAGTAAAATTTTAAAATATTCCTAAAATCTACATTTCAAATAAAAATAAAGAAAACCCTAAACATATTATGGTTCTGGTTTCTAAAATCCTTGACCAGTGACATGATTTCACAAGCACATTGTATCATGTTCCTACCTCTTGAACTAAACTCTATAATGATCTGCATATTGTACATTGCATGGCACTTGAAAAGAACCCTTAAGGTTTACTTCTTATTCTGTCTATATAAAGTGAGGCTTTGACAGAGCGATCGGTGGAATTTTCATGGCAAGAACTTGGAACAAAACTATTTAACAGGACCAATACCGGCCTTCTTGGGTAACCTCACACAGATGCAGTACTTGTGAGACCCCTTCCCTTTTTGTTCTATGTTCTTTAAAATTAATCAAGATAATGAAATTCTGCACAGCTACTCTTTATTCTTGTGTTAGCTTGTAGAATTTGTTGATCTGCACTTTTCATTTAGGTCATACTACTTGAAATCATTAACTACTGTTAGGAAAATGGATTTCATCTCTAGGTAATTTGCATCATTGATTTTCAATAACATGCATGGCTTCAGGTCCCTTGGAACAAATAATTTGTCAGGCCCTGTCCCAAAGGAGCTTGGAATCCTTCAAAACTTGATTGTACTGTAAGATCTGTTCCTTTTTGTCTCTACACACATGCAGACTTCGTAAGATCTGTTCCTTTTTGGAAACCTGCAAAACTTGATTGTCTGTAAGATCTGTTCCTTTTTGTAAAGCACAAATATCAAATTGACCACTAAATAGGAAATGGAAAAAATGGCCAAACTGATTTGTTGATTCCTGCTTAAATGCTAGTGATTGGCCTATTATATGGAATGCATATATGCTATATCTCTATGAGTGTAAGAGGATAGAGTAGGCTATCAGTTCAGTTACTTGTAGTCCAATAACTTCATTGAATCTGGGGGTGCCTACATCCCGTTACATCATATTGAAACAGGATTACTGAAAGCAAAAACAAAATAAAGACACATGAATTATTTCTTGCACAGGATTTTATATTTAGGAGGTTATCTCTTACATGTGGAGTTTCATCTTCAGGTCCTTTTCTTCAAACAATCTTAATGAGACACTTCCATCAGACCTTGGGAACCTGAGAACATTGCAACAACTGTAAGTTAAATTTGATATTGTGATATGTATATTTTTCTTCCCATGCGTGCTTTGTGTCTCTGATTCTCAACCATTTAATCTAGGAATTTGTTCAAATTTTAATAATATTGTTTTAGAAAAACACCTTGACCACCAAAATAATGAGGTAAACATCAAAAATTACATAAGTAGTAAAAAAGGTGTCTGTATATACAGTCAAGTGAGTTTAGCTTGATTGGCTAAGAAAATGTTTGTAATTTTTTTTTTTATCTGTGCTTTATTTCCATAAAGTGAGAAGGTTAGATGCCTTTAGGTAAGATGTATTAGATTTATATTTTATTTCAATAAAAGAATTAAAAATAGATTATTGTTTTTTTTCAATAAATATTGATTTTTAGGATTATAAGTTTTGACTCATTTTGTTATACATTTTCTTAATTCTTATTAGGTTAGAAATTTCCTATTATAATTATAATTATAATTTTAAATTTATATTTTATCTAAAATAAATAATAATAATAATAACTATATTACCAATTTCACTAAATTAAGCAAAAAGATGTTGCTATAAATTTCATTTTTAAATATAATATACAGGCGTAAATGTCCATATAATGCATTGTCTAGCTGGATAGATATTGCATTTCAGTGGATATATTGTTGTTAAACATATATTTGTAATCTTACTTTATATTTTAATATTTTTTATTTTGATAATAAAATTAATAAAATAATTATATTATTTTTTAACATGTATGAAAAATTTTAAATTATTTTATTTTATATTATTTGGACTTCTGTATCATCATTAAAAAATAATCATATTTGTAATCTTACTTTGTATCTAATAACATTTTTATTTTGATAATAAAACTAATATAATAATTATATTATATATATAATTTTATTTTATGCTCAGAGTCACCTACTTAGTTTTATCATATAAGGTATTTGGACTTCAATATCATCTTTCAAAAATAAGCAATGTTTAGCCTCCTTAAATAATAAAATAAAGGGATTAGTTTTTTTTTTTTAATTAAATATCAATAATTTTTTTACTAACTTAATAATAATATTTTTTTTAATATATAAGTAATTAAAAATAGCATTAACACACACACACACACACACACATATATATATATAAAGTAGTTGATGTACATTGATTGACGTCATTTTCCACCTTTCATATGATGATCAATGACATTAGTTTTAAAAGGTGAAAATGACATTTATCAACATATATCAACTATACTAATGTGGTTGTACTAGTTGATGATTAGTGTGAATGGGGAAAATTAATACACCATCGTTAACTATGGTTAACATTATCTGACTATGGTAAAAAATATTGGCGATGATTGGCAATAGTTTGACAATCGTTAATCATGGTTGATGACGGTTGACTATTTTTCAAGAGGGTTGATAATGGTTGACCTTCCTTGAAAAGATTGACCATATTTAACAAAAGTTGACCTTGGTTGACCATTAATGTAATGATGTATTTATGTTACATTAATGTTGAGCAATTTTACATTAATATCTATCAACCAATGTTACATCGGTGTTAATATTAATGTTACATTTATGGTCAAAAATGATTGACAAGGTTGACCATTATTGACTATGGTCAACCATTAATGTAATAATGTATTTATGTTACATTGTTGAATAAAGTTGACCATGGTTAAAATTTGGTGGCCATGTTTGAACATGGTTGACTATATTTAAATATGGTCAAGTTATGGTTCAACATGAACATGGTAGTCGATGTTGATCATGGATGTCCATTGTTTGATCATGTTGACCATGGTTGAAAAGGTTGTCATTGGTTGATTGTGGTTGGGCATAGATGAACATGGTTGACCATGGTTGAGCATGTTCAAACATCATTGAACAAGGTTGACTATGGTTGAACTTAGTGATGACGTTTGACCATCCAGGTCTCCACCTAGTCAATGTACGTCATAGTATCTACAATTATGGGATATTAAACAATATATTAATATTACTAGATATTGGTAAAATCCTCCCAAAATCCTTTTATTGAACCCCTACCCAATACAACTTTCTAATCAAAGTAACCCCTATTTTTAATAGTTATCCCCTATTTTATTGAATACCTATTTGTATACCTCTTAATGCCTATAATTCCCCCTACTCCACATCCCCCCCCCACCAACTTAAATACCTATAATATATTAACTCTATTTTTCGCAAATTTGAAACCCCCTTTATGAATGAACATGGTAAGATATTTGTTTTCAAGGTGAATACCCCATGGCATGACCATGGTTGAGCTTTCTTGACCACGGTTGACTATGGCTAAACATGGTCCACCATGGTTCTCAACATTTATCTATAGATGACTATGGTTGACCATGATGCCCATGTTTACCATGGTAAACCATGATTAACCATTAACAACCATGTTGACCATATAAACCATTGTTGGTTGGGGTTTAGCCATGTTTGACTGTGGTTTAACATGGTTGGCCATCTTGACCATGTTGAAAATGGTTGACCTTATTGTTTATGATTAACTATGCTTAGCCACATATGGCTACGATTGACATCTTAAACTTAATTGACCATGGTTGTTAATGGTTTTGTTTGTTGCATTGTGACATCATCCTTTTGTCCAATTGCAATCATGTTTAATTTTCATCACATTGTGATGTTTTTTTTCCTGCTTCACATTTCAAAGACATTTATTGCTCATCACATTGTGTTGATGTTTATTATTTGTCGCATTCTATCAATGTTTATTGTTCATCACATCGTGACCTCATTTTTCATTTAGCATGTTGCAATGTCATTTGTTGTTCATCATATTGTGATGATATTTATTGTTTGTGACGTTGCAACGATGTTTGTTGTTATGTAGAAATTGTGGTGTAGATTTGCAACTACTCCTGAAGTTTTAATCAAAATCACAAGACACAAACCTACTTTACTTCTCTGCAAAAGTTAATTCACAATCTAGAAAAAAAATTCAAACATGCAATAAGAAATAACACACATGCACACAATATTTTTCCTGGGGAAAGCAATCTGCTAAAAAACCCAATGACTTCTTGATTTAATCTAATGAATAGAGATGTATTACAATTGCTTTTCTCAACTAATCACAACTTGCAAGTGAATAACCTAACTCTCTGCTCACTAAGAAGCTCTAACCCAGACTTACTCAATTTTTGCCTCTGCTTGAGCCCCTATTTTCTTGTGCAATTCCCTAATAAATTAGGCCCCTATTATTTAGGAATTTCTCCAAATTGGATTGCGAAATTCCTTAGGTTAATCGTCTTGTTGCATGCAACACCTGTACACTATGAAATAGTCTACAATTGATGTTACATTGCCTTGGAATCTCCACCTCAACTAGGTAACTCGAATTATATGCATGCACTAGCTATTTTGGGTTGATTGATCAATTAACTAGATGATCACTGAGTTTGACTGAAGTCCCACTCCACAACTAACCTTCTACTAGTTCCTCCAACAATTGGAACTAGTTTAACTAAAAACAACTTAACTGACTTTGATTGCTACAAATTAGCAATCACACATGCTTAACTGAACTCTAACTCCTCCAACTCAAATTTATTGAGTAAACTAGGTGACACAAGACATGTCACACAAGTTAACTACATCTAAGTTGTATGTTGATGTTGAAATTCAAATTTTCTCAATTTAATCAAGGAAAAATCAAATTGAAAATTTCTTGCTGCATTTTTCAGTACTCTCTCTCACCAAGAAAGGGGTTATCAACCACCCCTATCTTGCACCTTTGGAATTCAAAATTTCCTCTTGACAAGGCCTTTGTCAAAATGTCATCATCTTGTTACTCTGTCGGAATGCATTGTAGCAACATTATCTGCATCTACACACAATCATGTAAATGACTTGGTACTAGATATATTTAGGCTTGGATCGATCGTGGAAAACATGATTCTCAGAGAGCTTGATGCAACTCTAATTATCACAATATATCACAGATGGATCCATCATCTGACCAAATAATCCAACAAGTACCTTTCTCATATGGATCCCCTGACATGTTGCTTGACTTGCAACCATGTATTTTGCTTCTGCTGAGATGAGCGCCACAAATATTTGCTTCCAGTTGTACCGGGAAACCACTTTAGACCCAACACTAAAAATTCCACCTAATGTAGTCTTTCGTTCTGATGGATTCCTTGCCCAATCTACATCTATGAAGCCACACAACTTCACTCCCTCTGTCCATTTATACCATAATCCAAACTGGGTACTGCCTCTGAGGTACCGTAAAGCATGCTTAGTTTCCTTCCAAAATAATTTGGTTGGTCTAACCTTAGCTTGGATCAGTTGGTTGACTGCATAGCACATATTTGGTCATTTTTTCACAAGATAAATGATTGAACCCACTAGCTGTTGATAAATGGTAGCATCCACTTCTTTACTTGAAGTGGCATTCTCCTTCCTCTAGTTGGTTGCTAAAGGTGTCTTCATGGGTTTGTTACTCCCTTGCGAAACTTCTATAGTATCTCAATTTCATACTTTCCTTGAGAGACAAACAGTTCCCCATCACCTTTCCATACTTATAACCCAAGTAGTGCATGAGACCCATGTCCTTCATTTCAAACTCACTTGCAAGGTCCTCCTTACAAGATCTGATCAGTTGTTAATCACTAGTTAAAATCAAATCATCAACATATAATACAATAACAAGAAATTTACCTTCTACCAAGATATGATAATGGTTTGCATCCACTTCACTTTTGGTGAATCCCAATCCGATGAGATAGATATCAATCTTGGTGTACCAAACACGGGGTGCTTGTTTGAGACCATACAACGCTCGCTTGATTCTTCACACATGAGACTCTTGATCAAATGTCTCAAACCTTTTGGTTTCTCGATGTACACCTACTCCTCAAGAAATCCATTGAGAAATGTTGTTTTTACATCCATCTGGTAGATCTTCGACCCCATCTACGCAACGAGAAATATTATTTATCTAATGGATGAGTACCTTGCTTCAGGAGCAAAGGTCTCCTCTTAGTCAATTTCCTCAACTTGACAGTACCCCTTAGCCACAAATTTTCCCTTATACTTATCTATGCTTTCATCTACTGCATGATTTACCTTAAAGTTCCATCTTGAACCCACAACTAATTATCTGTTGGTCATGGGACCACTTCCCAAACACTCTTCTTTAAAATGGATTCATATTCCTCCACCATTGCATCAAATCATACAGGTTGATCTACTGCTTCCTTGAAATAGGATGGCTTAGTATCTACTGGCTCAATTATTAGAGTCATGTATCCAGTGTACCAATCAGGTGACCTTCTTTATCTATGTTGATTTAAAGGAGTACACACATTCTCCCTTGTATCCTGCACAAGTATTTCAACTTCCCTCGTTCTTTTTCTTCCTTCTCTCGATGGTTTTGCTTGATTCGTTGTCTCCACTCCTTGCTCCTCAATTTGTGGTTGCTCCAAAACTTCTTGAGGTTCCTCCTTTGGAGCTACAATCTCCTCTTCTGGTGGAATATGAAGCTCCCTCTCAAGATAACACTGCATGGATTTATCCTCATCAAATTTTGCATCCCTTCACACAATTGTCATTATAAGGGATGCCAAGTACACACGGTAGTTGTGTGGAGTTTCTATGTAACCCACAAATACCCCCAAATTTTTTGTCAGCTCTAGCTTCTTCCTTGATTCTTTGGAGACATGGCAGTAAAAGGAGGTTCCAAAAATCCTGAAGTGCGACACATCTGGATTCCTCCTCGAGAAAACCTCCTTAGGTGTAATTATGCCTAGAATCCGATGAGGAATCTAGTTATGCAAATAGACTCTTGTGGTGCATGCCTCAACCCACAAATGCAAAGGTAGGCCTTGGTCATGCAACATCGCCCTCGCTACTCCCATAATTCTACAGTTCTTTCTCTTAGCCACCCCATTATGTTGTGGGTTGTGGGGTGTTGTAAACTCTCGTCGAATTCCTTCTTTCACAAATTTTTTTAAATTAATTTGATACATACTCACCTCCATTATCACTCCTGAGAGCCTTCACCTTCTTACCAGTTTCTTTCTAAACCAGTGCCTTGAATTCTATGAACTTGGAGAATGTCTCATCTTTCTTTCACATGAAGAAGATCCATCACTTCCGTGAGTATTCATCAATGAAAATGACAAAACATTTGTGTCTGGTAGTGGAGGTTGTCAAGAAAGGTCCATAGACATCAGAGTGGATCGTTTCCAAGACTACATTTTCTTTGTTGTCCCTATCATGGAATGCAGATTTTGTGTCCTTACCCAAAGTGCATCATTTTCATACATCTCGTTGCTCAAGTGCTCCTTTCGGGAGGCCTATGTTTATTTGTTGTATAATATTCAAGGTGCCATGATGCAAATGGACAATTCTTCTGTGACAAAATTTCACCGACATCACGGCTCTGCACTTTCTTTGCCTTAGTTCTTATTGTAGCACAATCTTACACATATAGCTTATACAGGTACTTCACAGTAACCCTAATCTGCTTCACATATCCCGTGGCTATGTGTCTCAGGAACACCTTTCCTTTGCTGAAGATCACATCATAACCACGGTCTTCCAAAACTACAACAAAGAAGAGATTTTTCTTTAGGCCCGGAACGAACATGGCATCCTTGAGCTTGAGGGGGGGAGCCCAACTCCCTCTAAAAGGTGATTTTACTAATCCTAGTTTTCAATAAATATTGTTTTTTAGGATTATAAGTTTTGACTCATGTTTAGTTATACATTTTCTTAATTGGTATTAAGTTATAAATTTCCTATTATAATTATAATTTTAAATCTATTTTATCTAAAAGAAATAAAAATAAAAAATTGTATTACCAATTTCACTAAATTAAGCAAAAATATGTTGCTATAAATTTCATTTTTAAATATAATATATAGGTAAATGTCCATATAATTCATTGTCTAACTGGACAGATTTTGCATTTCAGTGGATATATTGTTGTTAAATATATATTTGTAATCTTACTTTATATTTTAATAAGTTTTATTTTGATAATAAAATTAATAAAGTAATTATATTATTTTTCAAATTATATGAAATTTTTTTAAATTTTTTTATTTTATGCTCATAGTCATCTACGTAGTTGTATCATATAAGGCATTTGGATTTCACTATCATCTTTCAAAAATAAACATATTTGTAATTTTACTTTATATTTTAATATTTTTTATTTTATAATAAAATTAATAAAATAATTATATTATTTTTCAAATTATATGAAAAAAATTTAAATTATTTTATTTTATGCTCATAGGCACCTACGTATTTTTTATTTTTTATTTTTTTTATAGAAGAAAAAAACAACTTTCTATTAGATAAAAAAAGAATTTTACATATTCATGCATATAACAGATGGGTTAGAGTAAAACTCCATTGATCTAAACACTGAGCATCAATCCCACAAAGTATAACCCAAACCCTAAGGGTACATACATCAAACCAATAAACCATGCACATATATATTCGCACATCATTGACTGAGAAAAACCAATAAACCAAGGGTGCGGACCCCAAAAAAATGAATAAGGGATCAACATAAAGCCCAAGAACAGGCAATCAACCATGCAAGTTAGGTCAAAAACCACCGAGGAAAGAGGGGAAAAGGCATAAGGCCAGGTACCTAGAAAGAGATATTGGCAACCCACCAGAGAATGACAAGCACAACTGCAAACAAAGGCACCAAACCAGTGGCATCAATCAGCCAGCGGCAGCACAAGCACAATGTCACCAACTGCATAGCCCTAGGCCAACTAAAACATCCCCCGTGCCAACGAAACAGAGTGTCAGCCATAGGGATGAAGAGGGGACCGTAGCGGCAAACCACCACATGGCCAAAAAAATGGCAGCCCCACAACAAAAATCCCACTATCATAGCCAACATATATGCACAAAAAATCGACGATGCAGGAAATAAAACCTACGACACAGTAAGCTGCATAAAAAATGGACAAAAAAAATGCCACCAGAAAGGCGAGTGAGTCGGCACCATACAAGGAAACCAACTACAAAAATTTTCGGAAATATCACCAGGGGAGAGCAACAAAATCATTCCCAACACCAAATAGCAATGTGGCAGGGAAGTGAGCCACACGAAAAATCATCCGAGCAGTCGAGCACAATAGCCACGAAAGCCTCAAAGTTGTAGCCACATCCACGAGTAGGAACAAGGAACCAGGAGATAGTTGGCCCACCAACGACATCTGCAGGAAGCAGCCCCTAGCGCCATCAAAACAGAGTCGGTCATAGGGAAGGAGAAACATGAGTCAGTCACAAAGGGTGTAGAGGGGTTGCAAAGGATGTAGAGGGGGCCACAACAACGAGATGGCTATCAGACCCCCTCTCAGAGGAAACCCTAAGAAAAAAGTAAGACTTCAAAGAAAAAATCACGAGACCTCTTTGCGCACTCTGGATCCAAAATAATGAATGATATTCAATTGCGATTCACATTTTACAGTGATGAATGGAGGTTTTTACCTAAATTAAACCCACATAATATTGGTCACCTATCTTGAGCCATCCCAGATCATCATGGGTGTCAGGAACGAGATGAACATTAATATTTCCCTGCATTGTCCCTCCCACAAGAAAGGGTCGCCTACGTAGTTTTATCATATAAGGTATTTGGACTTCAATATCATCATTAAAAAATAAGCAATGTTTAGTCTCCTTAAATAATAAAATAAAGGAATTAGTTTTTTTTAATTAAATATTAATATTTTTTTCTAACTTAATAATATATATATAATAAAGTAGTTGATGTACATTGATTGACGTCATTTTCCACCTTTCATATGATGATCAATGACATTAGTTTTAAAAGGTGGAAAATGAAATTGATAGGCATATATCAACTATATTAATGTGGTTGTACTAGTTGATGACTAGTGTGAACGGGGAAAATTAATAGACCATCGTTAACTATGGTTGAAATTGTTTGACTATGGTTAAAAATATTGGTGATTGTTGACAATAGTTTGACAATCGTTAATCATGGTTGATGACAGTTGACTATTTTTCAAGAGTGTTGGCAATGGTTGACCTTCCTTGAAAAGGTTGACCATGATTAACGAAGGTTAACCTTGATTGACCATTAATGTAATGATGTATTTATGTTACATTAATGTTGAGCAATTTTACATTAATATCTATCAACCAAAGTTACATTGGTGTTAATATTAATGTTACATTTATGGTCGAACATGATTGACAAGGTTGACCATGATTGGCCATGGTCAACCATTAATGTAATAATGTATTTAGTCTACATTGTTGAATAAATTTGACCATGGCTAAAATTTGGTGACCATTTTTTAACATGGTTGACTATATCTAAATAGGGTCAAGTTATGGTTCAACATGAACATGGTAGTCCATGTTGATCATGAATTCCATTGTTTGACTATGTTGACCATGGTTGACAAGGCTATCATTAGTTGATTGTGATTGGGCATGGATGAACATGGTTGACCATTGTTGAGCATGTTCAAACATCATTGAACAAGGTTGACTATGGTTGAATTTAGTGACCACATTTGACCATCTAGGTCTCCACCTAGTCAATGTATGTCATAGTATCTACATTCATGGGATATTAAAGAATATATTAATATTACTAGATATTCATAAAATCCTCCCAAAATACTTTTATTGAACCCCTACCGAATACAAATTTCTAATAAAATTATCCCCTATTTTTATTGAATACCTATCTGTATACCTCTTAATGCCTATAATTCCCCCCTGCCCCACACCCCCTCCACCAATTGAAATACATATAGTATATTAACTCTATTTTTTGAAATTTAAAAACCCCATTTATGAATGAGCATGGTAAGATATTGGTTTGCAAGCTCAATCCCCCATGGTATGACCATGGTTGAACTTACTTGACCATGGTTGAGCTTATTTGACCATGGTTGACTATGGCTAAACATGGTCCACCATAGTTCTCAACATTTATCTATAGATGAATATGGCTAACCATGATGCCCATGTTGACCATGGTAGACCATGATTAATCATTAACAACCATGTTGACCATATAAACCATTATTGGTTGTGGTTTGGTCATGTTTGACCATGGTTTAACATGGTTGGCCATTTTGACCATGTTGCCAATGGTTGACCTTATTGTCTATGATTGACTATGCTTAACCACATATGGCCATAGTTGACATACTTAAACTTAATTGACCATGGTTTTTAATGTTTTTTCTGTTGCATTGCGACATCATTCTTTTGTCCAATTGCAATCATGTTTAATTTTCATCACATTGTGACGTTTTTTTTTTTTTTGCTTCACATTGAAAAGACATTTATTTCTCATCACATTGTGTTGTTGTTTATTATTCGTCATATTCTGTCAATGTTTATTGTTCATCACACTGTGACCTCATTTTTTATTTAACATGTTGCAATGTCATTTGTTGTTTATCATATTGTGATGATATTTATTGTTTGTGACGTTGCAACGATGTTTTTTGTTCTATAGAAATCATCGTGTAGATTTGAAAATGCTCATGAAGTTTTAATAAAAATCACAAGACACAAACCTACTCTACTGCTCTGTAGAAGTTAATTCACAATCTAGAACAAAAAAATCATACATGCAATAAGAAATAACAAACATGCACACAACATGATTCCTGGGGAAAACAATATTTTAAAAACCCCATTGCCTTCTTGATTTAATATAATGAATAGAGATGTATTAAAATTTCTTTGCTCAACTGAGTACAAAATACAAGTGAATAAGCTATCTCTCTACTCACTAAGAAGCTATAACCGATATTTAGTCAATTCTTGCCTTTGCTTGAGCCCCCCTATTATTTAGAAAATCTACAACTGATGTTACACTACCTTGGAATCTCCACCTCAACTGGGTAACTCAAATTCTCTGCATGCACTAGCTATTTTGGGTTGATTAATCATTTAACTAGATGATCACTGAGTTTGACTAGAGTCCTACTACACAACTGAACTTCCACTAGTTCCTCCAACAATTGGAAATATTTTAACTGAAAACAACTTAAGATAACCGACTTTGATTGCTACAAATTAGAAATCACACATGCTTAACTAAACTCTAACTCCTCCAACTCAAATTTACTGAGTAACCTAGGTGACAAAAGCCATGTCGCACAATTTAACTACATCCAAGTTGTCTGTTAATGTCGAAATTCATTTTTTATCAATTTAATCAAGGAAAATCAAACTGAGAATTTCTTGCTACATTTTTCAACACTCCCTCTCAACAAGAATGGGATTATCAACCACCCCTATCCTGCACCTATGTAACTCAAAATTTCTTGTTGAAAAGGCCTTTGCCAAAATTTCAGGATCTTTTTCCTTTGTCGGAATGCATTGTAGCAACAATATCTGCCTCTGCACATAGTCCTGTAAATGGCCTGATATTGGATATCTATATTCTTGGATCGATCATGGAAAAAAAAAATTCTCAGAGAGCTTGATGTAGCTATGATTATCACAGTAGATCACAGTTGGATCCATCATCTGAAAAAACAATCCAACAAGTACCTTTCTCATCTAGATCCCCTCACATGTTTCTTGACTTGTAACCATGTATTTTGCTTCTGTCGAGATGAGCACCGCAAATATTTTCTTCCTGTTGTACAAGGAAACTGTGGCAGACCCAACACTGAAAATTCCACCTGATGTACTCTTTCGCTCTGATGGAATCCCTACCCAACTTGCATCTATGAGGCCACATAGCTTCACTCCCTCTATCTATTTGTACCATAGTCCAAATTGGGTAGTGCCTTTGAGGTACTGTAAAACATGCTTAGTTTCCTTCCAAAATAATTTGGTTGGCATAACCATATCTTGGTTGAGCTAGTTGACTGCATAGCACATATCTAGTCATGTGTTCACAAGATACATGAGTGAACCCACTAGTTGTCAATAAATTGTAGCATCCACTTCTTCAATTGAAGTGGAATTCTCCTTCCTCGAGTCGGTTTCTAGAGGTGTCTCCATGGGTTTGTAACTCTCCATTTGGAACTTCTATAGTATCTCATTTGCATACTTTCCTTTAGATACAAACCGTTCCCCATCGCCTTTCCATACTGCTAACCCAAGGAATTAGTTCATGAGACGCATTTCCTTAATTTCAAACTCCCTGGTAAGGTCCTCCTTGCAAGATATGATTTTTTTTTATCACTAGTTAAAATAAAATCATCAGCATATAATACAATAATAAGAAATTTTCCTTCTACCAAGATATGATAAAGGTTTGCATCCACTTCACTTTTGGTGAATCTCAAACCGGTGAGATAAATATCAATCCTAGTGTATCAAGCATGGGGTGCCTTTTTGAGACCATACAATGCTCGCTTGAGTCTGCACACATGAGACTCTCAATCAAATGTCTCAAAACCTTCCGGTTTCTTGATGTACACCTACTCCTCAATAAATCCATTGAGAATTTTTTTTTTTACATCCATCTAGTGGATCTTCGACCCCATCTACACATCTAGAGAGAATTGATCTAATGGATGAGTACCTTGCTTCAGGAGCAAAGGTCTCTTCATATTCAATTCCTTCAACTTGAGAGTACCCCTTGGCCACAAATTTTTCCTTATATATGCTTTCGTCTACTGCATGCTTTACCTTGAATATCCATCTTGGACCCACAACTGATTATCTACTGGTCTTGGGACCACTTTCCAAACACTTTTCTTTACATTGGATCCATATTCCTCCACTATTGCATGAAACCATATAGGTTTCTCTATTGTTTCCTTGAAAGAGGATGGATTAGTATCTACAAGCTCAATTATTAGAGCCATGTATCCAGTGTACCAATTAGGTGACCTTCTTTATCTGTGTTGATTTAAAGGAGCACCCACATTCTCCCTTGCATCTTGCACAAGTATTTCGGCTTACCTAGTTATTTTTCTGCCTTCTCTCGATGGTTCTCCTTGAGTGGTTGTCTCCACCCTCTGATCCTCAATTTGTGGTTGCTCCACAACTTCTTAAGGTTCCTCCTTTGGGGCTAAAATCTCTTCTTCTGGTGGAATATGAAGATCTCTCTCAAGAGAGCATCACATTGATTTCTCCTCATCAAATTTTACATCCCTTTGCATAACTGTCATTCTGAGGGATGAAAAGTACACATGGTAGTTTTTGTGTGACCCAAAAATACCCCCAACTCTGTTGTCAGCTCTAGCTTCTTCCTTGATTCTTTGGAGACATGTCGATAAAAAAAGGTTCCAAAAATCCTGAAGTGCGACACATCCAGATTCCTCCTCGAGAAAACATCCTCCGGTGTAATCATGCCTAGAATTTGATGAGGACTCTGGTTCTACAAATAGACTGTTGTTTTGCATGCCTCAACCCACAAATTCAAAAGTAGGCCTTGGTCATGCAACATCGCCCTCATTTCTCCCATAATTCTACAGTTCTTTCTCACAGCCACCCCATTCTGTTGTGGGTTGTGGGGTGTTGTAAAATCCCGTCGAATGCCTTCTTTCACAAAAAAATATTTAAATTAATTTGACACATAATCACCTCCATTATCGCTCCTGAGAGCCTTCACCTTCTTACTGATTTCTTTCTCAACCAATGCCTTGAATTCTACGAACTTGGAGAATGTCTCATCTTTCTTCAGCGTGAAGAAGATCCATCACTTCCATTAGTATTCATCAATAAAAATGACAAAATATTTGTGTCTCACATTGGAGTTTGTCAAGAAAGGTCCATAGGTATCAGAGTAAATCCTTTCCAAGACTACATGTTCTTTGTTGTCCCAATCATGGAATGTGGATTTTTTGTACTTTCCCAAAGTACATTGTTTTCATACAACTCGTTGCTCAAGAGCTCCTTTAGGGAGGCCTATGTTTATTTGTTGCATAATATTCAAGGCACCATGATGAAAATGGCCAATTATTCTGTGACAAAGTTCACCGACATCGTGGCTCTGCACTTACTTCACCTTAGTGCTTAATGTAGCACAATCTTACACATCTAGCTTATACATGTTCTACATATGAACCCTGATCTGATTCACATGTCCCGTGGCTATGTATCTCATGAATGCTTTTCATTTGTTAAATATCACATCATAACCACGGTCTTCCAAAAATACAACAAAGAAGATATTTTTCTTTAGGTCTAGAATGAAAATGACATCCTTGAGCTTGAGGGGAGAAGCCCGACTCCCTCTAAAAGGTGATTGTACTAACCTTGGTCAATCTATACCTTCTGTCGCCCCCCATCTAGATTTGCATCTGCAAATATTTTTCTTCCAGGTCACTGAAAAATTATCTACACCCTGTCATGTGGAATTATGCACCTCAATCCAAGTACCAAGATCCCCATCAATGTGTTGCCCATGCATGCGATGAGGGTAAAGTCAAGCTTGAAATTTGAAGCTAAGGGTCCACCTGCTCCTCCTCCTGAGGTCTTCTTTCTTGCCTTTTTGGGTGGACACTTCGTGGCATAGTGACCGAATTCATGAAAATGGAAGCATTTAATTTTGGACAAGTCTTTCTTCTTTCCGCCTTCAATGTATTCTAGTTTGGATTTATATTTCTTCCCTTTTCCCTTCTTTGACTTTCCAACAAATGCAATGTTTTCTTCATCCTCGCCCTTGGTTGAAGTCCCATCTCTAGCATTTCACCTTATTTCCTCCTATACCAAATCGAACCATAAGCACTCCCAATTCGGTAGTTTCTCCCTCACATTCACCAAATCTTGATAGCTATGCCAGCTCTTGGGAACGCCCACAAGGGACAGGCTTACCAAGTATTCTTCTAGAAAATTAACACCAACCTTGCCAAGTTCATCACAAAATTGTGTGAACTTGATCAGATACTGTGGAATAGTGCCATTCTTCTGCATCTTGATAATTTGAAGTTTATGCTTGAGCGCCAACTTCCTGCGGTCACAATTATTCTCCAAAACTTTTGTCAGTGCTTTCCACATTGTGAACGAAGTTTTTTTTCCGTGGAGATTTGATACAATGTGATCATGTACTCCATCCAATATTTCTCATCGCCTTGGCTACATATTTATTCCAATGAGTAAGGTTCTAGGCATCATATTTTGGTGGTTTTGCAAAATCTATCTTGATGTATTCTAACAATACATTGTCATACAATACCACCTCCATGTGATACTTCCATGCAACAAAATTAGAGGTGCCTTCCAAGGTATACTCCAGCCTTAGTTCATTGAAGTCCATCTTCTTAGCTCTGAATTGATCTTGTTGCACTGAACTCCAAATTCAAACCTCCTAAGAAACAACTTTTAAAGTTCTACTCTAATTTGAATCCTACTCTGATACCATGTAGAAATTATGGTGTAGATTTGCATCTTCTCATGAATTTTTAATTAAAATCATAAGAAACAATCCTACTCTACTACAATGCGGAAGTTAATTCACAATATATAACACAAATTTCAGACATGCAATAAGAAATAAAACACATGCATACATAATGTTTCTTGGGGAAAGCAATCTGCTAAAAAACCCAATGCCTACATGAATTAATCTAATGAATAGAGATGTATTACAATTTGTTTTCTCAACTGAGTAGAACTTGTAAGTGAATAACCTATCTCTTCTCACTAAGAATATCTGACCCAGAATTTGTCAATTTCTGCTCTATTTGAGCCCCTATTTCCTTGCGCAATTCCTTGATAAATTAGGCCCCTATTATTTAGGAATTTCTCCAAAATGGATTGTGCCATTCCTCGGGTTGATCATTATGTTTCATGCAAAACTTGTACACTCTCGGATAGTCTACAACTGATGTTACACTACCTTGGAATCTCCACCTCAATTGGGTAACTCAAATTATCTGCATGCACTAGTTATTTTGGGTTGATTGATAAATTAACTAGATGATCACTAAGTTTGACTAAAGTCCCACTACAAAACTGAATTTCTGCTAATTCCTCCAACAGTTAGAATTAGTTTAACTAAAAACAACTTGAGATAACTGACTTTTATTGCTACAAATTAGCAATAACACATGTTTAACTAAACTATAACTCCTCCAACTCGAATTTATTGAGTAAACTAGGTGACACAAGCTATGTCACACAAGTTAACTACATCCAAGTTGTTTGTTGATGTGGAAATTCAAATTTTCTCAATTTAATCAAGGAAAAATCAAATTGAGAATTTCTTGTTGCATTTTCAACATGTTCTTCATATTGTGATGTTTAATATTATTCACATTGTGATATCTCTTATTATTCATCACATTATAATTTCGTTTATTATTCATGTTACGATGACATTTGGTGTTCGTCGCATTATGAAATTTTTTTGTTGTTCATTATATCATGATGATGTTTATTGTTCGTCATGTTGCGATGATATTTCTTATTCACCACATTATGACATTTTGTTTTTTTCTTCACATTTTGATGACATTTATTATTTTTCACTTTGGGATGAAGTTTTTTTTTTTAATCACATTATGACGACATTTATTTATTATTTGTCACTTTATGATGAAGTTTTTTTTTTATCACATTGTGATGTCCATGTTGAAAATGGTTGGCTATCTTGAACATGTCGACCATGGTCAACCATAGTCAACCATGTTGACCATGGTTTTCCATGTTTGGCCTTGGTTGGATATATTTGGCTATCTTGATTGTGTTTACTATGTATGGTCATCTCGACTATGTTGATCACATATAACCATATTGTTGTCTACAGTTGACTATGCTTGACCACATATGGCCATGGTTAACTATGTTTTACCATGGTCAACCAAGGGAAGGCCATGGTTGACTTAGTTAAACATGCTTGACCATGGTTCTAAATGGTTTTGTTTGTTTATTAGGTCCCTAGATTACTAGTGTAGTACCTTATTGTTGTTATTTTAACCCCCTTATTGTTATTTTTGTACCCCTATAACCCCCATATTGTTATTATTGTTCCCTTATATTATTATTGTTAGGTTGGCCATGATTATATTGTGACCCCAGGGACTCCTATACACAGAAGGAGGTTTTGTCATTTGTATCATCCATGAATTGTTCATTTATGTAATGTAAAGGAGGTTTCCCCATTTAATTGTCTTATTTCTAAGGCATTCATCTCTCTTTTCTTCTATTTTTGGAGTTGGTTTCATAACATTTGGTATCAGAGCTTTGGATTCTAGGGTTTCGCTGTTCCAAATAGGTCATTGTGGAATTTTAGCTATAATGCTTTTTCTACTAGGGTTCAAAATATGAAATTTGTATCACGTAAAGCTGAAATCCTGAGGAACTTCGTGTAAAAAATTTAGATCTTGGTTCACAATATTTTCAAAGATATGATCTGTGGAAGTTAGGATTTATTCAGGATCTCGAATTTCATCTAAAAGAGGTGACCTTGGTAAAATAGTCATAACTCTCTCTCTCTAAGAAATGGATTGGAATTATGTAAAATATTACCAAATTTACACAAAATTTAGTTTCTTGTGTATCAATTTCAGAGCCAAAGGAGGAAATAGTGACACGTGGCACGTTGTACAAGTGTGCTCTACTGAACTAGTCCATAATTAGGTCATTGTGGGAGATTGGGCATAACTTTGTCTTGAAGCATCCAAATTAGGTCAGACCTATGGCATTCGAAAGAAGATTCAGAGGAATAATGCAGGACCAAATTTTAGATATTGAAGATCCTAAATCACAAAGATAATTCAATTTCAATATCAAGCTCCTCAAAAGCAAGAAAAAAGTGTGTATTTTTTTTCAAATTGCATGCCTTGTTTGAAAAATCAGTTTGAAGTGATTCCAAAGGCATATTGAAGCATAGATATCAGTATTAGGTTCTAAAATTCCCCATAAAAATATTTCAACACCCATAAAGCCCTCAGAATACTCTACTATGACTCATGAAGATGAAGAAGTGCAACATGATATATCAAAATTACAAGAGCAGGTGCACCAATTTTTTCTCTCACAAACAACAACAAAAAATGAAATGGAAGTTTTAAGGAAAGTCATGGAAGCTAAGATGGATGGTGTTGTAGCTCCTAGAGACAACCCTGAGTTGTGAAGGACCATTGCCTAGGTCATCTTAAAGCCAAGAGGATTCAGAAAAAATTTCCATGGTCAGGGATATAAATCCTCTTGTTTATAAACGATTTTTAAAACTTCATAAGGTGGGACCGAGAGCTCAGGAACAGAGATATACCAGCAGTAATACCCGATAGTAAAACAATAAGGGTCTTATAAGTACATTATCAAAGATGAATCTGGATTTTAAAAAAGCTATGAGGAGGGCTAGATCATGAAACACAGTGCACTGTTATCAAAATATGAAAGTGTGGTAACAATTATAGCAAATGGAGAGAGTATTAACTATAGATAGGCTTATTATCATATAAGAATCTATCACCAGCTAATACCAGAAGAAAAGTGAGTAAATGAGATGTAACATATGAACACAATATCAAAGCTTTGAGCCATATTTAAAGCACCATAGACCAATAGACATGAGTATCTTGGATAGATAAATTCATTTCCAATTAATCAAGCACTCGCATTCTGGAAGCTTATAATATAAAAAGAGTGATGAAGTGCCAAAACATTTGTATTAGAATATAACAGAGAGAATACAAACTGTGATCGATCTCACCAGGAATCCATCTCACAACAAAATAATTTCATTTGGTCTCCCAACGAGATTCTTCAACGTAAACCACAAGAAGGCCTCAAAACTTTACAAAAGGGGGATTTACAATTTACAGTCTCTATTCTAAAAAATTTGGAACCCTTCTATAAACTCAGGTTTTTTCTTTTATAATCCCCTGTTTACCGTTAGCAAAAGATATTTTGGATCAACATTTGTTCACAAAAATATCTTTTCTTTTTCTTGTATATATCAGAATCAAAATTTATGATGAGGAAAAATGACTCTCATCATCTCTGTAGTGGCCTTAACATAGGCACCAACCAAAAACAAAACAACTTAAACAGAAAATAAAAATGCATAGGGTGAAAAGAAGATTTCACCCGATATTACAAAGTAAAAATAACAGGTAAAAAGGCCACTAGGGCCAGATCATGAGCATCATTTTTTAGAGGAACGGGGCGTAGTAGCTGTCGGTTGAGTTGGAAGCACCAATGATGCAGACGAACCAGCTTTATGCTTCTGGGGAGGTGGGAACTAGAGGGACGGTGTGGCAACTGGTACATTTACATACTCACTGCATTTCTGCATATGGTCACCCCTGGCGGGGGCATAGTGGCAAAAATCTCCACTAAGGCCTGTTTATCAGTTAATTCCAAGTAATCCACATGTACGACCAAGCGTTGTTTGATCTGAAAGAGAAGGGAAATCTCCTTGCCTAGGGCAGCAATTATAGTTTCAGCTTTCAGGCGAGTGGTTTTCTCATAGGGAAGATTTGTCTGATTCATAACCGCTATCAACTTCTCTTCGTAATCAGTTAAACCTAAAAACGTGGCAGTCGTAGGATCCCAACATGATGGGAGGCCTGCTTTCACCAGCTCATCCCACTGTTTCTCAAACTTCCCCACTCCCTTGGAAACCTGCTCCAAACCACTCAATGAATTTACACGCACGGTCTCTTTCTCATTTACCCTTTTGATTTCCATCACTCCCCTGAAATGGTCTTCAATTCCTTGGATAACCAACTCTTTAGAGCCCAATCCGTTTAGGTAAGTGATATACTTCTTGGCCATGACCACCTTTGCCTCAAATTCTACTTTTCCTTCCTGCAACTTGTTGGCCGAATAAATCATTCTTGCGGACAAGATCGATCTCCCTAGTGTCAGAAGACAATCTAGCAACAAACGAACAACTAAGTTTGTCTTTCTCTAGATATAATCGTTTTACAAATAAATGTTATGACGGTGTCGATCCTACCTTAGATCCAAATGCTTATTTGCAGTCGCAGTGCTTCCATTGCATCAATAATCCTTCGTCGCAACAAGGGCCCTTTTGTCACAAGAAAGTATCATCTTTCATTGATCTGCAATCATAAACAAGAAAATATCAAATAGCACCTGTATAACAAATAATTATAAAACATACCTATCATAGTGATCAAGGAATCTATGAAATAAATGATCAAACGACAGCTTATTGAAATAAACAATCGAACGACAAATTATTGAGAAAAACATAACTTGATTGTATTAATCTTAAAATATACAGAAGAACCTTACAACCTTAGCCTTGATGTTCAAAAGGCCTTCCCGGGGTCCGAAGCAGGAATCTCCTCTACTTTGATCAGTCTTGCACTCTTCCTTCAGGAGCAAAAAGAGGTATGTGATCTTTCCTCTCAAAAGCTCAGCAGAAATAAGTCTAAATCTCAAACAGAACTTCAACTCAAAAATCTTCTTCAAAAAACTTCAACTCCAATTCTCAATCTCCAAAAAACTTCACTTAAATTTCTTGACTTAACCCCTTGAGGCTACCCAATGCCTCCTTTTATAGAGCAGATGAGGAGGTTAGGATTCCACCTTTGAAGGGATAGAACCCTCCTTCAAAGGGATAGACTCCTCACATCAAGGGATTAGTTCCTTAAGGTGTGGGATACATGCACCTTATCAAAGCGTACTCATCCCCAAAAAATCTCATCCAGAACCTTCTAGAATTGACCAAAATTCAACTTTTTTGGTTTAATTTCGCGCTTTTTTTAACTTTACAGGGGTACCGCAGGCATTACACTGGAAAAGTGCATTCTAGAACGCAGTTTCTCTTCACATTACCTGCGTACCCTAGCTAAAAACGCATGCAGGCTTCATGTTACCTGCGTACCCAAGGCTTTTTTGAGTTTTAAGGGTTTTTCTTCCAGTTCTGAGGCTTGGCATGAGGAGTAAAGGTTGTAAGACTTGCAGAGGAGGCATGTATGATTGTTTAATGAGCTCATACAGTCAGCAGAATGTCAATGTGACAATTTTTAGTGTAACACAACTTCCCTTTGAACAATCAAACAACATTCTTCTTAACATTCATTAACATAATATACTTCCAACGTTTCCTTACCTCCGATATGATGTTGGTCCAGATGAGGCGCCTGGCTTCTAGGAGGGTTGTGTTTCCTTTCATCCAATTGTTTAGATCATTGATGACTTTTTCCTGCTACAGCTTCTCTCTCTTCACTCCGTCCACCTCTTCTTGCAGGGCCGCTATTACTTTGTTGTTTTGTTCCAACCTAGCTACCAACTCCTGAACTCTCTGTTGTGATGTATGGGCTTGCTTTTCTGAGGCCTATAGGTCTGACAAAGCCTTGGTTAACTGTGTTGGAGTAGCACCTACTGTATCAGAAGTTGGAGTCACGCAGACATGAGTATCCCATTTCACTTGCAATTCGGCCAATCTCTGTTTGAGGGCAACCATTTCTGCAACCGTTTTAGCATTCTCATCCCTTTCCCAAGCAATGGTATCAATGAGGGCCGATTTCTCTCTTTCCGCCTGGGCTAATTCCTCAGGTTGTATGTATTCCCCACGGGGAATGTCGAGTCTCCTCCTTAACTCTGAGTTCTCGACCTCTAAATCCAGGATGATTTTCCTCCAGATTCCTTCTTTATCGCTTCCTTTTTCGCTCATTATCCTTCTGAGATGGTGCAGGTTATTGCTGATTCCCCTAGCACTAGCCCTTTATTTTTTTTTATTCTCTAATACCTCTTTGTATTTTTCTTCTAGCTTCCTTAATGCGAGCACGAGCTTCACAACCTCATCCCTTAGCATGTCCCCGATGCATTGGTGAAGGCCAAGTTTTTCGGTTAAGGGGACCTTTGATAGATTCAAAGCAACCTCCAGAGCTTTGTAGTTGACTTCATTAGTAGTAGGGTCTAGCACTGCCTCTGTGATAGCTATTATCAACTGTTATTTATCCATATCCAGCTATGAGGTGAGCCGAGTATGATACTTATCCACGAACCCAACCAATTTTTCTTGGAGTTTCTCCCTTACTATCTGGTTTCTGTTTCTAATTTCTTCCCTTACTTCGGCTCTATTTACTGAAATGGCCTGTGATATCCCAGAGGGTTCCAAAGAGGAAGCACCATCATAAATAACTCTAAAACTTACCTTGCTCTTATCAGGCTCCCCGTATCTGTTTAGCTCCTCTTGAGGCTGCTCATCCTAGATAATCTCTACATCATCAATTCTATGCTTCTTGGAGGGATGGGACCCCTCCCTTGTATCCAAAACCTTTTTGTTCCTTTTAAAAATCGGCCTCATCAATCTACCCTTTCCTCCCTATACCCACTGAAGTGGTGTCACCCCTTCCTTCTGCAACCGAAGATTCGGCCTCCATCTGCGAAGCCAAGGGCCATGTGTCAAGGTTAGCTCTCCATTCAATGAAGGGCCTAGTCTCATGCACATATGTAGTGGACCTAATCTTCCTTTTCCTATTAGAGAGAATTCATTTTGGGTCATAGGGCCAGACTTTTCCTAGCACTAAATACATCACTTGAAGCAACATCTCCACTGTGGAGAGGGAGTGTCTTGAGTTTACGGTAAAAGGGTCGATGGTGGTAGGGAGCTTGAGGATATAGCCCTTCTTCGCGGGAATGAAGTGGAACTGGTCCGCTTTCATGGTTTGGTGAATGTATTCAAGGGTGAAAACCTGCATAGCAGGGAACAATGGTAGGCGGTAGGGGGGTACATCTGCACCATAGACTCTGATCTCTGTGTAGTCGTAAAAAAAATACCAATCCCATGTGCTTTCCTCATCGCCAAATTGCATCCAGTCTTTCTGCTCGGGAAAAATCCTGGGCAGGGGGCTATCGTGAAGTATGGTGTAGGCAATGGTCATGAACTCATTCAAAAACCTTGAGTAACCCCTCCCATTAGGCTACTGACGTACTGAGACGTTCCACTCAAAGATGGTTCTTGGTTGGCTGTTCGTTCTTGAGAGTTTTTCAAGGCCCAAAGCTTCGAACTTGTCAGCATGCTCAAACAGAAAAAGGTAAAACACCAGTGAACAGAAACAGAAAGCCCCCATAGAGGGTATTTCTTGAAACTAGGTTTGAATGGCCAAGGCCAAGAAAGTGGGGATATCCAAAATGACACCCAGCTGGGACATGAGCCAAAGGAGGGCTATGCATTCTTTCGACACCCTCTCGACCTCTCCGAGACCTAGCAACCGTGAGATGAAAGCGAGAACAGGCTAGAGACCTTCTTTGAATGCGGTCAAGGGCACCATGTTTGAAGACGGGATGGATGTGAGATGAGAGTCTGAGATGGAAGAGAGGAATTATCTCTGCTGTTTCCAGGGTAATTTGGAAAACTGACGAGATAAGGAAAAATCTGTGAAATCGACATACTCCTAGCTATGGGGGAAACGAAGGGCGTCTTTAATGAGATCAGGGGATATACGAAAAACCTTGTTTCCTTGAGCCGAAAGAAATGCATCCCTACGTTCGTCATAGGCATCTATGAGCCAACATATGAACTCGGTGATTGGAAAGGTGGGTGGAACAATTTGTAATATAGGCCAGATTGAATGACTCTGAACCAGTCTTGGCCTTTCACATGGCTTTCTAACAGGTCGGGCCTGACACGGGGGACACTGAAAGGGTACTGCGCATCGCAGATACGAGCCTGTGTGTAAATGAGGAGCTCAGGTCCAGGGATGGTCCTAACTTCACGGGCTTGAGGGGTTTCAGGTTCAGACTTTCTATACTTGACTCTCCTGATGACCATTTTGAATGAGTAAAGCAGAAGGAAAATTGTAAGGAGCGGGAATTGCTAAATACTTGTAACGAGTGTGGAAAACCCAAGAGGGAAAACGACGTGGGGGTTGAAAGTGACCTGGTGCTGTAATCCAAGCTTAACTGCTAGGAAAGTTTGTAAAAACAAGTAATTTACCAAAAATAAGCATCAGGTAGGGTTAAACAGGCCATAAATTTACGAAAAACGAGGTTCGGGTAACAACTTGGAGGGCTGACGTCATAAGGACGTCGACACTGAGGCACATGGCATTTGGCTATTGGCTATCAGGAGCCAGGTATGTGTGAGCCACGAGCTGGGTTAATACCAGTACTGGTCGTGTACCAACTTTTCTGACTTACCTTACCTTTGCTTTTACATGCGCCACCTGTTAGTCTCGAGTGGTCCACCACAAAGTTTCGACGGGGATCTGTGAAGTCTCTTCACGCTGCACCACCACCCCACAAAACGGCCAAAACCTGCCCCACCAATCGGTGACGTCATGAGTTCCAGGGGGTATATCTCCGTTCTCCTTATACATTCCTTGGTACCCCTGGAATCCCTCCACGTGGCGGCATTACTCGGGTTGTCCCATTGTATGGCCCATGGCTTCTCTGCTTAGCTATAATGCACCATTGACTCCTTTTTCCACGTTTTCTCTATGAGGGGAGGGCATTGCATATTTCCCTCATATCTATTGGTCCGCTTACACTTCCCAATGCTATATCTTTGCTTACCTCAAGTTATCTTTTCACCAAACCTTGTGAGATGAGGGTTATCATAACAACATTGGCTCCACCTGGGGACGACATGTTCATCCTTGGACGTGTCGAGAACTTCGCAGACCACTTGTAACTCATTCTTTGAAAACTAAAGTCTCTTCAAAATTTTCAAGACTTATCATGGCGAAATAAACATCAACTTTGAAAGTATAAATGACAACTATATACACACTATAATACAGCAGTCTCCAGGACCTGGATCAGTTTTGGAAATAGGGCTTCAGGAACTGCCCATTTACAGGCGTCTCGATCACATCACCTTCCAAATTCTCCAGTATGAATGTGTTATTCCCTTTAACCTTGGCAATTTTGAAAGTTCCAAACCACAAGGGGTCTGACTTTCATTTATAGTTTTATTTAATGCCCTTACCAATGTCTTATTTGAATACTCAGCCAATCCATTTCCTTGAGGATAATAGGCTGTGGAGTGCCCCAGGGTGATATGGTGTTGTTGACACAAATTGGTGAATTTTACAGACTTGAAAGCCTATGCACTATATGTCACAATCTTAGTTGGGCAGCCAAATCTAGATATAAAATTTTCTTCTAGGAACTTGATCACCACTACATCATTTGCGTTTCTTGCTGGTATTGCCTCTACCCACTTGGTGAAGTAGTCAGTGGCGATTAGTATCCATTTATGTTGGCCGCTGGATTGTGGATGAATTTCCCCGATGAAATATATCCCCCATTTCTAAAAAGGTTCTTCTATGTGTACTGTGATCATAGGTAAGGGAGAAAATTTCTGCTTTTCAGCGAACCTCTGACATTTTTCACAAGTCCTGACTCGAGCATGCACATCCCCAAACAATTTGGGCTAGTAGAAACCTACCTTCAATATCTTATGGGCTGTAAACCTCCAGCTATAATGCCCTCCACAAATGCCTTCATGGAATTCAACCATAACTTCCTCCACTTCTGGTTTTATAAGGCATAAGAGCAGGATTCCTGAAGGGTCCTTCCAATATACTCATCCATTTGCAATGATATACTTTTGCGACTTCAACCTCAACGTTCGATATTTAGTCTTATCAAAGTTCAGAGGACACCTAAGAGTTAAAAGATATTCCACAATTTCTTTATACCAAACACTGATCAGATACTTCATGTGAGTCTTCTGCATGGTCGTTTCTATCCTGGGTTGTTCCTCCGTGTCTCCAGACAATTCCCCAATTCCCATGGATAGGTTTATTCCTAGGGCTTGACAGTTAGACTCAGACAAAATCTTGGCTAGACCTTGTCCCTTGATGAGCTTTGTGGGACGTATGTCTAATTCATATTCTTGGATTTTATAAATACATTTTCCCCTTTTGCCCTCACTATCCCCTTGAATCAAAGTATCTTTAACTGCGGCCGTAGGTATGAAAGAAGTGATGGCTGACTGTAGGATGTACATCCAGAATTATTTTAAGGACTTCACTTAAGCTTATGCTTGCTTCTCTATAATGTTGGATTTTAGCTCGTCATCTCGAAGTACCTGACTAAAAAAGGCGATGGGTTGTTCATAACCTTCCTCATTTTTCTGTAAAGGTACTGCGGCTATAGTATGCAGGGAGGAAAATGAGAGGATCATGAATGGTTTACTGTAATCTAGTCCTGTTAATACTGGAGCTTTTGCAAAAGCACTCTTAATCCTATTAAATGTTTCTCTTGACTCATTCGTCCATTTCACCTCATTGCTTTTCTTGAGCATTTCAGTGATATGCCGAACTATTTCTGCGTAGTTCGGGATGAACCTTCTCAAAAATTTTATGTGCCCGAGGAAAACTTGAACTTCTTTCTTATTACGGGGTAAGGATATGCCATTGATCACTTCCACCCTTTTTGGGTCAATCTTTACTCCTGCTTTGGTAACGAAATGCCCAGTAATTTTCCTTTTTCTAAAGAAAATATGGATTTCTGAGGATTTAGAGACAGACCATACCTGCAACATTTTTCAAAAGTCCGGCGTAGATGTTCCACATGTTTAGCATCATCCTTTGAAAACCCTATGATATAATCCAAATATACCATCACAAACTTGTCTTTCTCTCCCACGAAAGCGATGTCCATTGCTCTCCGAAAGGTGGCCCCAGCGTTTATCAGACTAAAAGGTATACGGGCATACATGAAGGTACCCCATGGTATGGTGAACGCAGTCTTCTTCTGATATTTTGGAAGGAATTCCACCTGGTTGTATCCCGAGAATCCATCCATCATGGAAATTTGAGAAGACCCAACCACTTTTTGCAGTATGTGGTCAATTTTAGGGAGGGGATAATTATCTTTAAGGGATGCCCTGTTCAAGTTCTGAAGGTCTACACACAACCTTATTTCTCCATCTTTCTTTCGGACTGGCACCAGGTTAGCCACCCATTCTGAATACCTCAAAGGTACAATAATCTTAGCCTTCAGCAGCTTCTTGATTTCCTTCTCTATGGTGGGGAGAAGCAAAGGATTAATCTGCCTTAGTTTCTGCTTATGCGGCTTGTCCTTGGCCCTCAATGGGATCTTTTGTTGGATGATGCTTATGTCAAATGTTTTAAGATCTTGGTAAGACCAAGTGAAAACATCCTTATAGGAGTGAAACAGCTATACATACCTTTCTATGTGTTCTTCCGAGACTCCTTTAGATAATTTGACTATATTAGGTTCTTCTTCCGTCCCAACGTTAACGTATTCCACCTGGGCTTCCAGTGTTAGTTTACTGGGGCTGACGGGAACGTCGTTCTTATCAAACAACCTCTCCAAGGGTACTAACCCTCTGGGGATCACATTTCCTTTCAACTGTAGCACTTTGTGACTGGCCACTGTCTCTTGCCATTTATTTTGGGGTTTTTCTTCAGTTTCCTCTTCCTCCCCGGTATCAATAACCAAGTTAGAGAACTCCCCAATAGTCTCCATGAAGCGTTTCATCTGTTCTTCATCTTCAAAAACCTGCCAATGTTTGACATTGTCTGGGATGGAAGGACGATAATGCATCTCCACTTCATATCTCAGAAATGGATTCTGAGGTGGACGGAAATTGCTTGCTGCCACAGCCAGTGAATCTGCTATCCTGTTCTGATCTCTCGGCATAAACTGTATGTTAAATGATAAGAAAAAAATTTCCACAAGGTCCCACACTTCATTTTATTTATGCCCTTAGCTGAGGATGTTTGGCTTGACACTGGTTCTTTATCTGCCTCACCACCAACTTTGAAACTACAAAAACTTTAAGGCTCTGAATGTTCATACTCTTGGCAGTTTGCAAGCCCAGAAGAAAAGATTCACACTCTGCCACGTTGTTAGTGGCTTCATACTCCAATTTGAATGAGAAATACACTAATTGTCCATTAGGGGAGATTAGGAGGACCACTGCTCCATTTCCTTCTTTGGAGTTTGCTCCATCAAAGTGTAAGGCCCACATTCCCCTTTCATCATCGCTTGAGGAATGTTGGGATTTTAGTAAGTTGAATGATGGTTCCTGCAAAAAATCTTGGTCCTCCTCAAGCATCAGACAAGAGAAATCCCCTTCCTTGCTATACACTGGGGAGTTTACTGAGCCATCGGCTTTGGTCACCATTTTTACAATTCTTGATTCCATATACAACCTTCTTTCTTGTCCTCCAAACACTGGAATAGTTGCATAAGTAATATCTAGCTTGATCGACCCTCCAATATTTGTACCCCATGATCTGGATAGAATCATTCTGAAATGGGCTGGGATATCGGCAACTACCATGTCCATGAAGACACTCTTGGGCAGGATCTGAGCCAAATTTACCACCAGATCTTTAATCATCCCGAGACATTTTACTCGTTTCGAGTTAAACGAATAGAGGTATTTGTAGGGTCAGGTGATCTACAGACCTAGCTGTTCCATGACTGAAAGCGGTAACAGATTATGTGAAGCTCCCGAGTCCAACATACAATTAATGTAATAAAAAATCATGGATAACTAAAGAGACATAAAAGGGTGGGGTTGCAGAGTCTAACTCTTCTACATGGGGGCCAAAAACTACCATGGGCCTTTCTTCTTGAAGGTTAAGAGAATCTGGGAGTGAATTTACTCCATAAGGGAGCATGAATTGAGAGACTTGAGCTTTATAGGAGGGTTGTTTTAGGAGTTCAACCAAAGGAACAGGGATTTTGACTTTTTCTAGCTCTTTTTGGGGATTGAACATAGTGGGCCCTTTTTCTACAAAGGTCTCTTATGGTTCCTTGATGAAGATAGGAGGCTTTTTGTCAGTGTACATACCTTTAGCATGAGTAAGAGGGTTGGGCACAAACTTGGACGATGATGTAGGAGCACCTTTCTGTCCGGAAGGTTCTTCGACAGGTTTCTTGCCTTTGTTATCAGAGTTTTGGAGGGCCGATTCCTTGGAAGGTGACTCTTCCTCTTGATCTTGAGTACGTTTCCGCTTCCTAGAAGATCGAAGGTCATACTTCTTATGGAATTGGGCTTGCATAAAATCCACAAACTGTCTGCATTAATCATCTATGTCAGGTTCTTCAGTGGAGTTTACCTTCCCTCCCTCTTCTTCTTTTTCTCATAGAGAAATTTCTACCTCTTCTCCTTCCGAATAAGCGAAGCACTGATCGTCTCTCCCGTCTATAGCATCTTTGGCGAGGCCCTCCATTTTTCCTTCCAAATATAAGGGGGGATGTATGTGATCTTGTTGCTCTTTTCTGTCCCTTTGCAATATCTACAGAGGCAGTTTCCTATGCTACTGATTATACCCTCTGTTAAAAGTAGGCTGAGCCGGCCAAGAGGAGGCATTATTTGCTTCAAGTTCCAGTTTCACCAGCTTGTTAGAAATATTTTTAATCATTTTTTTCATATCCTCAATTTTATAATCTGAGACTTCTTTTTCTTGACTCGAAGAAGAGGCTTCTTCTTTACCCTTTCGCTTGAAATCGTGGTCCAATCTGCCTTTCGACTTTCCTATAGAAGTGAAGTTAGCTTCTACTTCTAAAGCATCTGTCTGAGCTTGGTCGAGAGAAGCAGATTTTCTCTCACTTAGAGTGAAGTTGAATTCATATTCAAAATCTCCCACAAACACTACCTTAGCAGCAGCTTGAGGTGGCTTTATATCAGCTGGCAGGTTGGTGTACAACTTATTAAATATCTTTATAAACTTTGCTACGTCCTCATTGTGTCTTTTCTTTGATGTATTGAATTCTATGATACAATAGCCATGGTCTCTTTTCTCTCCCCACTTCCGGGTGAAAGAATTTTTCATCTCTTCACAGTTAGTGATGGAGTTTTCCCCAAGAGTTTTGAACCACTTCCTTGCTTCTCCATCCAGAGATTGGACGAATAACCTCAAAACTACATCCAACTATTCTACATTGAAAATCTCTGCAAAGGCACAGAAATCTTCCAAATGCTTTTGTGCAGCACTAATGTCTTCCCCGATAAACTGGGGCAAGTGCTTCAGGTAGTCTTGGGGCATTTCATTCAGAATCTGCAGTAATGCCAGAGGGTCATATTTATTTAACAAGAAGCCAGGAACAACCATGAGAGGTGGTGGAGCTAGAGGTGGGTTTTTTTGAGTGACAATAGAAATATGCTAAACATTGGTCTGTAAAAATTCGCTTGGGCAAGTAGGATTTGAGGGATAGTCACTTGCTTTATTTCTTCGGCTTCTGGGGTAGGATGTAAGAAAAATATTGATGTATCTACACACTCTGCCTTGTCTTTTATCTCTGATTGTTCAATCAAGAGGTTATTTGGTGGGTATTCAAGCACTCTAGTAGTAGATCCAGGACCTTGAACCTGAGCTTGTTGGGAAGAAGACGGGGAGTCTTCTAGGGAGAATCTAGGTATTCCTGTATGTGCGGGCTTATTTTCCTTCCAGATTCTCTTAAATAGAATTTTCTCTGGATCAGATATAGAGGGTGTTCTCAACTGAGAAGTATCTGACCTTAGGTGAGGCTTTTGATAAGCCAGGACTACAAATAGATTTAAAACTTTGAAAGAATGTGGAGTCGCCAAGGTGAGGGATATACAACTCTCAACCCTTCATGCTCACCTGATTTTGAAGGGTGAATATGATTTTTTCGTACCCAGGGATAATATATTCAAATTCGTTCCCCAGCAACGGCGCCAAAAAGATGTTGTAGCTCCTAGAGACAGCGCTGAGTTGTGAAGGACCAGTGCCTAGGTCATCTTAAAGCCAAGAGGATTCAGAAAAACTTTTCATGGTCAGGGATATAAATCCTCTTGTTTATAATTTTTTTTTAAAACTTCATAAGGTGGGACCGAGACCTTAGGAATAGAGATATACCAGCAGTAATACCCGATAGTAAAACAATAAGGGTCTTATAAGTACATTATTGAAGATGAATCTAGATTTTAAAAAAGATGTGAGGAGGGCGAGATCATGAAACGCAATGCACAGTTATCAAAATATGAAAGCATGGTAACAATGACAGTAAATAGAGAGAGTATTAAGTACAGATAGGCTTATTATCATATAAGAATCTATCACCAGATAATATTAGAAGAAAGGCGATTAAATGAGATGTAACATATGAACACAATATCAAAGCTCTGAGCCATATTTAAAGCACCATAGACCAATATACATGAGTATCTTCGACAGATAAATTCATTTCCAGTTAATCAAGCACTCGCATTCCGGTATCTTATAATATAAAAAGAGTGATGGAGTGCCAAAACATTTGTATTAGAATATAACAAAGAGAATACAAACTATAACCAATCTCACCAGGAATCCATCTCACAACAAAATAATTTCATTCGGTCTCCCAACGGGATTCTTCAACGTAAACCACAAGAAGGCCTAAAAACTTTACAAAAGGGGGATTTACAATTTACAGTCTCTGTTCTGGAAAATCTGGAACCCTTCTATAAACTCAGGTTGTTTATTTTATAATCCCCTATTTACCTTTAGCAAAAGATATTTTGGATCAACATTTGTTCACAGAGATATCTTTTATGTTTCTTTTCTCTATTAGAATCAAAATTGATGATGAGGAAAAACGCCTCTCATCATCTCTGTAGTGGCCTTAACATAGGTGCCAACTGAAAACAAAACAACTTAAACAGAAAATAAAAATGCATAGGGTGAAAGGAATATTTCACCTGATATTACAAAGTAAAAATAACAGGTAAAAAGGCCACTAGGGCCAGATCATGAGCATCATTTTTTAGAGGAACGGGGCATAGCAGCTGCCGGCTGAGTTGGAAGCACCGATGACGCGGACGAACCAGCTTTATGCTTCTGAGGAGGCAGGGACTGGAGGGACGGTGTGGCGACTGGTACATTTACATACTCACCGCATTTCTGCCATATGGTCACTCCTGGCGGGGGAATAGTGGAAAAAATCTCCACTAAGGCCTATATATCAGTCAATTCCGAGTAATCCACATGTACGGCCAAGTTCTATTTGATCTGAAAGAGAAGGGAAATCTCCTTTCCTAGGGAAAAAATTATAGTTTCAGCTTTCAGGCGAGTGGTTTTCTCATATGGAATATTTGTCTGATTCATAACCACTGTCATCTTCTCTTCGTAATTAGTTAGACCTAAAAACGTGACAGTTGTAGGATCCCAACATGATGGGATGCCTGCTTTCACCATCTCATCCCACTCTTGCTCAAAATTCCCCACTCCCTTGGCAACTTGCTCCAAACCACTCAATGCATTTACACGCGCAGTATCTCTCTTAATTACCCTTATTATTTCCATCACTCCCCTGAAACAATCTTCAATTCCTTGGACAACCAACTCTTTAGAGCCCAATACATTTAGCTAAGTGATATACTTCTTGTCCATGACCACCTTTGCCTTGGATTCCGCTTGTCCTTCCTACAACTTCCCTTTGAACAATCAGACAATAGTCTTCTTATCATTCATTAACATAATATACTTCCAATGTTTCCTTACCTCCGATATGATGTCGGTCCAGATGAGGCGCCTGGCTTCTAGGAGGGTTGTGTTTCCTTTCATCCGATTGTTTAGATCTTTGATGAATTTTTCCTGCTGCAGCTTCTCTCTCTTTGCTCCGTCCACCTCTTCTTGCAGGGCCGTTATTACCTTATCTTTTTGTTCCAACCTAGCTACCAACTCCTGAACTCTCTGTTGTGTTGTATGAGCTTGCTTTTCTGAGACCTATAGGTCTGATAGAGCCTTAGTTAACTATGTTGGAGTAGCACCTGCTGTATCAGAATTTGGAGTCATGCAGACATGAGTATCCCATTTCACTTGCAATTCGGCCAATATTTGTCTTAGGGCAACCATTTCTGCAACCATTTTAGCATTCTCATCCCTTTCCCGAGCAATGGTATCAGTGAGGGCCGATTTCTCTCTTTCCACCTGGGCTAATTCCTCAGGTTGTATTTATTCCCCATGGGGAATGTTGAGTCTCCTCCTTAACTCTGAGTTCTCGACCTCTAAATCCAGGATGATTTTCCTCCTGATTCCTTCTTTATTGCTTCCTTTTTCACTCATTATCCTTCTGAGATGGTGTAGGTTATTGCTAATTCCCCTGGCACTAGCGCTTTCTTTTTTTGATTCTCTAATACCTCTTTATATTTGTCTTCTAGCTTTCTTAATGCGAGCGCGAGCTTCACAACCTCATCCCTTAGCATGTCCCCAATGCATTGGTGAAGGGCAAGTTTGTCGGTTAAGGGGATCTTTGATAGATTCACAACAACCTCCAGAGCTTTGTAGCTGACTTCATCAGTAGTAGGGTCTAGCATTGCCTCCGTGATAGCTATTATCAACTGTTATTTATCCATATCCAGCTCTGAGGTGAGCTGGGTATGATACTTATCCACAAACCCGGCCAATTCTGCTTGGAGTTTCTCCCTTACTATCTAGTTTTTGTTTCTAATTTCTTCCCTTACTTTGGCTCTATTTACCGAAACGGCCTGTGATATCCCAGAGGTTTCCGAAGAGGAAGCGCCATCATAATTAACTCTGAAATCAACCTTTCTCTTATCAGGCTCCCCGTATCTGTTTAGCTCCTCTTGAGGCAACTCATCCTAGATAATCTCCACATCATCAATTCTATGCTTCTTGGACGGATGGGACCCCTCCCCTGTATCCAAAACCTTCTTGTTCCTTTTAAAAATTGGCCTCGTCAATCTGCCCTTTCCTCCCTGTACCCACTGAAGCAGTGTCACCCCTTCCTTCTACAACTGAAGATTCGACCTCCATCTGCGAAGCCAAGGGCCATGTGTCAAGGTTAGCTCTCCATTCAATGAAGGGCCTAGTCTCATGCACATATGCAGTGGACCTAATCTTCCTTTTCCTATTAGAGAGAATTCCTTTTGGGTCATAGGGCCAGACTTCTCCCAGCACTAAATCCATCCCCTGAAGCAATGTCTCCACTATGGAGAGGGCATGTATTTATTTTACGGTAAAAGGGCTGATGGTGGTAGGGAGCTTGAGGATATATCCCTTATTCGCAGGAACGAAGTGGAACTGGTCCGCTTTCATGGTTTGGCGAATGTATTCAAGGGAAAAAACCCGCATAGCAGGGAACAACGATAGGCAGTAGGGGGGTACATCTGCACCATAGGCTTTGATCTCGGTGTAGTCATCAAACAAATGCCAATCCCTTGTTCCTGGCTGGCTGTTCGTTCTTGAGAGTTTTTCAAGGCCCAAAGCTTCGAACTTGTTAGCGTGCTCAAACTAAAAAAGGTAAAACACCAATGAACAGAAACAGAAAGCCCCCGTAGAGGGTAGTTCTTGAAACTAGGTTTGAATGGCCGAGGCCAAGAAAGTGGGGATATCCAAAACGACACCCAGCTGGGACATGAGCCAAAGGAGGGCTATGCATTCTTTTGACACCCTCTCGACCTCTCTGAGACCTAGCAACCCTGAGATGAAAGCGAGAACAGGCTGGAGATCTTCTGTGAATGCGGTCAAGGGCACCATGTTCAAAGACGGGATGGACGTGAGATGAGAGTCTGAGATGGAAGAGAGGAATTCACTCTACTGTTTCCAGGGTAATTTAGAAAACTGATGAGTTAAGGAAAACTCTATGAACTCGACATACTCCTAGCTGTAGAGGAAACAGAGGGTGTCTTTAATGAGCTCAGGGGATATAAGATTTCCCTGAGTCGAAAGAAATACATCCCTACGTTCGTCATAGGCGTCTCTGAGCCAACATATGAACTCGATGACTAGAAAGGTGGGTGGAACAATTTTGTAATATAGGCCAGAACGAATGACTCTAAACTAGTCTTGGTCTTTCACATGGATTTCTAACAGGTAGGGACTGAGATGGGAGACACTTAAAGGGTACTGCGGGTCACAGATACGAGTCTCAATGAGGGGCTCAGGTCTAGGGATGGTCCTAACTTCGCGAGCTTGAGGGGTTTCAGGTTTAGACTTTCTGGACTTGACTCTCCCGATGACCATTTTGAATGAGTAAAGCGAAAGGAAAACTGTAAGGAGCAGGAATGGCTAAATACTTGTAACCAGTGTGGAAAACCCAAGAGGGAAAGTGACGCGGGGGCTGAAAGTGACCTGGTGCTATATCCAAGCTTAACTGCTAGACGAGTTTGTAAAAACAAGTAATTTACCAAAAATTAGCATAAGGAAGGATTAAATAGGCCATAAATTTACGAAAAATGAGGCTCGGGTAACAACTTGGAGGGCTGACGTCATAAGGACGTCGACACTGAGGCACGTGGCATTTGGCTGTTGGCTATCAGGAGCCATGTAGGTGTCATCCATGAGCCTGGTTAATACTAGTATTGGTCGTGTACCAGCTTTCCTGACTTACCTTACCTTTTCTTTTATGTGCGCCACCTGTTAGTCTCGAGGGGTCCACCGCAGAGTTTCAGCGGGGATCTGTGAAGTCTCTTCACGCTGCACCACCACCCCACGGAACGGTCAAAACCTACCCCACCAACCAGTGATGTCATGATTTCCAGGGGGTATAGCTCCGTTCTCCTTATACATTCCTTGGTACCCCCGGAATCCCTCCAGGTGGCGGCATTACTCAGGTTGTCCCATTGTATGGCCCGCGGCTTCTCTGCTTAGCTATAACACACCATTGACTCCTTTTTCCATGTTTTCTCTATGAGGGGAGGGCGTTGCATATTTCCCTCATATCTATTGGTCCGCTTACACTTCCAAATGCTATATATTTTCTTACCTTGTGAGATGATGGTTATCATAACAACAGATGGTATGGAAGAAAAAATGGAAGGTTTGAAGGAAGACATGGAAGTTTTGAAGGAAGGTTTGAAAATTTTGATACAAGAAATGATACCTAATGGCGAAAAGATAGTAGAGGAAACTCATGATGAGAGAAAAATAAATTTTAATCATGACTTCATAAACTTGAATGTTGGATGGAAGACCCACCATATTCCAAAGATCTATATGAGGAAGTTTGATGGCAAGGATCCCATAACATGGATACTACAGATGGAGCAATATTTTGATCTCAATAATGAGAAACACATAAAAGGTATGCATTGAAAATTTATATTTATAAGAAATAAATTTGTATGGTATCGATGGCTTTGCTCTCATAAAAGTTTTTTCACTTGGTCAATTTTTATGGAGGAAATGATAGCACATTATGAGGTTACAAAGAGCAACACCTTTTTTAGCCAATTGAGAAATCTCAAACAAAAGGGTTTAGAGGTGGAGCACATTGAGTACTTCCAAAAATTGAATATAAGGGTAACTGATATTCTATAGGAACACAGGATTGATGTCTTGATAGGGACTTTAAAGGATAACATCCAACATGAGGTTCGCATTTGTGAACCTGATTCATTGGAGAAGGCATTCAGGTTGGCAAGAAAAATTGAATGTAAAATTATGGTGACAAGGAAGCCTACCACTCACACCTATAAAGATGGAAGTGTTGCTACTCCTAGACTTCCACAACCTACAAGGTTGACACCACAACAATTGGAAGAAAAAAGATCAAAAGGGCTTTGCTACAATTGTGATGGTAAATACATTAAAGGTCATAAGTTTGTCGAGAAGAAATTATTTTACATAGATTGTGAAGAGGAGGAAGAAAATGAACAAGAAACTTCAAAAGAAGAGGATATACACCAGGAACCAACCCTAGAGAAAGAAGAAATGAGTCCGACCATATTGTAAAATGCATTGGCAGACATTACCACTCCTGAAACTCTCAAGATAGAAGGATATATCAAGAAGAAAAACATTAGGGGAATTTTGAGGTCTAAAATGGGCCTCCTAAGGAAATTATAAAATAATAGTGGAAAAAATCTAATAAGATTTGATGACATCATCAAATTTTAGAGGGAAAAATGAAAAACTACTTTTTCAATTCATATTTTCAACTTATCTCCCAAAGTTTTTACTCAAATTTTGAGCGGGAGTACTCGTTGGATGCGGAATTTAATTCCCCATCCAAGGAGTACCCATGTTGCATACTTTCGATGGGTCCTACTACACGAAAAATGAGAAATACATAAAAAAACGTGATTACAATCACGTTTTTTTATGTATTTCTCATTTTTCGTGTAGAAGAGTTCATCGAAAGCATGCAACATGGGTACTCCTTGGATGAGGAATTAAATTCTGCATCCAATGAGTACTCCCGCTCGAAATTTGAGTAAAAATTTTGGGAGATAAGTTTAAAATACGAGTTGAAAAAGTAGTTTTATTATTTTATTATTTTTTAATATTTTTACTTTTTTACTCCAAAAATGGTGAATCATCCATTATGGATCACATCATCATCTTGAATCCTATTGGTTGTTATAAAGTTTATTTTTTTTGTACATTTTTCTTATGAGGCCCATTTTAGACCTCAAAATTCCCCTAATGGGTAAAGTATTGATTTATTCAGGTAGTACCCATTGTTGAGCAGGAAAATCCCCTCTGCAGAGAGAGGTGATCCCTCTAGCCCTAGGGTGGGTCTAGCAACAAGGGAACATGCTGAATTCCTAAATTCCTAGCTTGTAAATGAAATATGAACTGGAACAGATATCCTACCTTAGTCCAATGCTTTTGTCGTGGCACGTGGCAACGATCCTTCGATATTTTTCTTCACTCCTTGCACTCCATTGGTGATGACGTCCATGCACCTAAACAAATATCAAACAAAAGATGACAACATACAAGCATATACATTCATCTACAACTATTCAACTAGTCAAGGAGAGTTAAACACTTTGAATATAAATGGAAACAAAGTTGGAACCAAAAACCAATCATGTATTATTGATATATGAAAAAGAAGTTTACAACCTATGCCTTGACGTTGTCGATCTCCTTCGATGGGTTCAGTTGGGCACGTCTCAAGAATTCGTTTGTTGTTCGGCTCAATGAGGCAATTGGCTTAAACTCTGTCTCAAAAATGGATTCTTCTCTGCTTTCTTCAACACACCAGCTATAACTATTGACTATTCAGTTAGCTGAATCAATGTGAGGAAGAAGAACTTATAGGAGAGGAGGAGGAGGTTTGGGATCCACATAAGGTGGGGGAGATGTCTATCCCTTTTGGAAGTTTCACATTTGTAGGAAATAATAGGCCAAAGGGAGAAACTTGACTTGATCTAGTCGAACAAACAACCATGACTCCACTCACGAAGCTGTTAAAGCATAGAAGCTTCGTCTCTATTTTTAAAAACTTTCCAAAATCATCTCGACGTAGGTTCCCTTCTGAGATAGAGTGCTGATGGGCGCAAGGCTCAGTGTTAACTTTTTCATGGGAATGAGGACATAACTACCTACCAGTGTCGACCCAAAAGCATAGGTTTTTTACGGTCTACTTGAGGAATGATCAATATAGATTATGTTCCTGACATGTCAAGGGATGAAATGACATTTATGGAAATGTATGACAGTACACAGGGATCACTGAAATGGTCCTCCAATATTCGGGATGGGGATTTCAGGGACGGTGACAAAATATTGTGTAACAAATGCCCCCTAAAGCATGAAGTCTGAGAGAGAGGGAGGGGTGAAATGCTTTACGAGAACATGCCCAAACCAAAAGGCCGTTGTTGGAAGACCTGTAAGATCAAGTACAACTGATATCTCTAATACATGAATATGTGGTATGGGCGCAACCATCCATAATAGGGAACATGTAATAAGATCCAAGGTATGGATGCGACCATCCAGTGAGAAGGATCATCAAAATGGACTCAGGTATGGTCGCAACCATCCAATGAGAAGAGTCATGCATATATTCATGATAAACCAAATCGTCTAGCAGCCTGGATTTCATTAGAAAAATCTTAGGGTCTTGTGCTCTGTCTCGCCCCGAACAAGTACAAATTCAAGCATGCGAATGAATGAGCTAAAGTCGAACATGCAAGAAATTCACCTGATTACCAGCCAATGATGAAAACTATTAACAGGCGCGATAGAGACCACCAATAATGACTCTCAAGGTACATCTAGTACAATCCATGGAATGTGAAAAATGAGCTGGAGACGAACACCCACAAAATCACTCGATCAAAGGCCAATGATTAGAACCTATCGTCAAATGAGAATAACTTGCCATTGAGGCATGCAAGATCTAAGGTAGCAGAAGGGAGTCTCTAGATCAACTTCCTAGATAATGAGCTGATTTCGACAGGAAGTGATCGGTCGAAGGAGGGCCATAATGTTTGCCACATCATCAACATGAGACAGAGGAATAAGATGATGGTGAATCATGACTAAACAAAGGATTAGGGGTTTAAAGCTGCAGAAGGAACTTCTCTTGAATATATTGGTGACACGACTCCGGAATTTGGCAGTATTTGACATCAAGGGATTTGAGGTCATGGTGAGAAGGCAAAGAGTAGATGAGAGGTCAAAATGGATCACCAAACCCATGGAGGAAAAATGACGAATATGGGTTGTCCCCAACCCGATAAGAACTGCAGACAAGTGTCATGTTCAAGAGTGACATACTGCCAACAAAACTGAGAAATGGTTCCATTTTACCCCCCCCATTTCTGGTGAGTACCCCAATTATTTTTGGAAACAAGCTTGAAGGGAATAGCATATGCTTGTCATGTAAGTTTGTCCTTCAGACAAATCAATCCTAGTACATTTTACGAGCCCTAGGAAGGAGGAACTCGGTAACGTAATGATAACGACATCTGATGTCATTTAGTTTTAATGAGTTTGACAAAGGAAGAGCTCAGCATATTTTCATGTTTAGAGAGTTTTAAAAGAAGCGGAAAATAAAACTCCAGCAGGTCCCTTTTTGTAGGTAGTCTCACAGATCCAAAAAGGTAGAAAACGAAATCTGAGAGAACCTCTTAGCCATGTTCGACTATAGTATTCCTTTTTCATAAATAATCTGTCCCAACCCAAAAAAGGGGTAAACGTATACTGGGAAAATGACATTTCACAGCCTTTAACTAGTTCAAAATGACAAGAGTCTCGACAATCTTTTCAATTTTTGAGAGTCAGAAAAGAGCTGAAAGTTGACTCCTCCTGGAGGAACGAGTGGTATTAAGGGTAGCAACTGGTTCTGGTGATGGTGGAATTTCTCAGAACAAGTAAAGGTCAAGGGGCTAGCTACAATACCACTCATTGCAGTTGTTCCTCAGGAATGGGTAAAACAATAAAGTGAGGACATATGATTGGCCGAGCAGATGATAACGATGGAATGAGAAAATCAAGGCTCATCTGGAAAAACAGGCTGATAAAATGGAAATCATGAGAGGTAAAATAAGAATGGTTTCATTTTTACACAAGCTTGAAATCAGGAAACTCTACTTGAAGTAAGTTGGCATGCCCCCACCATGATGACTCAATTCGAGTTACATGCCCCCCAAGCTTCATGGCATTCACCGGAGTAGACTGCTGGTTACTAAGAGGTGGATGGAATGAAGGTTCAATTATGAGATCAGGCGAAAAAATCAACTGGGATTCTACGAGATTTAAACAAAGACTCGAATTTGAAAAGGGAAATTATTTCATTTTTTTAACGAGGTTGACACAGTAAAATAAATATCCTCACAAGACCTAATCCATTTTTTAACGACGTTGACATAGCAAATGAACTATCCCCAGAAGATCTTGTTTCATTTTTTAAGGAGCTTGACACAAGAAAATGAACTCACCATCCCTGTAAACCCCATCTCGAATAGTGGAAGAAAATTTCAGTGACCCCTGTTTACTGTCATACATTGCCTTAAATTTCATTACATCCCTTGACATGTCAAGAACATAATCTTTTTTGATCATTCCTCAAGTAGACCCTCAAAAACCTATGATTTTGGGTCGGCGCTAGTAGGTAGTTATGTCCTCACGCCCATGAACAAGTTAACAGTAAGCCTCGCACCCATCGGCGCTCTGTCTCAAAAGGGAACTTGCACCGAGCTGCTTTTGGAAAGTTTTTTAAAATAGAAATGAACCTTCTATTTTTTAATAGCTTCATGAGCAGAGTCATGGTTGTTTGTTCGACTGAATCAATTTGAGTTTCTCCCTTTGGCCTATTAGTTCCTACAAATTTGGAACTCCCCAAAGGCGTAAACCTCTCCCCCACCTTATTTGGATCCCAAACCTCCTCCTTCTCTCCTATAAATTATTCTTCCTCACATTGATTAAGCTAGCTGAATAGTCAATCGTTATAACTAGTGTGTTGAAGAAAGCAGAGAAGAATCCATTGTTGAGAGAGAGTTTAATCCCATTGCGTCATTGAGACGAACAACGAACGAATGCTTGAGTTGTGCCCGACTAAACCCATCAAAGGAGATCTACAATGTCAAGGCATAGGTTGTAAACTTCTTTTTCATATATCAATAATACATGACTTGTTTCTGGTTCCAACTTTGTTTCCATTTATATTCAAAGTGTTTAACTCTCCTTAACTAGTTGAATTGTTGTAGATGAATGTATATGCTTGTATGTTGTCATCATTTGTTTGATATTTGTTCAGGTGCATGGACGTTGTCACCAACAGAGTGCAAGGCATGAAGACAAATATCGAAGGATCGCTACCATGTGCCACGACAAAAGCATTGGACTGAGGTAGGATATTTGTTCCAGTCCATATTTCATTTACAAGCTAGGAATTTAGGAATTTAGCATGTTCCCTTGCTGCTAGACCCACCCTAGGGCTAGAGGGATTGCCTCTGTCTGCAGAGGGGATTTTCTTGCTAAAATATTTGGTGACTCCACTAGGGATCAGTTTGTTTGTTGCCTCTTGTTGTTCGTTTTGAAGTTTTTCTTGTGTGTTCAAATTTTTTCGTTTTGTCATTTCTCCACTTTGTTTTGCTTATTTGACTGTTTCAATCCACTTCACCTATTCTCATAGTGATAAGCCTAGTTTTTCCTCTGCTACCTTTTCTCCTTTCTTTGGTTTCCTTACTCGGTGGTGCTGTTTTCTTGACATTTGCATCGATTGGTGCAGGTTTCCTTTGGCACAGGTGCGATTTTCCATGTTTAGCGCGGATTACTACTGAACAGTCATGCTAATTCCTGTAGGTTTGATTTTGGGTCTCTTTCCTAAGTTTTTAGTGCATCTTACCCTTTGGATTGGTTTTTCTCCCTGAATTAATCCATTTGGATTGGTTTTTGACTTCCCTGTCTTGTTCATTTCGGTTGATTGTCTCTCCTCAGATCAGTGTGGCTCTTTCACCCTAGGATTTCTAGGTGTCTTCCATCGTTGGTTTGGTCACATGTTCATTGAGTCTCCAAGCTGGATATGGGTCTGTTTAGTCATTTGTATTTTCAGCCTATTTTCTGATTGCTTGGTCTCTTATTTCGATTATACATGTTGTAGTATTGTCGAACAGTCATCCTCATGTCCGTTTGACCCTTCCTCCTTTGCCCCGAGGATAGATCACATTGATCATTGAGTCGATTTGAAAGTCCTTTTTTCTACATGAAGGAATGCATGTCTGGTTTTGAGTGCTTTTTACATTCACTTGGAATTGGTCTTTTTGTGTTTTGATCATTTCATTCTAAGTTTCTCAAAACTAGAGTTGGTTTTGTAATTTTGATGTAGCATTGCATTATTGCTTTTCAGTCATACAAAAGAACAAAAATTTTCATTCTTTCTTTTTGTTTGAAAATGTAAAGTACTCTTTTGCAATAGTAGGTTTCTTCTTCATTAGAAAGTGAAAAACAAGAGAGGCATTTTTCGTTTTCCACTTTGGTTGTATTAGTAGCATAAAGGAAGTGTCATTCTTACATTTGATTGATTGATGCTCTGTTGCGAACCTCTATCCCTCTCTTAGCTAGATTTTCATCGAATTTAAATGGTATTATTTCTCTCATGTAGTTGTGCATTAGATATTTGATATTACATTCAGTAAGGCCTTGAAACTAAAACATAATTTCAAGATAAACTATAAAATTAACTCAATCAACCTAAGGAATCATTGAAACTTAATGCTCACACTTAGAGGTCTAGGCTAGTGACATGTTTCGACGTCGTTAAACCTAGCAGCGGTCACTCACCATCTAGCATTAGACAATGCTAGTATGGACTTTTGCTCCCCATACCATCGCGTATATAAAGGGAGACCCTCATAGGTTGCAATCCTTTATCCATAGGAAGTCGAGTCTGCCGCCCTGTAACCGTGATACACTGAACACAACATTCAGGGAGACTGCCTGCATGTACATTAAGTCCTTGGTCATTTCTCTTTCATTTGACCACCAAGGTGTATATTACAGTTCACGGGAGCTTGGTACACCCTCTTGCCTAGAGTTCCTGAGTAATCATTTTGATCTTCCCGTGACTCTTTAAAATTTGAAAAGATCATCGAGCACTTGTCCTTTCGAGCTTGTCCAAATTGAAAGTGAATAGAGCCACCTTTTTTCCTTTTCTCAACTCTTAAAACATGAAAAGGCATAGTCATGTTTCAATGTTATAAAATTAATTGCCCGTGAAATATTCCTAGTTAGAGTTTTATTCCTTAGTGATTCTTAGGGTGAGGTAAATGGCAACGTTTCCTGGGTATACTAGTCAAGGATCCCCATCTGATGGGAGTCCTGGTCCTTTTCCTTATTTTGGAAATGTTGGCTCCCCTTATATGATGACGTTGTCCCTTCCTGGGTTACCTATTGGTTTACCCGTTTGGTTATTTTCAACCTCAGTGGTATTGACTGTTCCAACCTCTGTCCAACCAAGTTATCCTATGCCTGAACCATTTCAACCCCGTGTTGATCTTAAGGTCGACCCCTCACCTTCTTCGCCTATTTATTTGCCCCGTTCTCCCTCTTCTCCTGGTGAAAGTCTAGATTCTAGTAACCAGGTGGCTAAGAAGAAGAAGAAGAGGTCGAATAAGAAGAAGGAAAGTAAGCTAGGGGGAAATCAACAACTATTGCTACCCATGCAGCTTATATCAAGAAACCCACCACTCCATCTCGTAGAGTCAAATTCACTTGCAAGCTATGTGAGAGTGACCACCTTCTTCATGATTTCCCTGGTATTCCCAAGGTCTTAGAAATGTGGTCTGTTGGCTCGATTCATCCTTCATAATCAACCTCTGGGCATCATGCTAATGATGAGCCTTTAGAGACTCGTAATAAACAGGGTAAGATCAAATTTCCCTGTAGGTTGTGTGAAGGGAACCATCCCATTCGCCTCTATCCTCATATGGATGAATCTTCTAAAGTGTTGGATATCCTTTCAGATTTTGAGTCTTGTCTTCTCGTTGGTTGCTGGAATTTTTCCTCGAGTCCTATGCTAGTTGATCAAGTCATTGATCAAGATTCATCCCCAGTCAATTCCACTCTCTCTGAAAGTCAGTCTCCTGAGTCCATGCCCAACAAATCATTGGTTGAGAAAAAGTTCGACCTGATTCCACCTAAATTTCATCAGGTCTTTTATGTCGAGAGTGGTTCTCATCCCAGTCAGGTTCTTTTTGTTTCCTCTGATTCCCCAGGATCGAAGGGAGATCCTCCCATTTCCATGATCCAGGAGGATGATCTTTCGACTCCCATCACCACAGTCCAAGAAAGTGACCCTCCTTCTTTCATTCCCGAAGTTCAAGAGGATGGTATTTTTTCTCTTGTAATGCAAAGGGATAATCCTCTTATTCCTATGGCACCCCCTTCATGTAGTTTGGTCGCTTCCTTTGATTGGAGCCGATTCATGGGATATCGTCTTCCTTCTTACGTGCCCTTTGAGATCATTGTACATGCCTGCAATATGGTTGTACCAGGCACGATTATAGATGAAGGCGCCACAGTTAGTATCCTATCCTCAACTACCTAGAAAACTTTAGGTTCTCCGCAGCTTGTGCCTGTTACTTAGAATCTGTTGGCTTTTAACAGAGGACAAGTCAACAATTATGGATCCTTCCGAAGTTACCTATTACGTTGGGATGGAAAACCATCTATATAGATGTGATGGTGGTCCAAGGCCCCTTGGATTTTAATTTAATCCTGGGATGCGACTATGCCTATGCCATGGGCACGCTTATCTCTTCCCTCTCTCATCTGATCTATTTTCCACATGAAGGTCGGATCGTGACCATTGATCAGTTCTCATTCTTTGGTCCTGATGTGACATCTGTCCTACCGTCATCCCTTCCTGTTCCTTACCTATCAGTGATTTATTCCCTGCCACGGGTTAATTATGTGGCCACTTGTTCATTGCCCTCATCCAGTGATAGTACCATCACGTGCCATCTACTGGGGGCATTCGATCGCGATTTCGAGAGTGTTTTTCTCCCATCAGATGAGAAACTCTTGGAAGCCATGAATTCTTATTCATCATGATCAGGTCTTCAGAGCATAGTTCATTTTCTTGTGTCAAGCTCCTTAAAAAATGAAACAAGGTCGTCGGAGCATAATTTTTTTATTGTGTCAAGATCCTTAAAAAATGAAACAAGCTCTTCGGAGCATAGTTTGTTTTCTTGTGTCAAGCTCCTTAAAAAATGAAACAAGCTCTTCGGAGCATAGTTCGTTTTCTTGTGTCAAGCTCCTTAAAAAATGAAATAAGCGCTTCTGAGGATATTTCATTTGCTATGTCAACCTCATTAAAAAATCTATTATGTCTTGTGAGGATAGTTCTTTTACTATTTCAACCTTGTTAAAAAAATGAAACAAGTTCCCTTTTCAAATTCGAGTCTTTGTTTAGATCTCGTAGAATCCCAGTCGAGTCTTTCGCCTGATGTTAAGTCTCTATATTAATAGTGTAGTCCCTTATTATGTTAGTGTAGGACTTCTTATTGTTATTTTTGTACCCTTGTAACCCCCATATTGTTATTATTGTGCCCTTACATTATCATTGTTAGGTCAGCTAGGATTACATTGTGGCCCCATGGACTCCTATATATAGAAATGAGGTTTTGTCATTTATATCATCCAAGAATTGTTCATTCATGTAATGTATTGGAGGTTTCCCCCTCGAAGTGGCTTATTTATAAGGCATTGATATCTCTTTTCTTCTATTTTTGGAGTTGGTTTCCCAACATTTGGTATCAGAGCTTTGGATTCTAGGGTTTCGCTGCTCCAAACAGGTCATCGTGGCATTGTCGCTATAACTTTTGTTCTACGAAGGTTCATAAGCTGAATTTTTAGAGTGCGAATTTGAAATCCTGAGGAACATTTTCGAAAAATTTCAGAGCTTGGTTCGCAATATTTTCAGAGATATTATCTAAGGAAGTTAGGGCTCTTTGCAGGCTCCTAAATTTCACTTAAAAATGTCATTGCGGAATTGTCGCTATAACGTTTTTTCTACGAAGGTTCAGAAGCTGAAATTTTTAGATTGTGAAGCTGATATCCCGAGGAACATCGTCACAAAATTACAGAGCTTGGTGCGTAATATTTTCAGAGATATGATATGTGGAAGTTAGGTCTTTTTTAGGCTCTCGAATTTCATCTCAAAGAGGTGATCGTGGAAAAAGCTTCATCACTCTCTCTCTGAGCATCGGATTGGAATTCTGTAAAAAGTGGCTGGAAATAAATGGACTGTAGCTTTTTTTCTATCAAGTTTAGAGCCAAAGGAGAAAACAGTGACACATGGAAAGTCATACAAGTTCACTCTACTGAACCAGGCCATAATTAGGTCATTGTGGGAGATTGGACATAACTTTGACTTGAAGAATCCAAATTAGGTCAGACCTATGGCATTAGAAAGCTAATTCATAGGGCTACTTTAGGGCCTAATTTCAGCTATTTAGGATTTGAAATCATATAGATAATTCAGTTTCAATATCGAGCTTCTCAAAAGAAAGAAAAAGGTGTGTATTTGGTTTTAAAAATTGCATAAAGTTTGTTTGAAAAAGTAGTTTGAAGTGATTCCAAGGGCATATTTTAGAATTTTATCAGTATTGGGTTCTATAATGCCTCCAAAAAATAATTCCATACCCATTAAGCAATAAAAACGCTATACTATGACACATGAAGAGGAATAATTTCAGTATGAGATATCAAAATTACTGTACCAAGTGCAACAAATTTCGATCTTACGAAGAGAAACCAAAGATGGCATAGATGGTTTAAAAGCAGAAATGGAGGCTAATTTGGATGGTTTAAAGGATCAAATAATATCTAATATGGATGATAAATTAGTGGAAGATCACATCGAGCATCAACAACAAGTTCTCCAACTCTCGAAGGATAACCTAACTTTGGTACAGAATCTAATGAAACAACAAGAAGATCAACATCACATCGAAAGAAGTTCTGAAGCAGTAATAGAAACAAGAACTCAATAAGTACGATCAATTTCAGAGTATCTTAGCAAGTGGAATAAATTTATTGTAGAAGATTCCACATGGGAGGATGAGAATTTTATACAGAAGCATCAAGAAATAATCAAGCATTGAGGACAACACTTGTTTGAAGAAGAGGGGCATGTTAAGTCCCTATATTAATAGTGTAGTCCCTTATTATGTTAGTGTAGGCCCCCTTATTGTTATTGTTGCACCCTTGTAACCCCCATATTTTTATTATTGTGCCCTTAAATTATCATTGTTAGGTCGGCTAGGATTACATTGTGGCCCCACCAGAATTACATTGTGGCCCCATGGACTCCTATATATAGAAAGGAGGTCTTGTCTTTTGTATCATCCAAGAATTGTTCATTCATGTAATTTATTGGAGGTTGTCCCCTCGAAGTGGCTTAATTCTAAGGCATTGATATCTCTTTTCTTCTATTTTGGAGTTGGTTTCCCAACACCTGCTCTCGTAATTGAACCTTCATTCCATCCACCTCTTAGTAACCAACAGTCTACTCCGGTGAATGCCATGAATCTTGGGGGGCATGTACCTCTAATTGAGTCATCATGTTGGGGGCATGAAAACTTACTTCAAGTAGAATTTCCTAATTTCAAGCTTGGGTAAAAATGAAACCATTCTTATTTTACCTCTCGTGATTGCCATTTTATCAACCTGTTTTTCCAAGTGGGCCTTTCTTTTCTCATTCCATCGTTACCATATGCTTGACCGATCATATTCCCTCACTTGATCATTTTACCCATTCCTTAGGAACATCTGCAATGAGTGGTCTTGTTAGCCAACCTATTGAACTTTACTTGTTCTGAGCAGTTCCACCATCACCGAAACCAATTTCTACCCTTAATACCACTCGTTCCTCTAGGAGGAGTCAACTTTCAGCTCTTTTCTGACTCTCAAAAATTGAAAATATTGCCGAGACTCTTGTCATTTTGAACTCATTAAAGGTTTCGAAACGTCATCCACCTAGTATACGTTTACCCCTTTTTCGGGTTGGGATAGATTATTTACGAAAAATGAATACCTTAGTCGAACATGGATAAGAGGTTCTCTCAGATTTTGTTTTCTACCTTTTTGGATATGTGAGACTACCTACGAAAAGGGACCTACTGAATTTTTATTTTCTGCTTCTTTTCAAACTCTCTGGACATGAAAAGACATCGAGTTCTTTGTTTGTTAGACTCATTAAAACTAAATGACATCAGATGTTTTCATCATGACGTTACTGAGTTCCTCCTTCCTAGGGCTCGTAAAATGTACTAGGACGGATTTTTCCAAAGGAAAAAATTACATGACAAGAATATGCTATCCCCTTCAAGCTTGTTTCCAAAAATAATTGGGGTACTCGCCATAAATGGTGGGGAAAAATGGAACCAGTTCATAGTTGTGTCGGCAGTATGTCACTCTTGAACATGTTGAGTCCCTAGTGGAGTTTCCAACTTGTTGAGCAGGAAAATACCCTCTGCGGATAGAGGTGATCCCTTTAGCCCTAGGGTGGGTATAGCAACAAGGAAACACGCTAAATTCCTAAATTCCTAGCTTGTAAATGAAATATGGACTGGAACAGATATCCTACCTTAGTTCAATGCTTTTGTCATGGCACGTGGCAGTGATCCTTCAATCTTTGTCTTCACACCTTGCGCTCCATTGGTGACGACGTCCATGCACCTGAACAAAGATCAAACAAACGATGACAACATACAAGCATATACATTCATCTACAACTATTCAACTAGTCAAGGAGAGTTAAACACTGAATATAAATGGAAACAAAGTTGGAACCATAAACAAGTCATGTATTATTGATATATGAAAAAGAATTTTAAAACCCATGCCTTGACATTGTAGATCTCCTTCGACAGGTTCAGTCAGGCACATCTCAAGCATTTGTTCGTAATTCATCTCAATGAGGCAATGGGCTTAAACTCTCTCTCAATAATGGATTTTTCTCTACTTTCTTCAACACACCAGCTATAACTATTGATTGTTCAGCTAGCTGAATCAATGTGAGGAAGCAGAATTTATAGGAGAGGAGGAGGAGGTTTTGGATCCACATAAGGTGGGGGAGATGTCTATCCCTTTGGGGAGTTGCACATTTGTAGGAACTAATAGGCCAAAGGGAGAAACTCGACTTGATATAGTCGAACAAGCAACCATGACTCCACTCACGAAGTTGTTAAAGCATAGAAGCTTCATTTCCATTTTAAAAAACTTTCCAAAAGCAGATTGGCGCAGGTGCCCTTATGAGACAGAGTGCTGATGGGTGTGAGGTTCAGTGTTAACTTGTTCATGGGCGCGAGGAAATAACTACCTACCAACACCAACCCAAAATCATAGGTTTTTGATGGTCTACTTGAGGAATGATCAACAGATATTATGTTCCTGGCATGCCAAGGGATGCAATGACATTTATGGTAATGTATGACAGTACACAAGGGTCACTGAAATGGTCCTCCAATGTTTTGGATGGGGATTGCAGGGACGGTGACAAAATACTATGTAACCCCCATAATTTTATTCATTGTAAGGTAGCCAAGGAATTGAATTTCTTCTTATACCCAACACCAGAATGTAAAGTGATGGTTGCAAATGGAGGAACTATAAATCTCTTTGGAAAATGCCATAATTTCAAGATAACCATGGGGGAATATGTATTGAATAGTACAATTCTTTCCATTCCAATGGTAGGTGTTGATGTTGTGCTAGGACTAAAATGGTTACAATATTTGGGGACGGTAGATTTTAATTTTCAAGAATTTTTCTCGAAATTTTTTTCAGAAGGAAAGGAAGTCGAATTACAGGGTATCGCAGGGAAGTAGGGAAAGATAATAAGCGCTGATGTCATGAAGAAAATTCTGAAGAAATAAAAACAAGGTGTAATTGCACAATCATGCTCACTAGAAGTTCAAACATCAAAATCATCTATTTCTCCAAATCTCCAAAAAGTCTTGGACAATCATTCTAAGGTGTTTGAAACTCCCAAAGGACTCCCACCTATTCGTGGGCATGATCATGCTATTCATTTGATTCCAAGAAGTGTTCCTCCAAACATCAATCCTTGTAAATATCCTTTTGTCCAAAAGAGCGAAATTGAACGTATGATTGCAAAAATTTTAGAGGTTGGTAAAATTCAACCTAGTTAAAGTTCTTTATCTGCTCTAGTAGTATTGGTGCACATGAAGGATGGATCATGGTGCATGTGTCTGGATTATAGGGAGCTCAATAAGCTCTCTATTAAAGATAAATTTCCCATTCCTGTGATTGATGAATTATTGGATGAATTACATGGAGCAATTTATTTTACCAAGTTGGATCTCCATTCAGGATATCATCAAATTAGAATGAAGAATGAAGATATTCCGAAAAAAGCTTTTCGAACTCATGAGGGTCATTACGAATTTTTGGTCATGCCTTTTGGCCTTACCAATGCACCTTCTACATTTCAAGGGTTGATGAATTCCATTTTCAAACCCTTCGTTAGAAAAAATTGTGTTAGTATTTTTTGATGATATACTAATCTACAACAAGTCTTGGAAGGATCATGTTCAACATGTTGGTAGGGTGCTCAAACTATTGGAGGAGAAAAAATTATATGAAAAAAGCTCCAAAGGTTTCTTTGTAGTACAAGAAGTGAAATATTTTTGTCATATTGTATCTCACGAGGGTGTTAAGGTATAAACTAACAAAATTAAATCCATTAATGAATGGAAATTCCCCATAACCATAACGCAGTTGCGAGGATTTCTTGGGTTAACAGGGTATTATTGCAAGTTTGTTAAGAATTATGGGAGAATAGCAGCACCTCTAACAACATTATTGAAGAAAGATGCATTTTCACAGACTCCTGAATCAACTAAGGCCTTTGAACATCTAAAAGAGGCAATGTGCCTAGCATCGGTCTTAGCTACGCCAGACTTCACAAAAACCTTTATTATGGAATTTGATTCCTCAGGAAATGGAATTGGTGATGTTTTAATGCAAGAAGGAAAACCCATTTCTTTTGAAATTCGTCCAATCAAAGGAAAGTATTTACAGAAAGCTATTTATGAGAAGGAAATGTTGGCAATACTACATGCACTAAAGAAATGGCGACCTTACCTAATGGGAAGACACTTCAAAGTAAAAATTGGTCATGATAGTCTTAAACACTTTTGGAACAAAGACTATGTTTAGAAGAACAGAAAAAATGGGTCACAATGATGTTGGCTTATGGCTTTGAAATCATATACAAAAAAGGGAAGCTAAATGTTGTTGCAAATGCACTCTCAAGAAAGGACGAAGAGGTGGAAGCATTGCTTTGTGCCATTTCTATTGTCCAACCAGATTGGATAACCGAAGCAAGGGATGAATGGAAGAAGGATGAAGAAGTGTGGACACTCATTCAAAAGTTGCAACAATATCCTAGTACATCTGATACATTTATTTGGAAAAATAATTCCTTATGGTACAAAGATCGCTTATATCTTTGTAAGAATTCCCAACTAAAACAAAAGATTATTTTGGAATTGCACACTTCTCCTTTAGGAGGACACTCAAGTTTTTTTAAAACTTACCACAGGGTGAAGAAAGAATTTTTTTGGGATGGCCTTGAATTTGATATTCAAAATTTTGTGGCGGAATTTTTGGTTTTCCAGCAAAATAAATTTGAGACAATTAAGACCTCGGGTCTTCTAGAGCCTTTATCCATTCCAAGTCAACGTTGGGAGGATATTTCAATGGAGTTTATCACAGGTTTATCTAAGTCCAAAGGAAAGAGTGTTATCATGGTTGTAGCTGATAAACTTAAGTATGCACACTTTTTTGCATTATCTTATCCATTTAAAGCAAGTACAGTTGCTACTGCATTTATGGAAACAACTCAAAAGCTACATGGAAACCAAAAGATTATTGTAAGCGACAGAGATCCCATTTTTACTGGAATTTTTTGGACGGAATTATTTTCTTGTTTGGGTACTCAACTAGCTCATAGCTCATCTTATCATCCTCAATCCGATGGTCAAACTGAGATAGTCAACAAATGTTTGGAAGGATATCTTCGTTTTTTTGTATCTGATAAACAAACACAATGGGTCAAGTGGTTACCTCTATCTGAATGGTGGTATAACACTTCCTTCCATACTGCAGCAAAAATGACCCCATTTATGGCACTTTATGGATATCATTCACCGTCTATCACATCATATTTAAGAGAAAATTATAAGGTTCAAGCAGTGGAAGATCACATTGAGCATCAACAACAAGTTCTCCAAATCTTAAAGGATAACCTAAATTTGGCTCAAAATCAAATGAAACAACAGGCAGATCATCATCTCAATGAGATAAATTTTGATGTAGGATACTGGGTATTTTTACGGCTACAACCATACAAAAAAATTTCCCTCAAGCAAGCTAAGAAGGATAATAAACTATCACCAAAGTACTATGGTCCTTACAAGGTGTTACAAAATATTGGTACTATGGCATACAAATTGGAGCTTCCTGCTTCTTCGCAAGTGCATCCAGTTTTCCATGTTTCATGCTTAAAGAAGGTTAGAGGTGACAAAATTCCAGTTCAAACAATATTCCCAGAACTTGATGAGGAAGGAAAAATCATATTGGAACCTGAATGAGTCATGGAAACAAGAACTCGACAGCTACGAAATTGATAAATTTCAGAGTATCTCTTCAAGTGGAAGAACTTACCCACTGAAGATTCTATATGGGAAGATGAAAATTTTATACAGAATTATCCAAAGCTACTCAAGCATTGAGGACAACATCTTTTTGAAGGAGAGGGGCTTGTTAGGTCCCTAGATTACTAGTGTAGTTCCTTATTGTTGTTATTGTAACCCCCTTATTGCTATTGTTGTACCCCTGTAACCCCCATATTGTTATTATTGTGCCCTTACATTATTATTGTTAGCTTGGCTAGGATTATATTGTGGAACCATGGAATCCTATATATAGAAGGAGGTTTTGTTATTTGTATCATCCAAGAATTTTTCATTTATGTAATGTAAAGGAGGTTTCCCCCTCGAAGTGGCTTATTTCTAAGGCAATGATATCTCTTTTCTTCTATTTTTGGAGCTAGTTCCATAACATTGTTTCATTGTAACATCATTTTTTTCTCCATTTGTGATGACGTTTAATGTTCATCATATTGTGACATTGTTTGTTGTGTGTCACATTGTGATGAAGTTTATTGTTCATCATATTGTGACATTATTTATTATTCGTCACATTGAAACAACATTTATTTTTCATCACATTAACATCCTTCTTTGTTTGTCACATTGCAATGTTGTATGGTGTTCATCATATTATGATGACATTTTTTATTTATCACATTGTGATGTTTCTTGTTATCCATCACATTATGGTGACACTTATTGTTCATCATATCATAATAATATTTGTTTTCATCACATTGCAATGTTGTTTATTTTTTATCACATTGCAATGATGGTTATTGTTTATCACATTGTGACAACTTTCATTGCTCATCACATTGTGGTGAATTTCGTTGTTCGTCTTGTTATGACGACTTTCATAATTCATTAAATTGTGATGAAATGCATTTTTCATCACAATGTGACGATTTTTATTGTTCATCACATTGCGAGGATGTTTATCGTTTGTCACAGTGCAACTTTTTTTTTGTTCATCACATTCCAACATCATTTTTTTTTCATCACTTTGTGATGATGTTTGTTGTTCATCACATTGTGACATCATTTATTGTTCAACACATTGCGATGATGTCCACATTGCAAACAATATTAAAGTTACTAAAATTATATTGCAAAGAACATAAAGTATAATAATAAAGTTATATTAATTAGGTTTAAATTATTTTATTATAAAAGTTATATTAAAAATTGAACTGAAACACTTAAATAACATTAATGTTAAAATTATATTATTAAATATTAAATTTACTATATAAAATAATTTTAGTTAAGGCTATTAACTTTAATCACTTATTAACTAATTCTATTACTATATAAAATAATTTAAGTTAAAGTTATTATGTTTAATCACTATATTAATTAATTTTATGCCCATATTTACTATAGTTGGCTATGGTTAATTTTTGTTTCTTATGGTTGATTATTATTGACAATGGTTGACTACTATACATAGAATTTCAAAAACATGATGCCTATGTTGACTATGGTTGATTTTTTCTCATTATGGTTAACTAATGTCTTGATTTGTGGTAGCATCGGATGTGCTCTAAGTCTCAAAATTTGCAGGGAGGCTTAGGCACATATATTCCAAAGAACCCATAAAGAGTTTTGAGAAATTCCACTCATATTATGTTTTATGAAAATAATTAACTATTTTTAATGGGACCCTAAGTCTAAACTTATGAAATTAAAATAATTAATGGATATTAATTAAAATAGAGTGTGAATCTTCTAGAGAAGACAAAGATCAAGTCAAGTTAAATCTTAGTCGTTGATTAGTGATTTAATCTCGGTCGTTGAAGTCTCAACGAGAATATTATAAGCAGGACTTAATAGGGAATTTGGAAAGAACACCAATATGGAGAAAGAATCGAGAGATAGAAATTATTTAGTCATAAGTGCTCAGAGAGAAGATTGATCAAGAGGATTCTCGCAGAGAGGGGCAGAGATAATTTCTAGTTAGAGATTTTCCTTAGCCAAAGAATATAGAACATAGAAGACATAGATCAGTATGCATAGAGGTAGGGTAGAAGAGCCTGCACAAAGCTAGCAGAGGAAGCATGGTATCCTAGAGGAAGTCCATGATTCAGAAAAGGATTAGTTAGATCCAGTGTCGGAGAGCTGGGGTGTGAGACCGAGAGAGTTCAAAAGGTCAAATCCAGCCAGTAGAAGAGACATGAATCAGAAGCCACACAGTCCCCATGCAGAGTGACGCAGAGACTGCGCAAAGACTGCGCAGAGGCTATGCAGGGATTGCCAATTCAGGGTTTTGGCCAGTTTGGACTTCCAGTTTCAGTGTGAGGTAATCTCTCTATCTTCTTTGCCAATCATATTCTCTGTGTGGATGGCCAGAAAGGCATCCCATATTGTAATCAGAATAACTGCATAATAAATAAACCCTCTGATGTTGCACCGTTTTTCCCACATTGGTTTTTTCCGGGGACATTGGTCCAAAAATAATGGTGTCATGTGTCTATGATTTACTCTTTCTCAGATCTTGTTTCTGCACTTGTATTTTTACGCAGTTTAATTTTGTGAAGCTTGTAGTGTATGAGTTTTCGATATTTATAGTAGGACACTGTAAATAATTTTTTCAAGGAATCAACAAATAGAAGAATTTTCATTAGTTTTTCTAGTAGGATTCCATATCTAGGAATTTTCACATGGTTTTAATTTTTTTTTTTTTGGATAAGTGTGAGAGGAGAAAGAGAACAGATTTAGTAGATCTGACATTGAAGGAGAAGTAGAGGATCAAAGAGTTGCGTAAGCAGCAAAACGATTTCCCAGTGACTGCGCAGTACAAGCCATGGGGTTATATCTACAAGGAAATATCTCTCTAAGTGAGTCGACAGAGAGGTAGTATTTCCTAGTTTACAGTTTTTCAAAGGAAAAGGGATCAGCACAACAGATTCAACGCATATCAACAACTGGTGGGACACAGTTTTTGTATAGCAATGATTGTTGGTGCAAAAAGCGTCAGAAGAGAGTAGCTGAAGATACATTTTGGGGATTTATGACCTCAGAGAGTTTCATGCCCAAGAAACTATGATTTCCTGTGAAAAAGTAGTAGATTTCATGAATTATTTGGCTTTCTCTACTAGGGAGTACATAGAGCCAATTGCGTAGAGGGTTAGAGGCAGCAGAGCGACAATGCTTTGGGGATTTTCTTCCTTAGAGAATTCCTAGCTGGGGAATTCTAATTCTTGATAGTTGAGCTATAGTATTGTGCCAAAAATATATTGTCTCTAGAAGGGAGTGTGTAGGCTAGGCCAGCAGCTGCGCAAATGAGAGAGAGGGAGCTAGTTTAAATTTTTTCAGTAGAAGTGGAAAAAAGCGGGATGAGAGATCAAGATTAGTTGGAGGGAGCCTCTAACTATGTGATCTGGCAGGAAAGGATCATATGCCTGCTATATGAGCATGATCTCAAAGATTTCATCGATGGTGTGGTAGTTTTACCTATAGAGGCAGATCCGCTGAAGGCGTAAAAGAAAGATATGGCAAAGGCAAATCACTTGATCCTCAAAGGAGTGAGGGATCATGTCATGTGTCACATAGTGAGAAAATACACATCTAGAGAGATGTGGCAGGCCTTGGAGACATTGTATCAGAGATATTATGAGCAGCGGAATATTTTTTTAGAGGAGAAGTTGCATTCTAAAAGGATGCATAAGGGTGAGTGCGTTGATCCATTCCTATCTAGACTTCAGGAGAACTGAGATCAGCTGGAAACTATAGGAGTTGCGCCTCAGGCCACCAAAATATTTATATTTTCCCTAAATTCAGTTTCAGATGAGTGGCAAGTCTTCGTCCATAGCATCTTAGGCAGAGAAATACTGCCATATTGGGAAACGATGTGGGTTTCTCTTCAGTATAAAGAGATGAGACAAGAAATGCTTAAGTGTAAGCTTGAGAGTAGCAATAGCAGTGGGTTGAAGCCCAAGGAGGAGGAGGAAAACATAACCCTTGCATCAAATGGATAGCAGGAGCAGTGGAGGCAGAAGAAGGGTGTCTCTAAGATCAAATGCTTTCGGTGTGGTGAGATTGGACTTTACGCCTCACAGTTTCCTCTCAAGAATAAGGAAAAAGACGAGAAGCATTATCCAAAAGCTGCAATCGCCAGGATCGAAGAAGAGGATTTTGCGATGATTGCCCACATATCTCCTGGGGAGAATTGGGGTGATATGGAGTTGTAGTTTAGCAGAACTACAGCTGGGCAGAATCCTTGAGAAGTCCACCTCTGAGATCATCACCTTATTATAGGAGCCCAAATCAGAAGTAGCAAGGTGGACGAGTTTTAGTTCCCACAAAGGAGTGTAGAAGTGACAACGCAGTGACTAGTGAGCGCCAGAGACTGAGAAAATCAGAGAAAAGTTGGAAATAGTGTGCAGTAAGGCATAGTGCAGAGTTAGAAGTAGCACATCAGTTCAAAGGGAAAACATAGAGGCTAGCAGCAATTATATCTTCAGCACAAAGATGCATCATGTTGAACACTTAGTTCATTATTGGATGTTTTTCAGTTGCAGTGTAGTGGAATTTTGTAGCAGCATTCAGGGTTAGCATCAACATGGATGCAGCAACACATTTTTGGTGGGAAGTAGTGTCAGACATCAATAGTGCAAAGGGAGATGTTGTAGAATCAAAGCAGTCTTTTAGATGATTTTATTGCTAGATAACATTCCCCGCTAAGAGGGAGTGTTGATTTGTGGTAACATTGGATGTGATCTAAGTCTCAAAATTTGCAGCGAGGCTTAGGCACATGTATTGCAAAGAACTCAAAAAGTGTTTTGAGAAATTCCACTCAGATCATGTTTTATGAGAATATTTAATTATTTTTAATGGGACCCTAAGTCTGAACTTAGGAAATTAAAATAATTGATGGATATTATTTTAAAATAGAGTATGAATCTTCTAGAAAAGAGGAAGATAAATTCAAGTTAATATTAGACATTGATTAACGATTTAATCTCAGTCGTTGAATTATCAATGAGAATATTAAAAGAATGACTTTATGGGGAACTTGGAAAGAACACTGAGATGGAGAAAGAATCCAGAGATCGAAATGTTTTAGTGAGTAGCGCTCAAGGAGAAGATCAGTCGAGAGGATTCTCGTAGAGAGGGGCAGAGATAAGTGTCGGTTGGAGATTTTCTTGAGCTGGAGAATACAAAATAGAAAATACTGAGAGAAGTATGCAGAGAGGAAACGTAGCAGTTGCGCAGAGCCAATGCATTTTCCCAAAGGAATTTCATGATTTAGGTGAGGATCAGTCAGATCCAGTGCAGGGGAATTAGGGTGTGAGACCAAGAGAGGTCAAAAGGTCCGATCTAGCCAGCAGAAGAACCAACAATTAGAATACATGCAGTCCCCACATAGAGTGAAGCAGAGACTACATAGTGATTATGTAGATACTGGGCAGAGGCAGTGGAGGGCTTTCCAGTTCGGGTTTTTGGCCAGTTTGGACTTCCAGTGTCAGTGTGAGGTAATCTCACTAGCTTCTTTGTCAGCCAGATTCTCTATGTGGATGGCTAGAAAGGCATCCCAGATTTCATTCAAAATTACTACATAGCAATTGTTGCATCGATTTTCCCGCATTGGGTTTTTCCAGGGACATTGGTCCAAAAATAACAGTGTCATGTGTCTATTATTTACTCTTGCTCAGATCTTTTTTCCACACTTGTATTTTTCCATAGTTTAAATATTTGAAGGTTGTAGTGTATGAGATTTTAATATTTATAGTAGAGCACTGTAAATAATTTGTTCAAGGAATTAACAAATAGAAGATGTTAAATACCATGTTAAAGCACACACATGGTGTATGAGGAAGATGAGCACACACACACAAGAGACTCAACACAATGAAGGATAAGCGTGAGGCTTTCTTATTTTCCATTATACAAAGATGTACATTTATAGTACAATGGTGTGACTCTTGGTTTCACATTCCAAGGTCACTTGAACTCCATTGTGACTTTTCGCATTCCACACCTACCCATGTAGGATTAGGTGTTCCAACATCCCCCCTTAATCCGAAGGGGTATGTGTGAGTCCAAGAAAAGAGTTGTAATACAAATCCGCAAAGTATACATGGCAGCACTTGGGCTGAATCAACTCTCTGAAATGTTGGAAAAAAGAGGTGGTTTTAGGATGACCACAAACACTGGAACACAATACTTGTTGCAGTTCCCGAAACTCTTCCAAAACTGGCAAGAAGCTGAAGGCTTCTGCTAGAGGAATTGTCCCTCATATAAAAAGGGAGACCTTCGACCTAAAAGAAGGGAGGTCTACTACCTGTGGTGGTTTTAGGTTGTCCACCAACCAAAGATGATGGTTTTAGGTTATCCACCAACCGAAAATGATGGTTTTAGGTTATCCACTAACCAAAGATGATGGTTTTAGGTTATCCACCAACCGAAGGTATGCTCATGGGCATCCGTGTCTCTGGCTACATCTCTGAATCCGGAATGACGAATTGTGGCTCAGGCTCGCTTGAACTGCTGGCTACAACTCTGAACATGGAATGAGAGATTGTGGCTCAGGCTCGCTTGATCTGTCGTCGAAGCTTGTACATGACCACCATTTTTCCCCCTGTCAGGGACAAGGTGAGATGATGGCGAAAACTCAACTGCAAGTTTGCTCAATATTCTTGAACAAGTTCTAACATGTGTCGTAAACATCTTCTTGGCTGCTGATGCCCATTGCCAAGAAGCGATCCATCCAAGATGAATCTTAGTTCTTGCAGGAGGCTTGTTTCTGAAGCATCTATCTGAAGAATGGGTGTGCCGACCACAGTGCTTGCATGGATGAAGATCAAAACAATGATCTTTCATATGGCCAACTCGATCACAGTGTTGGCATTTCTCAATCTGTTGTGGAAGTGGAGCATGATCTGGAACAGCTGCAGGTGAACTGTCATACAGGAATCCGGCACTCTGAAATATGATGGGCTTGGTGTAGTCTGGAATATGAAAGGTCACATCCTTGTCATATCCAAGACCAGTTCGGTGCTTGTTGTGGACAAGCTCTTCCCAAGGTCTGATGATGGGCTTAGGAAGTGCAGGCTAAGCTGCTGCATCTGCATGTACATCTGCTCTAGTACAATGAACTGAATGGGAATCAACAGCAACTTTATCTTCTTTCTTCTGATGAGAGTCCTTCACAATCTTCTGAACAGAAACAGGTTCAGAATGGTGACTCTTTTGCTGAAGTTCGTCTTGTTGGAGCTGAGATTCCAACTACAAAAACTCAATCTTTTCATGTGCATCTTGCAAACAACTGTGAATTTTACAAAGAGCATCCTTGCTCATTTTTATCATGTCATCAACATTTGAATGAATGAGGTCATTCAACAACACTAATGCCTCATTGATTTTAGCCATTTTGACAACTTAGGCTCAAAAAATGGAAGGGTGTCGGCTTCAACCGAAAATGCACCCGTTTACAATGTGATGCAACAAGAAATACAAATGATTCTAAAGAATTTCCAGCTATGGAAATCTCAAGTACAAAATCTGCTCCTCAAATGATGGAGGGCAATCAACAATTTTTCAACAACTCAATTTCACTGATTGCAACTATGAAGAAGATGCAAATACAATGTCAATATCTCAGCAAAAATATTTGTAAATGTGCAGCTGAAAACAATGTGCAAGAAGCCTTTGAGGTAGTTGAATTCTCCTTCAAAGAGTTGTTTTCAATGATGGCAAGCTTGTCTTCAAATGTCAATTGTTCAGAAAATCACCCTCATGTCAATGCCACAAATCACACAACATCAAATCTGCAATTTTCTCTATGTATCACATGTAATTTCATCATTTTCTCATTATGCCATTTCTTCTTCCTTTCTGCTATTCAAGTCTTCTTCCTCTCTTTCTGCTGTTTTTTTTTTTTTAATTAATTAAAAATTAATTAAAAAAAATTAATTAGAAATGGGAATTGATTAAAAAGGGAGGAATTTAATTAAAGAGGGGAAATATTAAAATGGGAGAGGGGATATATTAAAATGAAATTAAATATGAAGATTAAAAAGGGAGGGGAATGTATTAAATGTGGGAGGGGTTTATATATTAAAAAAAATAAAAAATATAATGGGAATGGGATTATAATATAATGGGAATGGGATTTATTAAATTAAATGGGAAGGGGATTAACTTTAAAAAAGAGGGAGGTAACGTATTTAAAAAGGAGGGAGTGGTATTATTAAAGGGAGGGCGTAAGTTTAAAAATAATTTAAAAATTTTAAAAAATTGGAATGGGGAGCGTTATTTAGTAATGGGAAGGCTCAAAGGCCAAGGAAAATGAGAGAGGGCGGAATTGAGAAGGCCCATAAGGGAGTGTATACAGTATGGGAAAGCGAACAGGTAAGAGGGACGAGTAGGGAAGATACGGTAGGCGTATAGCAGATCGAAGAGGGAGTATAGAGTGCAATGAAGAAGCCGGTCAAAGGCCGTGAGTGAGAGCGTGAAGGCTATTTGAGGAATCGATGGGCGTGAGGGTATGGACAGGACTGTGCGTTAAACCGTGAGGGAGGGAACTGCGTTGGAGCGTAGGTTGAGAGTAGAGTTGCAGAAGGGGCGTCGGTTACTGTGAGGAGGAGTGATAAGGATGAGGGGAGACGGCTGTGCCGTGGGCCAGCTGTTTGGAGCGGCAGGCCTTGAGGGCCATGGGTGTCAGAGATGAGTGTGTGCGTTATGGAGGGTAGATAGCATATAGGGAATAGGGAGTAGCTGTAGAGCAGTTGGAGAGATAAGGGGAAGGGGATTCGATGAGAGCAGAAGTGTAGGTTGCAGGGGGGCCGAAAGGCCAAATTTTCAAAAAAAAATTATTTTTTATTTTTTATTTTTTTTAAATTTACAGCAGAGAGCAGAATAAAGACTTTTGGATTGGTAGCAGAATTTTTTTTTCAATGTATAGCAGAACAAATCCAGCAGCAGAAGATATTTTCCAACAGTAAAAAACTCAGGATTGCAGAAACTTTCAATGGAAAAACTCAGAAATTTTTCTTGAAAACCAAAAACTTTTCTTCAAAACCTCACTTTGAACAGTATTCCAGCAGCTCTTCCGAAGCAGAATTAAAGGCAGAAAATGAAGAGAAAATTTAGAATGAAAACCTTCAGATGGGCAGTGCTGTCGTTTTTCGCCAATCCCTTAATGCTGCCACGGATTTTGAATGCTACTTCTTCTCAATGCAAATTTCTGAATGCTGCAAAAAGCTTGATGAATATGGTCAAAAACACTGCTGCAAAAACTCTGAGTGCTGCAAAAATGTCAAGAATTTTTGCAGATATTCACAGGCCATAAACACAAATGGCTCACTCAAATTGAAGCAGGGCCAGCAATCACCCGCTCTGATACCATGTTAAATACCATGTTAAAGCACACACATGGTGTATGAGGAAGATGAGCACACACACATAAGAGACTCAACACAATGAAGGATAAGCGTGAGGCTTTCTTATTTTCCATTATACAAAGATGTACATTTATAGTACAATGGTGTGACTCTTGGTTTCACATTCCAAGGTCACTTGGACTCCATTGTGACTTTTCGCATTCCACACCTACCCATGTAGGATTAGGTGTTCCATTCTCATTAGTTGTTGCAGTAGGATTCTAGATCTAAGAATTATCACATAATGTACATTTAGTTTCCAAAACATGATGCCCATGCTAAATTTTATTGACTTTGGTTGACTTTTTTTACTATGCTTAATTAATGTACATATAATTTTTGAAACATGATGCCCATGTTTAACTATAGTTTACTTTGGTTTAGTTTAGTTAAATATGGTATACTATGGTTTAATTTTGTAAACTATGGTTGACTATGCTTGATTAATGGACATATAATTTTCAAAACATGATTCCCATGTTAATTACAGTTGATAATGGTTTAATAATGTACACGTAATCTCCAAAACATGATGCCCATGTTGACTATGGTTGGCTTTTGTTGACTATAGTTGATTATTATTGATTAATGCTTCCAAAGCATGATTCCCATGTTGACTATAGTTGGTTATGTTTGAATTTAATTGACTATGCTTGATTAATTGAAATATAATTTCCAAAACATGATGCCCATGTTTACTATAGTTGACTATGGTTGAAATTTGTTGATTATGCTTAATTGATGTACATATAATTTCCAGAACATCATGTGTATGTAGAATATAGTTTTTTAAGGTTGACTAATGCACACATAATTTCAAAAACATGATGCCCATGTTGAATATGGTTGTATAATTTCCCAAATGTGATGCCCATGTCGACTATAATTTACTATGATTACACAATTTCCAAAATATAATGCTTATGTTTACTATAGTCGGTTATGGTTGACTAAATTTTGTTTGAGGAATGATTTATTTGGTTTGTATAGTGAAACTTTGACTCGTTTGACTTCCCATTTATCACTAAATAATGAACCCTTCCTTTATGATGATGTTTATTTTTTGTTTCTTTGTGACAATTTTTGTTGTTCATCACATTCAGATGGAATTTGATGTTCATCACATTCATATGGCATTTGATGTTCGTCACATTCAGATGGAATTTTATGTTTAAAGACGGCTCTGATGCAGTAAATGAACAACTTCGATTAGACGCAAATATTAATAAAAGATGCAGCATCGTCACAGTCAGTTTGGAACATAGCTTTGATTCACCAACTAATGAGGAAGTGAGGGATGATTCGCCTGTCAGCTCAATGGAGCATCCGGTAATGAGAAGCGTTTAAAAAGAGAGGGCAACGTCCTATTCTGTTGATAGGAACATTGAGAGCATGGTTTTTGGCATAATATTGGTAAGAAAATATATGTTAAGAAGCACATTAAACAACACACGAAGCGTGCCTTTCGTATTAGCTGGAACTATTGGGGAAATAGAAAGATAACCTATAATAACAACAAGTTATTATTGCTTAGTTTTCATTCTCCCTCCTCAGAAAATCTAGTCAGACTAAGAAATAAGGATAATTTGGCATTAGAAAGTGATTGGTTTAGTACCATCCATAATATTTCTATACTAAACCCTTCAGAACAGTCTTATATTGATCGTGATGTTGGCAGAATCAATCGTAATGATGCTCACAACAACATTGGAAGAGATGGTCGTGCTAATAATGTTTTCAGCATCAGAGAAGGTGAGAATGTTATGATATCAGGTCATACCCTTGGCTATAAATCAATTTCTCGACTTATGACCTATACAGGAGGCAACAACCAAGGTGGCATGAAAAGCGACTAGGGTTGTATAAAAAGCAACCATGATGTTGAATTATGTCATAGTAAGCTTGTTGCAAACAACCTAATTGAACCAAGAAAGAATATGGTAGTCAATTTTCCTCTTCAAATTTGAGTCAAGAAACCATTAAAACCTTAAGTAGGGGACTCAGATTTGTTGTTTCTCCTAAAATCATTCCAAAGGAAAGCATCATTTGCAGTATTGAATATGGGATTTAGGGTTTAGCATTGGATGACAAGGACGCATTAATACAAGAATTAGGGGAATTTTGAGGTATAAAATGGGCCTACTAATTAAATTATAAAATAATAGTAGAAATAATAAAATAATATTAGATTACATCATCAAATTTTAGAGGGAAAAATAAAAAACTGCTTTTTCAACTCGTATTTTCAACCTATCTCCCTAAGGCTTTACTCAAATTTCGAGCAAGAGTACTCGTTGCATGCAAAATTTATTTCCTCATCTAAAGAGTACCCATTTTGCATACTTTCAATGGACCTAGCTACACAAAAAAATATAAATACATGAAAAACGTGATTGCAATCACATTTTTTCATGTATTTCTCATTTTTCATGTACCAGGGTCCATCGAAAGTATGCAACTGTAGAAATTATATAACTTATGTGTTATATGTCCAAGATTCTCCTAATCTCACACTATTTTAACTTCATGCAAAATACAGAATCTATTCCACCATTGATCATTTGCGGAAATTAAATCAAGATTGCAATGCACACATGAAACAATAAAAATTCACACACATTAACACAGTTGTTTAACGAGAAAGCCTGAAGCTGAATAACCCAACTATCTGCATATAATATATGTCATAGAGATCATGTAAAAATCCTCATACAAAGCTGATCATATCAAGCTCTTAATACAATACAATCGCTACACACTAATTAGGCCCGATCTTGCAAATCCATGCACCGATCTTTGCCACCTGCTAGCCTACCTCTACTGCACAATCCCCACTGAAGAATGGCTCTGAATGAGTTTGAATTACTCCATAATTTCTCATGCAATCCTCATTGGAATCTCCACTGAGTGTTGGATGCAATCAATGCATCACTATAGTCACAACTGATAGTCTATCTTGCCCTTTCACCTATCTCTCTACTGGTCTCCACTGAAACTGCCATGCACTGTAGTTAACTAATGTAATCTTCAGTTGATTAATGAGTTATTGTTTGTGAATTAATTAACTAATTAATTCACTCCACTCTCACTAGTGTATCAATCAGTTAGACTAGATACAACTAGATCAACTGAGTCTAACTGAGTTAAACTAAATACAACTCCATAACTACTTCTTCCAACTGTGTCATAACTATGCCACTTGAGTTCTAACTAAGTCCTCCATGCAATAGCTCCAGTAAACCCTTAGGAATAGCGTAATTCCTTCTGTCAGCTGATGTGCCACATCTGTGCACTGAATTGAAGTGCTCCAAGAGAATAAGTTGCTGTTTAGAGTCCAAATATTATTAAGAGCTAATAATATCCTACATATCTATTTTTAGACTGCCAGTCTAAAAATAGACTCCGCCCAAAATGTCTAAAAATTGAAGTCCACCTATTTTTCCAACTTGACCAACCATCCACAAATAGCATCCTGCAACTCATAGAATATGATCGACATGTCTAAAAATAGACATTGTCTAAAAATAGACTTTGCTCCAAAAATAGCCTGCCGACCCACTTAGTGAAGGCGACTCTTTTCATTAAGCTCATCATCTTGTTGAATCTCAACACTCCCTCTTAACAAGATAGGGATTATCTACCACCCCGATCCTGTCTCTATGGTATTCGAATTTGCTCCTGGTGAGCGCCTTCGTCAGAATATCTGCATCCTGATCTTTCGTAGGAATGTAAGAAAGCAACATGATCTTCCGCTGCACATAATCTCTGATATGATGGTACCATATGTTAATATGTTTAAATATATCATGAAATATTGGATTAACAGAGAGTTTAATGCAACTCTGATTATCACAATATATCACAGTAGGATCTAAATGAGAACCAAACAAACCGACTAGGATCTTCCTCATCCATATAGCCTCGCATGCAGCCAAACTTGCTGCCATGTACTTGGCCTCCGCTAAACTGAGTGCCACGGATATTTTTTTCCTGTTGTACCAAGAAACTGCTGTAGATCCGATACTAAAAATCCCTCCAGATGTGCTCTTTCTGTCCATTAGGCTTCCTGTCCAATCTGCATCTGTGAAGCCATGCAGCTTCACCTCATTCGACTATCTGTACCACAATCCATACCATATGTGCGCCTGAGATACCTCAGGACATGCTTGCCTGCCTTCCAAAAGAGCTTGGTAGGCTTCACCATCACTTGTGAAAGTTGGTTTACAGAATAGCATATGTCCTCACGTGTATTGACTAAATACATGAGCGAACCAACCAACTGTCGATAAATAGTGGCATCCACTACCTCTGTCGATGTAGCATCCTCCTTCCTCCAACCACCAGGAAGAGGAGTGTCGATAGGCTTGCATCCTTCCATGTGAAACTTCTCCAGTATCTCCCGGGCGTACTTGCCTTGAGACACAAATAGTTCACCTTTCCGCTGCCAAATTTCCAATCCCAGAAAATAATGAAGGAGGCCCAAGTCTTTCATCTCGAACTCCTTTGCAAGATCTGCCTTGCATGAGTGTATCAACAATTCATCACCCATTAGTATTAAATCATCTACATAAAGCACAATGATCAAAAGCTTACCCTCCACCACAATCTGGTATAGGTTTGGATCCGCCTCACTCTTGGCGAAACCAAGTCCGGTGAAATAACTATCTATCCGTGTGTACCAAGCACGAGGTGCTTGTTTCAGCCCATACAATGCTCTTTTGAGCCTGCACACATGCAACTCGCTGCTGAAGATTTAGAATCCTTCAGGCTACTCAATGTAAACCTCCTCCTCAATGATTCCATTAAGGAACGCAGTATTCACATCCATCTGATGAATGTGCCAACCCATCTGCGCTGAGAGAGCAAGGATGGTTCGTATGGAAAAATACCTTGTGACAGGTGCAAAGGTTTCTTCATAGTCAATCCCCTTGATCTGTGAGAATCCCCGGGAAACAAATCTTGCCTTATACTTCTCGACACTCCCATCAGCAGCTTGCTTCACTTTGTAGATCCATCTCGAACGTACCACTGATTTCCCTTCCGGCCTTGGGACAATCTCCCATGCACTGTTTCTGACAATAAAATCATACTCTTCCACCATGGCATCTACCCATGTGGGATCCTCCACAGCTTCCTCGAAAGATGATGGCTCCATCACGATACACTTGCTCATCAGAGCCATATATCCAGTAAATCGGTCAGGCGACTGTCTCTATCTGCGTTGTGATGTAGGAACTCCTACATTCTGCATTGCATCAAGATTCAGTCACTCAGCTTATGTAGTGCGCTTTCGCCCTCTGATTTTTGGCGCTGCATGAGTGGTTTCTTCCACTCCATGAACCTCCTCTTGTGGCTGATCCACATCTTGAGGCTCATCTTTAGGAACAAGTAGCTCCTCCTCTGCATGCAAGTGTAGCTCTCTCTCAAGCGACAACTTCATGGCTTTCTCCTCATGAAATTTGATATCCCACGCACCTACGCTCATCCGATCTGTTCGGAAAATACACGATAATTGTGGGGTGTTTCTGTACCCCAAAAATATCCCAACCTCCGGGGTAGCTGGCTCTAGCTTCTTCCTGGAATCCTTCGTCACATGAATGTAAACAGGTGAGCCAAAAATCTTCAAATGAGAAATATCAGGCTTCTTACTAGAAAACGCCTCTTCGGGTGTACTCATGCCAAGTACTCTATGAGGACAATGGTTTTTCACATAAACCACAATGTTGCATGCCTCAGCCCAAAAGTGTATGGGAAGGCCCTGATCATGCAGCATCACCCATGCAGTACCCACGATCATTCTGTTCTTCCTCTCAGCAACCCCATTTTGTTGTGGGTTATGAGGTGCTATGAGTTCTCTTTGAATTCCTTCTTTGCTACAAAAGTATTTTAATTCACCAGAGGTGTATTCACCACCATTATCGCTCCGGAGAGCTTTCACTTGCTTCCCCGACTCTTTCTCAACTAGCACCTTGAACTCACAGAACTTTGAGTATGTCTCACTCTTCTTATGCATGAAGAAGATCCAGCACTTACGAGAAAAGTAATCAACAAATATCACATAATACCTGTGCTTTGCTGTTGAAGCAACCGAGAAAGGTCCACACACGTTTGTGTGAATTCTCTCAAGGATCGTCGAAGCATGACTATCCTTATCATGAAAAGTGGTCTTCACAAATTTTCCCAAAGTACATCCATTGCACTGATCTGACTGCACAAGTGTACCTTTGGGAAGCCAGATAGAAATCTGCAACAAAATTTTCAAAGTGCCATGGTGAAGATGGCCCAATCTCCTATGCCACAATTCGCCCTCATCTCAGCTCACCACTCCTTTTTATTTGCCTGCCATTGCAGCGCAGCCATCTACCTGCAATTGATAAAGATTCTTAACTCGAATCCCTATCCTCTTGGTTTGACTAGTTGCTTTATGGTGCAGGAAATCTTTTCCCTCACTAAAAACAACATCATAACCCTTGTTTTCTAGCATCGCCACAGAGATCAGATTCTTCTTCAATCCTGGAACATGCATGACATCCTTCAAGATGAAAGGTTTACCAGACTCCCTCTCAAAGGAAATGGTCCCGATACCAGTCGCACTATATCTACCATCATCACCTATCTCAATGTGCACTCCAAGATCCTTTTCCTCCAGATCACTAAACAAATATTTTTCTCCGGTCATATGGAAAGACACACCACCGTAAAGAAACCACACCGATCCCATCAAACTTGAAACCAAGCATGCGATCAAAGAAAAATCCAGCTCAAATTGCGAGGCAAAGGCCTCTCCAGCTAAATATCCGACAGCCTACTTATTCTTCTTCTTCTGTGGACAATTAGTGGCGAAATGTCCGTGCTGGTGACAGTGAAAACACTTCACCTTGGACAAATCCTTCTTCTTGCCTTTAGCTTCAGATTTGGAAGATTTCTTCCCTTTTCCTTTCCAAGCTTTGGAAGACAAAGAGAAATTTTCTTCATCTTCATTCTTCAATCAAGATCCATCGCTGGTACCCCTCCTTATCTCCTCCTACACAAGATCCGACCAAAGTCGCTCCCATCCTGGCAGTTTCTCCCATCCATTGACAGAGTCTTTGTAGCTATGCCAACTCTTCGGAAGCCCAAGGAGAGCCAAGCTCACCAAGTCTTCTTCATCAAAAGTAACCCCACACTTCCCATCTCATCCTTGTAGTGGAAAAACTTCATGAGGTATTTTGGAATATTGTCGCCTTTCTCCATTTTTATTTTTCTGAGCTTGTCTTTAAACGCCAACTTCCTCTAGTCACTTCTGCTTTGGAACAAGTATATCAAAGCCTTCCACATTAAGAATGGAGTAGCTTTCCCATGAATGATGGACACAATGTGGTCCTTCACACCTTCCAACAGAATCCTTCGACACTTTTCTACTTTCTTTTGCCATGCGTCAAGTGGGGTTGCATCGCTAGAAGCAGGCTTCGAAATATTAGCATCTATGAACTCCTTCAACCCATTATCATCCAGCACCACCTCCATCCTGTCCTTCCATGCTATGTAATATGAGCTACCATCAAGGGCATACTCCAATCGCAATCCTTTGAAAGACATTTCAATGAATGCTCAACTTAGACACCAAGAAAATACTGCAGCAAATTTGAATTCCACTAGCACAAAACTCAACCGCTTCAATAATTGCAATCTCCTCCAATGATCAAAACTGCTTTGATACCATGTATAAATTATATAACTTATGTGTTATATGTCCAAGATTCTCCTGATCTCACACTATTTTAACTTCATGCAAAATACAGAATCTATTCCACCATTGATCATTTGCGGAAATTAAATCAATATTGCAATGCACACATGAAACAATAAAAATTCACACACATTAACACAGTTGTTTAACGGGAAAGCCTAAAGCTGAAAACCCCAACTATATGTATATAATATATTTCATAGAGATCATGTAAAAATCCTCATACAAAGCTGATCATATCAAGCTCTCAATACAATACAATCGCTACACACTAGTCAGGCCCAATATTGCAAATCCATGCACCGATCTTTGCCACCTGCTAGCCTGCCTCTACTGCGCAATACCTGCTGAAGAATGGCTCTGAATGAGTTCAAATTAATTCAGCCTTTCTCACGCAATCCTCATTGGAATCTCCACTGAGTGTTGGATGCAATCAATGCATCACTATAGTCACAACTGATAGTCTATCTTGCCCTTTCACCTATCTCTCCACTGGTCTCCACTGAAACTGCCATGCACTGTAGTTAACTGATGTATTATTCAGTTGATTAATGAGTTATTATTTGTGAATTAATTAACTAATTAATTCACTCTACTCTCACTAGTGTATCAATCAGTTAGACTAGATACAAGTAGCTCAACTGAGTCTAACTGAGTTAAACTAAATACAACTCCATAACTACCTCTTCCAACTGTGTCATAACTATGCCACTTGAGTTCTAATTGAGTCCTCCATGCAATAGCTCTAGTAAACCCTTAGGAATAGCGTAATTCCTTCTGCCAGCTGATGTGCCACATCTGTGCACTGAACTGAAGTGCTCCAAGAGAATAAGTTGCTTTTTAGAGTCCAAATATTATTAATAGCTAATAATATCCAACATATCTATTTTTAGACTGGCAGTATAAAAATAGACTCTGCCTAAAATGTCTAAAAATAGAAGTCCATCTATTTTTCCAACTTGACTAACCATCCACAAATAGCATCCTGCAACTCATAGAACATGATCGACATGTCTAAAAATAGATTTTGCGCCAAAAATAGCCTGTAGGCCCACTTAGTGAAGGCGACTCTTTTCACTAAGCTCATCATCTTGTTGAATCTCAACAGCAATATGGGTACTCTTTGGATGAAGAATTAAATTTTTCATCCAATGAGTACTCCCACTCGAAATTTGAGTAAAACCTTAGAGAGATAAGATGAAAATATGAGTTGAAAAAGTGTTTTTATTATTTTATTATTTTTTAATATTTTTACCTTTTTACTTCAAAAATGATGAATCATCCCCCATGGTTGACATCATCATCTTGAGTCTTATTTGTTCTTGTAAAGTTTATTTTGGTTGTACATTTTTCTTAGGAGGCCCATTTTAGACCTCAAAATTCCCCTAATGAATGTGCCCTTATAATGAGGAAAGCAAGAGCCCCCAGGAGTAATCTAAGCAAAGATGAGTTTAGTGCTCTAAAATCCCTTTGCAATAATGAAAGAATTGTTGCCCTAAAAGAAGATAAAGGAGGAGTTTTCGTGGTATTGGATAGGGATGATTATATAAACAAAATGAATGAACATCTAAAATGTAGTAGTTATAAGAAACTTAACTCCAATCCCATGCCCAGGGTTATAAAATAAGTCGAAAAGGCAATCACAGAATCATCAAATCATCTAAATACACCACTAAGAAAACATCCTTCTCATTCGCAAAGGTTATATCCATCGCCCGCTGAAAAGTAGCGCCTGCATTCTTGAGTCCAAATGGAATTTTGACATACTGAAAGGTCCCCCAAGGTGTTGTGAAAGCAATTTCACCTTGGTCTTCTTCATGTGCCAAAACCTGATTATAACCGGAATAACCATCAAGCAGTGACATTCATGATGCTCCAACTACCCTTTGGAGAACATGGTCCATCTTAGGAAGGGGGTAATTATCCTTTAAAGACACTTTATTCAAATTCTGAAAATCAATGCAAAACCTTATCTCTTCGGTCTTTTTCCTTACCACAACCAAATTTGAAATCCAATTAGAAAACCTAATTGGAACAATGATACCAGATTTATACAATCGATTTACCTCTTTCTCGATGGATGGAAACAATCATGGATTTATCCTTCTCAACTTCTGTCTGAAGGGTTTTTGATCTCGCTTGATGGGAATAGTGTGCTGAATGATATTCTTTTCATAGACTTTAAAATCTGCATAATCCCATGCGAAAATACCAGAAAATTCAGATAAAAATTTGATGTACTTATCTTTTGCGTCGAGAGATAATTTCTTAGACAACTTAACCATATTGGGCTTGTCTGTTGTTCCGATGTTCACGTCTTCCACACCCTTTTCTGTAGGATTTAATGTTGGTTTTCTCACCACATCATCCTAATCAAAAATTTCTTCTAAAGGTATAAGACCTCAAGGAATAATATTATCTTTCAGCTGCAAAATATTCATATGTTTGGCCTCTATGTTTTGATCATCAGAATCACAAACATCATCAATAAAAGCATCTTTGCACTTCCCTTCATTCTATAAAAATCTATTAATTTATTTTTCATCCCAAAAAACTTTCCAGTACCTTAAGTTATCAGGAACACTAGGTCTATGTTTGACATGAATTTCAAATTTATTACTGGAGTTCATAGGAATTTTGAGATTACTAGCTACTGTAGCAAGTGAATCTACAATGATATTTTGATTTCTTGGTACTGCTTTTAATGTATATTCAAGAAAAATTTCTAAGATATCCAAAACTGCATTCCTATAGGCTCTCATTCGTGGATATTTTTCTTGATATTCCCCTTTCACCTGCTTTATGACAAGCTCAGAATCACCATAAACAGAAATTATTTTTGCACCAAGTTTCTTCTAAATTTTGAGACCTCTGAATTTATAAGAGCATTATAAGAGCATTCTCTGACATTAATATGAATTCCACCTGACTTACCAACAGGACTTCGGATCCAAATACCAATAACTGCACCTTCCTTACCCAAAGCACCATCAAAATCCATGCTCCAAAGTCCATCTTTGTCTTCTAGATGTTGAAACTTAACTATTGGTTCTGATTTACTTTGGACGACGACCTCATTTTTCTGATCTGTACTAATTTTTTGTTCTTCTAAAGGTTGTTTGGAAGAAGTGACCATTTATTTTTCCTTATTAAGGACTTCTCTAAAACTCTCTGAAATTTTTGGTACATCCTCTATCACTACTAGCTGATTATTTACATCATTCAAATCACCATAATTATACAAAATAAAATATTATAGATCTGTATGTACAGCCTGTATTGGATGATTAATGGGCTTCTCCTTACTAGTTATCATATAATTCATTTTCTTTTCCCAATACAATTTCCTCAATTGCCCGAAAACAGGAATAGTAGCATAAGAGAATTCAAGTTGTAAAGTACCTTTGAGTTTGGCTCCCCATGATCTAGACAATAGCATGCCGAACCAAGGTGGTATATCAGCCACAACCACATCCATCAAAAAATTCTTGGCTGGGATTTGATCTAAGGAAACCACTATATCTTTAATGAGACCAATGCAACGAACTTTACCAGAATCAAATGAATACAAATAATGATACGGTTGGGTGATATCCATGCCCATATTTTCCATAATAGCCTTAGGCATTAAATTGTGAGAAGCCCCGGAATCAAGCATAGCATTATGAAGTATGTACTCATGTAGTATAAGGCTTAAATAAAAAGGGGGAACTTCACTCTCTTCTAACTAACCATCTATAGATGGACCAAAAATGAGCTCAGGGTGGTCATCTTCAACATTAACCATATCAGAAAAAGGATCAACTAGCAACATTTTAGACACCTGATATTTGTAATGACTATTCTTTACTAATTCTGTCAAAGGAATGGACACTTTCAATTTAGCTATTTCACTTTCTAAATTAAAAGTTGTAACTTTATCTACCTCTTTGACAATAGTCTCTCTTTTAGCATGGTGATCCTTTCTTATATTCTCCTTTTTCTGAGTATCCTTCTCTTTAGTACATGAGCTTGTTGATGGATGGTTGATGTTGCTATGATTCTGATCTGCATGTTCTTTACCCTTTCTCTGATTATTTGAAAGATCATTCTTTGACTGGACCTATTTCCTATTCTGAATAGGATTGACAGGTACATCTCTACTCCTTAAGGAATATTTTTTCTGTTGTGCACTCAAATCATTCATATACCCATGTTGGTAATCATCAGATTTGGTTTCCAAATCATCATCATTTGCCAAGATATAGTCCTCATCTTTTGGACAATCCAAATTTTTAGTATACTCTTCATCTTCAGTCAGGAACATGGGCAAGCCATCTGCTATAAAGAAATGATTTGTTTCAACCACGAGATATTCATCTTCTTCCTCTTCCACTCCTTGAACATAATTCTGTTGCAACGGGGTCTGAATCTGCTGTTGTTTTTGTACTACTTGGTCGGGTGCTTTCTGCTCTCTCTGCTTGATTCTAAACTGAGACTATTGCTGCCCTCTGATCTGTTGTTCAATTCTATCTAAGATAGAAAATTGGTCAACAATTCTTTCCATAGTTCGGAGTAATGAATCCATTTTTTCATCAGAAGTAGATGTCTCCTCTTTGATGGTCACTCTTTTTTCAGATCTCATCCTTTCTCTCTTGGCCAGCAAATTCGCTTCCACACTTACAAAATTATTTTTCATCTCTGCTAAAGTTGTAGGATCATGTTCACACAACTAATATGCCATATCAGTATCAAATCCATCCGGAAATTTGACCAAAGCCAAACCCTTCAGTGGTTTGATATGTTTAGGAAGAGCATTGTACATTTCATTAAATCTCACACAATAATCTTGCACGGTCACACCAACATTCCTTTTGATGTTCTCACATTCGAACATAATTTGAAGGGAATTTTTATTTTCTTCCCATCTTTCTACAAACTGACGATGAAAAAATTCTAAAGTGTCAATAGTGGCTTCTGGTAGAGCTTTGAACTATTTTATTACTTCCCCTCCCAAACTCTGTGCAAACAACCTCATCTTCACATCCTCAATATCAACTTCATGAACATCAAAGAAGTCATTCATCTTATCTATGTGATTTTGTGCTGTCAGAGGTTGAGTATTGTCAAACAAATGGATTTTAGTTTGGTAGTGTTGGGCCATAGCACTAGGGTTCAGAGGGAGAACAAGGGGGGCATATCTTGCAACCATGATGACTGGAGGTGGAGGATTTATAACAGGGATTTGGGTGCTAGATGTAATCAAGGAAGGATTGGTCACTGATTGAGTAGTGAGAATAGTGGATGAAGTGATGGTAGAGGAAGATGAGATCTAAGGTCTATTTATTACCCAAGAATTTACTTGCGAAGAATAGTTCTACAGATCTTTAAGAACTTGTAAAAATTGTGACCCTGATTGTGAACCTGATTGTGAATGAGAAAAGAGATCTTCAATAGGAATGTGAAAGGAAATGGAGGAATCAACAATTGTTGCATCAATCCAACTCAAAGACTTTCTCCGAAATAAGCTTTGTTCAAAATTTATATCAAATTCAATGTCTTGCAAGTTTTCTAACTTTCCAGGGCATGAATTAGCTCTGGGAATGGAACTTCTCTTTGATTGATTTCCGACTGAACTAGATGTCTCTGCAACAACTTTAGCTTTTCTTACAATGTTTTGAGGATCACTAACAATGGTGGGAGGATTCGAATCGAGATTGGACCTAGTGTATCTTCAGGAAGCCAGTATGTCCAATTTCAAAAAACAAATTTGCACTTTACAAATTTTTCAATTCAGCCTTTGAATAAGCTCTAAAATTATCATCCAAAAGTTTAAGAATTTCTATGAAAATTTATTAATGGGGTTGATTTGATCTCCCTTTTCATCCCCAAAGGAGTCGCCAAAATCTTATCACTCAAATTGAACCTTAGGCTAAGAAAGGCAATTCCGAGGTAACCTCAAACCATGCTTAGCCAAGTAGCTAGCCCTACTGGGCCAGGAGAGGGATCTCTCCGTATAGATCACAGCCAAAAAGACTGAGGAAACAAGTTATTAGGCTTGGTATAGTAGCTTAGAGTTTTTTATTTTTATTTGTGTAGGGTTTTTTTGGATCAGGAGGAGTCAAGCAGCTAGGGCAAGGAAATTAGGTCAAAATTTGTAGGGTGTTCTATGGGGCAAGGTAGGTACAATGTTTAGCAGTTTAGGGATTTGATGATGGGATGATCAAGATAGGTGAGTAGCTAGAAAGAGCATGGTGAATTCATGGTTTCTTTCTAAACTGAAGAAATTACAAATTATTAATGTTTACCCAAAACAGAGCATAGAAATTATGGATTATGTTCATCTAACTTGAAAAGAATCATCTAATAGAAATGAAATAATGGATGAAGTAAAAAAAAATTCTAAAATATGAGCACAAAAGAATAAATTGAAACTAAACACAATGCCACATGAATCCCATTAAAATAGCTGCAAATTTGATTAATGTCCAGGCCAAAACTGATACAAATTGTCTCTTGAGATGCCAAAGCTCCAAGTGAGTCCCAACCATTACAATGACTGAGGAAATACATCATATAGACCTAAAAACCACTCTTCATAGCCTTAGGGAGTCGAATTCATGAGATAGGGATCAGGTTCACCAACTCCCAAACAAGAAACTGAAGACTAGGAAGACCCAACAATTTGCCTCTAAAAGAGAGGAAACTGATTCATTTGACCTCTAGAGGACTTATCTAATGTATCTACCCTAGATAACAATAAAAACATGACATTTAAATTTGTATTGACCTTTTATATCAGTAATTTCTCATTTCCCAAGATAAAAAGTCAAATTGGAGTGAAAATAAAAAAAATTGTTGAAGGCTGTTAAAATTGCATTTTCCTGGCAAACACATAGCGTCATGACAGGAAAAATAACTTCTTTTGAAACAAACTTTTGGAGGCCTTCCCAATGTCTAAAGCATCTTCACGATAGCTCATTGGAAATCTCTCTGATTCTAGTTTCCAAATATTCTTCCAGTTTCCAAAATGGTGCCCATCTGCCCTGTCAAAAATTGATTCTCCCAAGACTAGTAAACGCACAGTGCCAAGGTAAAAAAGGAGATAGAAACATGAAAATTTGGTGGTTTTGTTCACTTTTGAGGGACAATTTCTCCTCCAAATTTTCTGAAATGTGCTAGGGTTGATTTCTTCATCATTATGAACACAATGGTGGTGGCTGTTTGTCCATTGGAGGCTCCAAAAAAGAGCGTAGCGCCAGTGGCGCTGCGCGATTGGCAGAATTTCTCTGTGCCAAAATTGCTCAAAAAACCAAAAATGCACTAAAGTGCCAAATGTGCCAAAACTTGAAAAAATTGTAAGGTTAATTGCTGATCAAGGGATTGAGGCATGAAGATACACCTCAGCAAGTATATGTAACCTCTCCTTCTCCTTTTTCTTGGTCAAAGATTGAATTTTTGAATAGGCACGTTTGAGCTTGGCCCTTACAATTTTGTTTCTCATGGCGTAGTACTTTTCCATTTTCCTCTGAATACCATTGTCCTTTTTAGCCTTCTCTAGAAAAATATCCAGATGAAAATTGGCTCTATCAAGCCATGACTCTCTATCCCTGCTAATCTCTAGTGCAAGCAACTCACTTGGAGTGATCTGCTCTACCAACTCAGCTTCTCTTTGTCTTTCCCAATCTAAAGCTCTCTTCAGCCCTATTGTCTTTGGTCTCTATCTTGGAGGTTGATCCTCCTCATCATCAATCTCACCAAATCAGTCCAAGGTATCCTCCAACAAGGCCTTGGTATTTTCTGCCTCTCTTTGTGCTTTAATGGTCCTGACCTCATCAATGATTTGCTTGGTTTTCAGTTGCTGATTTTCTTGCCTAATAAAATCAATCACATATTATGCTCTGCCAATATTAGCTTGAATTTCACTAATATTTGCCTCTTTTCCTCTGATTACTACACTGGTGATTCTGTCCTCATCCTCCTCATCAAGGTTAATCAGCTGAAACTCCTGCTCTTTTTCATGTTTATCCTCCTGCTCATCAATGATTGCCTCTTTAGCCTTTTCCTTGCCCTTGTCCACTTTTGATGATGAGGAAGGCATGGCCCCTTTCACTCTAAGTGAAGAAAACACATGCTTGTGGCCTCTCTTATAGGTCTTGGGAAATGGCTCAACATCAGTCATATTAGCCAAAGTTGCCTCAATGTCTTTCTCAGTGCTTGATGCCTCAGTATCACGATGTGATGATGTAGGGTTATGGAAAGGTGAAGAGGTAGGATCAACATGAGGTGAATAGATCTGACTAGGTGATGATGTATGAGAAGAAGGCTGAGATGGAGAAATGGATATGGGAGGATGAGATGATGAAGGGATACCCTTCTCATAATGACTAGGTGGGATAGTGAAAATTTCATTTGCAATGAATGTGTCCCATGGTATGTTCTTTTGCTCAAGCTGATGCATGACTATCATCTTGATGAGGGAGTGATGGAAAATAATGTGCATTTGATGATTATAATCCCTCTTTTGTACAATGTATGCCATCTTGTCAATGATGCGGGAGAGATAGTAGGGTATGTGAAGCATTCTGACTCTAGTGAAGTGCATGAGGAGTCAGATATGGTATGAATAGAGTCGAGAAAACCTCCCCTCACAGGTGAACTATTTCATGATTATTTTCATCATAGGGATATACCGGTCAAGGAGATGAGAGAAAGGGAAAATGGTCTTGTTTTCATCCTTATATCTAGGTTTGAGATATGGTTCATAATAGCTCAAATCAAGGTTTCCTTGTTTAAACCATTTCTCTCCCACATTACGGATCCTTGTAGTAGCTGAAATGGCATTGGTGGACATGGTAAAAGTGACCCCAGCAAGAGTGACCTACCTATCATGAATATTTGTGATAAACAACCTTGTCAACACAGGGTGATACTAAATCTGCTCCAATTTCTCGCAAAACTCAAAACAATCAACATGTTTAACACATGACACAGTGAGAGGAGAAGCCATGAGCTCCTTTGTGGTTATTAGTTCATATATATTGATTTTCCCTCCTTTGTGGTTAGTTATGATTGGTATTTGTTCCTCACTGACACCTCTATCCTCCTCTTCAGAAATTTTGAATTTGAAGGCTTGGGAAACCCTAGGGTAAATGGAATGAGATGAAGGGAGTGTGAGATGAGATGACTAGCTTAGGAAATGGAGGGAATGAGTGTAAATGAAAACATAGGTCTATGAAAACCCTAGGATTTAATAATGTTTATGACTGATATGTATTTTACGGACATGAACATTGATATGGTGCACGAAAATGAGAAGGACATGGAAACTAGGGTTTCATAGGAAACAAACACTTCAAATCTTTAATGGAACACCAAATATATGAGAAGGGAAGTGATTTAAGGTCCACTTACTGATTTAAAGCTACTTGGAGAATTTTGTGAAGATATTTGAGCTTGATGGAGGTGGTGAAATTCTTCAAAACCCTCACTGTGCAAACACGCAACACTGCTGGGCAAACGCACAACACCAAGACAATCGTGCAACACCACTCTGCAAATGTGCAACACCAATGTATTTTGGTCTAGTGTTTTTGGGCAAACGTGAAATGCCGCTGGGTAAAAGTACAGCGCCAAGGCAAATGTGTAGTGCCAAGGTGCAAACGCGCAGTGCCTTGAAAGTTTGACCCAAAATGCTCAGAAAGCTCAAAATTTCTCCTTTGCTGAAAAATCCTAATAGCAGAATGGCAACAATGAATTGCTTTGAGATGTTTGAAAATATTTATAACATAGTGGATTTGAAAATTAATTTGAATCACCCACTTTTCTAATGTTCACTTTTCCTTTGGCATTGATACTCTTTAAATTTCTAACTTTTTGGCATTGTAGGTTGATCAAACATGGAGTTTGGATTTCTTTGCTACACTTAGGCTGGATGATTGCATTTGACAGCTCGGGATTCAATTTATTACATATAAGAATCATAAAATTACATTTGGAAAAAGATATAAATTACATATTGAATTTTATATCAAAATGACATTTTGATATAAAAATCATTAAACTAAAAAAATTCAACTTTGAAAGTATGATAATTACATCATGATGATCTTATTTAGACCCTATAATATATGTGCTGACCTTATTTGAAATAAAGTGACCTTGAAAAATGTAAAAACCTAATGATCTAATCTGACTTCTTTTGACCTGACTTTCATGAACAAGATTTTATCTTTCCAAGTGAAAAGAGAATTTCCATAGGTGTTGTTATGCTCAAGGAGACATGAGAATGATTCAGCCAATATGATCTTCTGAGCGAGAATTAAGATTATTGACAAGTACAATCACCAGTGGAACAATTTTATATCATGACCTAATGGAATGATGGAAAACTTCTTCAGTGTAAGACACCTACGATGCACATGAAAAATGTGTTTTGATCCCTGGTGGAAGTATGAAAATACTGAGATTAACATTGGCCTTATTGGGGATGGCAGCTCCTTGGAGGTGTCAAGAACACCGTAGACCAAGTGCCTAACAATTGGGAAAATATGGTCAAACAATTTAAAAGACTGCAGACTATAAAACTGACTCAAAAACCATTCAAAGTGACTGAGAAATGACTCAAAAACTGACTGAAACTAACTCAAAACTGACTCAAAAACTTTGTAAACAACAGAAAATCAACAAGCTTTATAGCCTTCACTTCGGGCCGAAAACCTAGATGATTTTCTGCTCCAAACCTTGCATAAAATATAAACTGGTATTTACAATGAAAGTAAAACATTCTCTCAGAAGTTGCATCAGAAATAATAATGTTTCAAGAGCCTACCATTGATTGGTCCTCCTGAACATTCTTGTCCATTCATCTCTTTCAAAAAATAGGCATTTTTTCCTCGATAATAAAAGATCTTATACAGTCCTTTCCAAAGATTTTCAAACTTCCCGTGCTTTCCTTTATCTTCATTTCTTGCATCCCATCAGAACACTACATCCTCCAATTGAAACTTATCTGCCTTAGTTTTCTGATCCTAAATCTTTTTGATTTTCTCCTGAAGTTTAGAAGTAGTCTGAGAAACTTCTTCCCTTGTTTGCTGAAGGTGAATCATTTGATTGATCCGACGTCTAATATCATCTTCTTCACTGCCTTCTTCCTACAATAATCTCATAATCGGGACTGCAAGTGATGTAGGAAACACTGTATCTGTACCATAAACCAGTTCAAAGGGTGACATACCTATAGAATTCTTGGTGATCACTCTATCTGCCCACAAAGCATTGGTAATCTTCCTATGCCAATTTTTCTTGTTCTCCTCTAAATTTTTCCTAATGATATTAACCAAGGATTTATTATAGGACTTAGCTAGTCCATTGCCTTGTGGATAATATGCGGTGGAATGGCCCAACTTGATATTATACTTGTGAAAAAACTCAATCATCTACTTTGAATTGAATGCTGTAGCATTATCTATAATAATCTTGTGAGGAGAACCAAAACGAGACAAAATATTTGATTCTAAAAACTAAATAATTACTGTGTTCATAGCTTGCCTTGTAGGAATAGCCTCGATCCACTTGGTGAAGTAGTCGGTGGCTGTTAGAATCCATATATGTTGTGTTGATGATGTGGGATGAATTTCCCCAATAGAATCAAGTCCGCACTGTTGAAAAGGAGCATTTACTACAACAGGCTTCAGCGGAAGAGGAAGGAGTTTCCTTTTTCCCTGAAAAACTTGACATTCATGACAGTCTGTGATAGTTTTGTAAAAATCTGAAAATAGAGTCGGCCAATAATACCCTATTCTCAACACTTTGTTAGCTATTTTTTTCCAAAACAAGTGGCCGCCACAATCTCCCCTATGGAAGTCGTCCATTACCTGCTTAGCTTCATCTTCAACAAGACAATTCAAAAGAACACCTCTTGGATCTTTCCAATAAACGACACTACCTAGAATGCAGTATTTAGCAGATTTCAATTTCAAAGACCTACCCTTACTTTTTGATATTCCAAGAGGAGGACATAAGTGCTGAAGAACATACAATATATCTAAATACCATGGTGAAGTGAGAAACATTTATGATACCTGTATTAAAGTGCCATCTTCTTCATCATCTGACATTGCTGCAATAAGGTTTATGTCTAGAGCATGCAAATTGGATTTAGCCATTAGTTTGGCTAACCCCTGTCCCTTGATCAACATGATAGGCCTAATCTAGAGATCATACTCTAGCATTTCTGCTATCCACCTACCTCTCTGACCTTCAGGATCAGTCTGTGTGAGAACTTATTTTACCGCTGCATTTGGAACATAGGCTATAGTATGTGAATGTAGAATATAAATCCGGAAATCCTTCAAAGATTTGATTAAGGCTAAAGATTGTTTCTCAATAATATTATAGTGAAAAGAAACATCTCTAATGGCTCGACTGAAGAAAGCAATGGGATGTTCAACCTGATCCTTCTTTTGCATCAAAACCGTAGCCAAGGTGTGCTCAGATGCAAATGAAAATTTTATAAAATCACTAGTATAATATAGACTAAACAAAACAGGGGATGTGGTTAAAGCAAGCTTTACCAAGTTGAAAGACTTCATAGCATCAGTAGTCCATTTTACACTGTTGTCATTTTCCAACACATTAGTCATTTCACGTAAATGCTCAGCCAAATTAGGAACAAATCTGCGTAAGAAGTTCATCTTACCATTGAAAGATTTTATCTCCTTTTTATTACGTGGAAAATCTATTTGCTGAATTTATTTTACTCTGGAAGGATCAATGCGAATTCCATCCTTGGAAGTTATATGACCGAGAAGTTTGCCTTCCTCCATGGAAAAAAGACTCTTCTTTGGATTCAGAGAAATTTCGAACTCCCTGCATTTCTGAAACATAATTCTCAAATGATACAAATGATGATCATAAGAAACAGAAAACACTGTCAAATCATCTAAATACACCACTAATAAAACATCCTTCTCATTAGCAAAGGCTATATCCATCACTCACTAAAAAGTAGCCCCTGCATTCTTGAGTCCAATTGGAATTTTGACATACTGAAAGGTCCCCCACAGTGTTGTGAAAGCAGCTTTACCTTAGTCTCTTCATGTACCAAAATCTGATTATAACCGGAATAACCATCAAGCAGTGACATTCGTGATGCTCCAACTACCCTTTGCAGAACATGGTCCATCTTAGGAAGGGGGTAATTGTCCTTTAAAGACACTTTATTCAAATTTCATAAATCAATGCACAACCTTATCTCTTCGGTCTTTTAGGCTTACCGGAACCAAATTTGAAATCCAATCAGAAAACCTTATTGGAACAATGATACCAGATTTATACAATCAATTTACTTCTTTCTCAATGGATAGCAACAATCTTGGATTTATCCTTCTCAAATTTTGTTTGAAGGGTTTTTGATCCAGCTTGATGGGATAGTGTGCTGAATGATATTCTTGCCATGGACCTTCAAATCTGCATAATCCAATGCTAAAATATCAGAAAATTCAGACAACAATTTGATGTACTTATCTTTTGCCTCGGGAGATAATGTCTTAGACAAATTAAACACCTTGGGCTTGTCTGTTGTTCCGATGTTCACGTCTTCCACACCCTTTTCTATAGGAGTTAATGTTGGTTTTCTCGCCACATCATCCTAATCAAACATTTCTACAAAAGGTATAAGACCTCTAGGAATTATATTATCTTTCAGCTGCAAAATATTCATCTGTTTGGCCTCTATGTTTTGATCATCAGAATCACAAACATCATCAATAAAAGCATATTTGAACTTCCCTTAATTCTACAAAAAGCTATTAATTTCTTTGTCATCCCAAAAAACTTGCCAGCACCTTAAGTTATCAGGAACACTAGGTCTATGTTTGACATGAATTCCAAATTTATTACCCGAGTTCATAGGAATTTTGAGATTACTAGCTACTGTAGCAAGCGAATATGCAATGATATTTTGATTTCTTGGTACTGTTGTTAATGTATATTTAGGAAATATTTTTAATATATCCAAAACTACATTCCTATAGGTTCTCATTCGCGGATGTTTTTCTTGATATTCCCCTTTCACCTGCTTTATGACATGCTCAGAATCACCATAAACATAAATTCTTTTTGCACCAAGTTTCTTCAAAATTTTGAGACCTGTGATCAATGCTTCATACTCTGTTTCATTGTTAGAACAGTCAAAAGCTAATTTATAAGAGCATTCTCTAACATTACTATGAATTCCACCTAACTTACCAATAGGACTTCGGATCCAAATACCAATACCTGCACCTTCCTTACCCAAAGCACCGTCGAAATCCATGCTCCAAAGTCCATCTTCATCTTCTAGATGTTGAAACTTAAGTATTGGTTCTGATTTACTTTGGACGATCACCTCAATTTTCTCATTTGTACTAATTTTCTGTTCCTCTGAAGGTTGTTCGGAAGAAGTGACGATTTCTTTTTCCTTATCAAGAACTACTTTAAAACTCTCTGAAATTTTTGGTACATCCTCTATGACTACTAGCTGATTATTTACATCATTAAAATCACCATCATTATACAAAATAAAAGATTCTAGATCTGTATGTACAGCCTGTATTCGATGATTTATGGGCTTCTCCTTACTAGTTATCATATACTTCATTTTCTTTTCCTGATACAATTTCCTCAATTGCCCAAAAATAGGAATAGTAGCATAAGAGAAGTCAAGTTGTAAAGTACCTTTGAGTTTGGCTCCCCATGATCTAGACAGTAGCATGCTAAACTAAGGTGGTATATTAGCCACAACCACATCCATCAAAACATTCTTGGCTGGGATTTGATCTAAGGAAAACACTAAATATTTAATGATACCAATGCAACGAACTCTACCATAATCAAATGAATACAAATCATGATACGTTCGGGTGATATCCATGCCCATCTTTTCCATAATAGCCTTAGGCATTAAATTGTGAGAAGCCCTGGAATCAAGCATAGCATTATGAAGTATGTACTCATGTAGTCTGAGGCTTAAATAAAAAGGGGGAACTTCACACTCTTCTAACTGACGATCTATAGCTGGACCGAAAATGAGCTCAAGGTGGTCATATTCAACATTAACCATATCCGACAAAGGATGAAATAGCCTCATTTTAGACACTTGATGTTTGTAATGACTATTCTTTACTAATTCTGTCAAAGGAATGGACACTTTCAATTTAGCTATTTCACTTTCTAAATTAAAATTTGTAACTTTATCTACCTCTTTGACAACAATCTCTCTTTTATCATGGTGATCCTTTTTTATATTCTCCTTTTTCTGAGTATCCTTCTCTTTAGTAGCTGATCTTGTTGATGGTTGGTGGATGTTGCTATGATTCTAATCTGCAAGTTCTTTACCCTTTCTCTTATTATTTGAAAGATCATTCTTTGACTGGACCTCTTTCCTTTTCTGAATAGGATTGACAGGTACATCTATGGTCCTTAAAGAATATTATTTCTGTTGTGCACTCAAATAATTGATATACCCATGCTGGTAATCATCGGATTCATTTTCCAAATCATCATCATTTTCCAAGATATAGTCCTCATATTTTGGAGAATCAAAATTTTTAGTATACTCTTCATCCTCAATCAGGAACATGGGCAAGCCATCTACTGTAAAGAAATGATTTGTTTTAACCACAGGATCTTCATCTTATTCCTCTTCCACTCCTTGAACATAATTTTGCTGCAATGGGGTCCAAATCTGTTGTTGTTGTTCTGCTTAGTGGGTGCTTTCTGCTCTCTCTGCTTGATTCTAAACTGAGGCTGTTGCTGCCCTCTGAAATTTGGGTTCCGGATCTGTGGTTCAGGTCTATCTGAGATAGACAATCGGTAAACCATTCTTTCCATAATTTAGAGTAATGAATCCATTTTTGCATCAGAAGTAGATGTCTCCTCTTTGATTGTCGCTCTCTTTTCAGATCTCATCCTTGCTCTCTTGGCCAACAAATTCGCTTCCACACTTGCTCAATATCTTGCAAGTTTTCTAACTTTCCATGGAATGAATTAGCTCTGGGAATGGAACTTATCTCTAATTTATTTCCGGCTGAACTAGATGTCTCTGCAACAACTTTATATTTTCTTCCAATGTTATGAGGATGACTAACAATGGTGGGAGGATTTGGATCGGGATTGGATCTAGTGTATCTTCGGGAAGCCAGTATGTCCAATTTCAAAAAACAAATTTGCACTTTACAACTTTTTCAATTTAGCCTTTGAATAAACTCTAAAATTATCATCCACAAGTTTAACAATTTCAATGAAAGCTTATTACTAGGGTTGATTTGATCTCACTTTTTGTCCCCGGTGGAGTCGCCAAAATTTTATCACTCGGATTGAACCTTAGGCTGAGAAAGGCAATTCCGAGGTAGCCTCAAACCACGCTTAGCCAAGTAGCTAGCCCTACTAGGCCAAGAGAGGGCTCTCTCCGTATATATCACAGCCAAAATGAATAAGTAAAGAAGATATTAGGCTAGGTATAGTAGCTTAGAGTTTTTTATTTTTATTTGTGTAGGATTTTGCTGGATCAGGAGGAGTCAAGCAGCTAGGGAAAGGAAATTAGGTCAAAATTTGCAGGGTGTTCTATGGGGTAAGGTAGGTACAATGTTTAGCATTTTAGGGATTTGATGATGGGATGATAAAGATGGGCAAGGAGCTAGAAAGAGCATGATGAATTCATGGTTTCTTTATAACCTGAATAAATTAAAAATTATGAATGTTTACCACATGGATCCCATTAAAATAGCTGCAAATTTGACTAATGTCCAGGCCAAAATTGATACAAATTGTCTCTTGAGATGCCAAAGCTCCAAGTGAGTCCCAACCATTACAATGACTAAGGAAATACATCATATAGACCTCAAAACCGCTCTTTCTAGCCTTAGGGAGTCGAATTAATGAGATAGGGATCAGTTTCACCAACTCCCAAATAAGAAACTGAAGACTAGGAAGACCTAACAATTTGCCTCTAAAAGAGAGGAAACTGATTCATTTGACCTCTAGAGGACTTATCTAATGTATCTACACTAGATAAAAATAAAAACATGACATTATCTTGACCTTTTAAATCAGTAATTTCTCATTTCCCAAGAAAAAAAGTCAAACTGGAGTGAAAATCAAAAAATTGCTGAGGACTGTGAAAATTTCATTTTCCTGGCAAATGCACAGCGTCATGACACGAAAAATAGCCTCTTGTGAAAGAAACTTTTGGAGGACTTACCGGTGTCCAAATCAACTCCAATATAGCTCATTGGAAATCTCTCTAAATCTAGTTTCCAAATATTCCTATAGTTTTAAAAATGGTACCCATTTGCCCTATCCAAAAGTGAATCTCCTAAGACTGGTAAACGCACAGTGCTAAGATAAAAAAGGAGGTAGAAACATGAAATTTTGGTTGCTTTTTGCACTTTTGAGGGACCATTTCTCCTCCAAATTTTCTGAAACTTGCTAGGGTTGATGTTTTCATCATTATGAACACAATGGTGGTGTCCATTTTTCCACTGGAGTCTCAAAAAAAGACAATAGCGCCAGTGGCGCTGCGCATTTGGCAGAATTTCTGTGTGCCAAAATTGCTCAAAAAACCAAAAAAGCAGTAAAGTGCCAAATGTGCCAAAACTTGCCTAAATTGTAAGGTTACTTGTTGATCAAGGGCTTGAGGCATGAAGAGACACCTCAGAAAGTATATCTAACCTCTCCTTCTCCTTTTGCTTGCTCCAATCTTGAATTTTTTCATAGGCACGTTTGAGCTTGGCCCTTGCAATTTTGTTTCTCATGGCGTAGTGCTTTACCATTTTCCTTTGAATATCATTATCCTTTTTAGCCTTCTCTAGAAAACTCTCCAGATGAAAATTGGCTCTATCAAGCCATGAATCTCTATCCCTACTAATATCTAGGGTAAGCAGCTCACTTGGAGTGATCTGCTCTGCCAACTCAGCTTCTCTCTGTCTTTCCCAAGCTTAAGCTCTCTTCAGCCCTATTGTCTTTGGTCTCTATCTTGGAGGCTGGTCCTCCTCATCATCAATCTCACCAAATATTTTCAAGGCCTTGGAATTTTCTACCTCTCTCTGTGCTTTAATGGTCCTGACCTCATCAATGATTTTCTTGGTTTTGAGCTGCTAATTTTCTTGCTCAAGAAAATCAATCACATATTGTGATCTATCAAGATTATCTTAAATTTCACTAATATTTTCCTCTTTTCCTCTGATTACTGCACTGGTGATTCTTTCCTCATCAAGTTTAATCAACTAAAACTCCTGCTCTTTTTCATGTTTATCCTCTTGCTCATCAATGATTGCCTCTTTAGCCTTTTCCTTGCCCTTGTCCACTTTTTCTGATGAAGAAGGCATGGCCCCTTTCACTCTAAGTGAAGCAAACACATGCTTTTGGCCTCTCTGGTAGGTCCTTGGAAATGGCTCAACATCATTCATATTAGCCCAAGTTTCCTCAATGTCTTTCTCACTTCTTGATGCCTCAGTATCATGATGTGATGATGAAGGGTTATGGAAAGGTGAAGAAGTAGGATCAACATGAGGTGAATGGATTTGACTAGGTGATGATGTATGAGCAGCAGGATGAGATTAAGAAGTGGATATGGGAGGATAAGATGATGAAGGGATACTCTACTCATGATGACCAGGTGGGATAGTGAAAACTTAATTTGCAATGAATGTGTCCCATGGGATGTTCTTTTGCTCAAGCTGATGCATGACTATCATCTTGATGAGGAAGTGATGGAAAAGACTCTGCATTTGATGATTATAATCCCTCTTTTGTACAATTTATGCCATCTTGTCAATGCTATGGGAGAGATAGTATGGTATGTGAAGCATTCTGACTCTAGTGAAGTGCATGAGGAGTCGGATATGGTATGAATAGACTTGAGAAAAACTCCCCTCACAGGTGAAGTATTTCATGATTATTTTCATCATATGGACATACCGGTCAAGGAGATGAGAGAAAGGGAAAATGGTCTTCTTGTCATCCTTATATCTAGGTTTGAGATATGGTTCATAATAGCTCATATCAAGGTTTCCTTCTTTAAACCATTTCTCTCACACATTAGGGATCCTTGTAGCAACAGAAATGACATTGGTGGACATGGTAAAAGTGACCCTAGCAAGAGTGACCTACCTATCATGAATATTTGTGATAAACAACCTTGTCAACATAGGGTGATAGTGAATCTTCTTCGCTTTCTCACAAAACTCATAACAACCAACATGTTTAAAACATGACACGGTGAGAGGATAATCCATGAGATCCTTTGTGGTTATTAGTTTATATCTGTTGATTTTCCCTCCTTTGTGGTCAGTTCTCCTTGGTATTTGTTCCTCACTGACACCTCTGTCCTCCTCTTCAGACATTTTGAATTTGAAGGCTTGGGAAACCCTAGGGTAAATGGAATGAGATGAAGGGAGTGAGAGATGAGATGACTAGCTTAGGAAAATGGAGGTAATGAGTGTAAATGAAGACCCTAGGATTTAACATTGTTTATGACTGATATGTGTTTTAGGGACATGAACATGGATATGGTGCATGAAAATGAGTAGGAAATGGAAACTAGGGTTTCATAGGCAACAAACACTTCAAATATTTAATGGAACACCAAATATATGAGAAGAGAGGTGATTTAAGTTCCACTTACTGATATAAAGCTCCTTGGAGAAGTTTGTGAAGATATTTGAGCTTGATGGAGGTGGTGAAATTCTTCAAAACCCTTACTGTGAAAATGCATAGCACCACTGGGCAAACGCACAGCGCTAATACAAACGCGCAGTGCCACTCTATAAATGTGCAGCTCCAATGTATTTTGGTCTAGTGTTTTTGGGCAAACGCGCAACTCCAATTTATTTTGGTCTAGTGTTTTTGGGCAAACGCGCAGTGCCGCTGGGCAAACATGCAGCGCCAAGGCAAACACGCAGCGCCAAGGTGCAAATGCGCAACACCTTGAAATTTTGACCCAAAATGCTCAGAAAACTCGAAATTTCTCCTTTGATAAAAACTCCTAATGGCTGAATGGCAACAATGACTTGCTTTGAGATGTTTGAAAATATTTATAGCATAGTGGATTTGAAATTTAATTTGAATCACCCACTTTTCTAATGTTCACTTTTCCTTTGGCACTGATACTCTTTAACTTTCTGAATTTTTGGCATTGCAGGTTGATCAAACATGGAGTTTGGATTTATTTGCTCCACTTAGGCCGGATAATTGCATTTGACAGCTCGAGATTGAATTTTTTACATATAAGAATCATAAAATTATATTTGGAAAAACATATAAATTACATATTGAATTTTATATCAAAATGACATTTTGATATAAAAATAATTAAACTGAAAAAATACAACTTTGAAAGTATGATAATTATATTATGATGATCTTATTTAGTCCCTCTGATATATGTGCTGACCTTATTTGAAATGAAGGAGTGACCTTGAGAAATGTAAAAACCTAATGACCTAATGGGACTGCTTTTGACCTGACTTTCATGAATGAGATTTTAACTTTCCAAGCGAAAAGAGCATTTCCATAGGTGTTGTTATGCTCAATGAGACACAAGAATGAGTCAGCCAATATGATCTAATGAGGGAGAATGAAGCTTATTGACAAGGACAACCACCAGTGGAACAATTTTATATCATTACCTAATGGAATGATGGAAAATTTCTTTAGTGTGGGACACCTAAGATGCAAATGAAAAATGTTTTTTGATCCTTGGTGGAAGTATGCAAATACTGACACTAAGACCTACTATCACAATAATCAGAATGCACCTATGAAATCTTGGCACACCCCAACTCCTACATCCTGGCCTACACCTTCTACTTGGCCTTACAATCCTCCATATCATCCTCAGCCCATGAACCAACCATTTTAGTAGTATGTTCCTCAAAAACCTCAGTGGAACAATGCATCCCAAGGGTGGAGGCCTCGACATAATCAACCACCTCCTCTAATGCCTCCACCCCAACATCAACCTCAACTTACTCATGCTGCTCCACCCAAGCTTACTCAGATGTATGCATAGCCCAATCTAAACCCAAACAACAGGCAGGCACAATAGGTTTATAGTGGAGAGACATCCTATCCGGCTTATGTTATGGAGATACAGAAGATTAATCTTTGGTTGGGAAGAGTACTCCCAGAACACCACCCTCCATATCCACCTATAGAGGTTGAGGAGGAAAAGGAATAAAGTAACACTCATATCCAAGAACCTCCTTTTCTTGAGTCCTTGATCCATTCCAGTCAGAACACCCCATAGGAGACCGAACTTCTGGTAGAATTGATAAAATTGTGTGTAAAAATACCCCTTCCCTAGGCCATCAAGGATGTCCCTATTTACAATAGGTTCATCAAGGAAAATTTCTTCAAGAAACCTGGGAGAAAGAAGAAATATACCCCCACCATCAATGTAGTAGGACAATTGTCTGACTTAATGTTGGGAAGGGTGATCTTCCCAAAGTACCTGGACCTTGGCAGTCTAGTTGTAGATGTGCACATAAATGGTGTCATAGTCCCCAATACTCTGATTGACCTTGGGGCTTCCATCAATGTTATGACCAAGGAAACTATGCTTAAACTCAACCTACAAGGGAATTTGAGGACAACCACAACAGTTCTGCAACTTGCAGATCGGTCTACAGTAGCTCCAAAAGGAATTTCTGAGGATTTCATGGTTTCAATTGACTCTTGGGAGTATCCTACAAATTTTTTGGTTCTGCAGCCGAACACCAAATTAAATGGATATCCTCTCATCTTAGGGAGACCTTGGTTAGCTATTGCTAATGCTTGTATCAACTATCGGGTTAGAAACATGACTATTAAGAATGGGCCCTTGTCTAAACATCTGGTATTATATCCTCCATCCCAACCTTCCATTGACCATGACCTACCTATATGGTTGGAGGATGAAGAAGAAGATGAAGTATACAACACTACCCCCATTTGTATCATAGATGTTGTTCATAGAGGAGGGCAGCTTGATGAAGATGAAATCATCGACCATGTCATTCAAAACTAGTCCCCCACTAATAGCCCGCTTGAAAACCTAGTCAAAGAATATGAAAGCCACCCTTGGATGGAACTGCACTCAGTTGATTCAACCTCTAAAACCACCAAGACTGTGGATTTTGGCCCATCCAAATATCTGAAAATTAACTCAAACCTCTTAGATAGAGAAGAAGAGAAGCTATGCCAACTTTTGAGAGAAAACCTATATGCATTTTCTTGGGATTACGAGGACATGAAAGGGGTGCATCCCTTGGTATGAAAACATCATATTTACATTAAGGAAGGATGCAAGCATGTGCACCAACCCCAAAGGAAGATGAACCCAACTCTAAAAGACATAGTCAAGGAAGAACTGCAAAAATTGTTGGATGCAGGTTTCATTTATCCTATATTAGACAGTGAATGGGTATCTCCTCTTGTCCTAGACCCAAATAAGAATGGAAAATGGAAAATTTTTGTTGATTATCGGGAACCCAAAAAAGCCACCAAGAAGGACCATTTCCCTTTTCCCTTTATAGATCAAGTCCTGGATGGCCTTGTAGGAAAAAGTTATTTTCTTTCTTAGATGGGTTTAGTGGGTATAACCATATCCAAATCAACCCTGAAGACCAGGATAAGACTACTTTCACATGTCGTTGGGGTACCTTCACTTACAGAGTCCTACCCTTTGGGTTGTGGAATGCCCCAACAACCTTCCAAAGAGTTGTCTTCAGCATTTTCTCTGAGCTAGTCCATGACTCGGTTGAAATATACATGGATGATTTCACACCCTATGGGGATGACTTGCAGGAAGATCTCTCCAATTTGGGAAAAGAGTTGAGAAGATGCATTGAGATGCATCTCTCCCTGAGCCCAGAAAAGTGTGGATTCTTGAAAAGAGTAGGAGTAGTATTGGAACACTCAATATCCCAAGCAGGAATACAGGTGGACCCGAACAAAATCACCATCATCAAAAAGGTACCCGCTCCTCAAAAGTAGAGAAATGTCAGGAGTTTCTTCTGTTTATTTGGCTACTATATAAGGTTCATAAAATATTTTAGCAAGTTGGCTTCGCCACTATTTGGTTTGTTGGCCAAAGATTCTGACTTTATTTGGTCTAGTATTTGTCAAGAAGATTTTGAACTCATTAAGGGAAATTTAACTACTGCCCCCATCCTCCAAGGTCCAAATTGGACTTTGCCTTTCCACATCCACATAGATGCATCATAAAAAGTTGTGGGGGAAACCTTGGGGCAGTTAGAAGACAAATTACCTTATGCAATCTATTTCATCAATAAGAACTTGTTCAAGGGTAAACTCAATTATACTGGCACAAAGAAGGAAATGTTAGCCATCGTCCATGCGTTTAACAAATTTAGACATTATATCACTGGTTATCAGACCTTTGTACACACTAACCATGCAACCATCAAATATTTAATGAACAAACTAGATATTAATTCTATAATAATTATATGGTTGTTACTATTACAGCAGTTTGACCTAACCATTGTTGATAAACCTAGAAAGGATAATCTTGTTGTAGATTGTTTTATCCAGGTTAGCTCTATCTATAGATGAAGAAGGAATGGCAGATGACCAGCTGCTAGATGAACATCTCTTCACTATCTCATCACACACGCCATTGTTTGCTGACATAGCTAACTACTTAGTTGCTGAAAAGTTCCCTCCTAACCTCTCACCTAAGGAGAAGAGAAATATCATTAGAAAAAATGCCCCTTTCACCTCGATTGGGGGAAATATCTTCAAGCTAGGCCCTGACCAAATTCTCAAAATATGTGTGAGGGAGGAAGAATTTTTTGATATCCTCTCTACATGTCATGATAGCCCTTGTGGAGGCCACTTTGTTGCAAAAAGGACTACCTTCAAAGCTTTGCAGGCAAGTTACTATTGGCCTACCCTTCACCAGGATGCCAGAAGATACACTAACAGGTCTGACCAGTGCCAAAGGATGGGGAAACCTACATAGAGGGATCAAATTCCTTTGCACCCTCAGGTGGCTCTTGAGCCATTTAACAAGTGATGCATGGACTTCATTGGACCTATTGATCCACCATATGGCCAGAAAAAGTATATCATAGTCTACACTGACTACCTGACAAAGTGGGCTGAAACAAAAGTTGTGAAGGTAGCAACCGAGGAGAAGGTAGCATAATTTCTTAGAGAGAATGTGTTTTACAAATTTGGATACCCCAGACAAGTAGTCACTGATCAGGAGGCACAATTCACATCTCATCTCATTGAGAATCTTCTGAGGAGGCACAAGATGGCCAAGTGGAAGTGACCAATAGAGCCTTGGATAATATCCTCACCAAGGTTGTGAGTAGCAGTAGAAAATATTGGGTGACATATTGGTAGAAGCTACTTGGGCCTACAACACCACATGGAAAATAACAACAAGATTTACTCCTTATGACCTGGTTTATGGCAAGAAAGCTCTGCTTTCAATTGAATTTGAGTTTAACACATTAAGGATGGTAGTCGAGTTAGACCTAGATATTTTAAAGGCCCAAAAATAGAGGTTGCTGAAATTAAATGGATTGGATGAGTTCAGGATACAAGCACTCCTTCACATAGAAGTGATTCAGCTGCAAGGGAAGGTCTGGCATGATAAGTACATTAAGGAAAAGACCTTTCAAGAAGGAGATTGGGCATTGTTGTATGACTCAAGGTTTAAGGATTTGAAAGGAAAAATAATGACAAGATTTTTGGGACCCTACAAAGTGAAAAAATGTTGTGATAATGGCGCAGTTCATATCAGAACCATAGATAAGGAAGGGATTCCCCTACTTGTCAAGGGTTGGAGGCTTAAGGTTTAAAAAAATCTCTTGTCTAGGCCAGAATTTATAAATTCAATAAACAGGGAGGTGTATGTCATGGGAGACTCCATAGTTTTCAGCGCCTCCCCAACCTATAAAAAAGAAAATAAAAATAAAGAGGCATGGGAAAAAACCTCTTTGAGGTGCCCAATTCCAAATCCAAGGTTGAAAACCTCCATTAGGCAATCTTGGAGCAAAAAGATAAGAGAGAAAAAGAAAAAAAAAGAAAAGAAAAAAAAATATCCTTGGGTGAAAACCTCTCCAAGGCGTCCAAGGAAGGCCTGTGGGTTGAAAACCGCTGTGGAGGCAGCCCACTTACCTTCAAAAAAAAAAGAGAGAAAAAATAAAGAAACAAAAAAAAGTAAAAAGAAAGAAAAATACCTATGCACTTATTTGTTTTTTTGTTTTGAAATTTATTGATCAAAGATGGTTTTTGGGATCTAGAGGAGAAGTTTTTCTTCACTTATCTTTCTCCTTTGCTTACATACACCATGAACCACTCCAGAAGACACCCCTTCATTCATTTCACCCCTTAGATAGACATAAACTTCATTTTTTTCCTCTTTACTGTAATTGCTATAGGCAAGGCCAACAACTACGGGATTCTTGTAGCACGACAGGAAACTCTTGTAAATGCTACAGGAAAATAATTCATGAAGGAAGGAGCTCTCTCAGGGATTTCTAAACTTCAAGGAGAGCATGATAATTTATGTTTTTCCTGTACCTACCACTCCTAACCCCTTATTTCACTCCATGCACAAGGATTCACTCTCTAAACCCTATGTTGTGCCCTTAGCAGCGAGATCATTTGAAACTTGGCTTGATACCTCTTCACTTACCTATCCACCACTCCATTCATAGCCTCCATAAACTATTTCCCTCCATTTATAAGCAATATGAAGCAAGAAGAAGCAAGAAGAAGACTGGTAAAGGAATTGGAAAGTTTCCTGTAGCAAATATGTGTGGAACAACAAGGCAAAAATCTATACAAAAGTTGATGAAGATGAATTCAAAATACCACAAGTAGACTCTAGGAGAGTAAGCACACTAGCCATGGTACCTGAATACCTCCATGCAGCACCTGCAAGAAGAAAAGACAAAAAAAAGATTAAGCAGCTCACTCAGAAAAAGATACTCACTCAGAAAAAAAGAAAAGAAAATAAAAATATAGAAAAGGAAAGATCATGGCTACAACCACCAGCTCCAGCTCCTTGCACCAGCTCATTCTGCACCATGCCAACACTAGGTAGGCTCAGGTATGGCCCTTCACCTCTCGCTATGCATTCATAATGACCAAAATGGTTTAATGTCGAGTTTTAGAACTTTAAAAGGAAAAAAGGTGGCCAGTTAACATGGCCACCTTCGTAAAGTTAAACTAGAGGAAAATTAAAATTTCATGCCACCTACACAAGTCAAATCAAGTCAAGAGGGATTGAAGGAGTATGAAGAAGGTCATTACGAGGCTAAGAAATCATTAACTGGAGTGGGACCAATAGTCTTAAAGAGGAAAACTCGTGTTAAGTACGAGTCATCACCCATTCCAAATTTAGTTTAAAAATCCATAAGGTTAGTCTTGCCTCATTTTCACCATTTCGATGAGAATTTTGAAGGGAAAAAAAGGAAAAAGGGTAGTGGGAACCATTAGGGAGAGCAACATTGAAGTCAGAGGTTGCATGCACCATTGTGCTACAGGAAACAGAGATTTTCTACAAGAAACTACACAAGTAGATCAACAAGGGTACATAGGGAAAAACAGAGTGACATGTGGGTGAAATTTCCTCCCAAGGCAACCATATACCAAGAAAAAACACCAGAGGATAGAGGTAAGTGGTTTCAACCCTCCAAAACTAAAATTTCACCATGAAATTTTCTCACAACAAGTTATAATTTGGCAATTAAAGGGTAATTTTTTTTTTTGTTTGAAACCATCATCTCCAAGACATCTTCACATAACTCTAAAACACCTTACCACCTTCTTATCATAGCCATAAAAAATTGGAGTGGGATTCAATAGATGGGAGCCCACTAATATTAAGAGAATTAGGCAACATCCTCAAGTCATGGAAATTTTTAGAAATCACCAACGGCTAGGTTTCTTCGAGATTTTGAAAGGTTTTGATGAAGATATAGCTCAATAATTTGCATTGGCTCTGCAATCACACTTAGAAGAGAGATCCACCATTGTGGTCAGGGGCCTAGCCATCACACTGTCACCTGAACTCATAATCAGAGTCACAACTTTTCCCTTAGGAGTTAAATGAGTTAAAGATAGGATGCCAAGCACTGCAGCCAAGAAAAGCTTCTTTTTCTAGGAGAAGAATACATTAAAGACAAGAATGGAGTGAGGAGAGAAAGCCTTCCATACCCCTAAGATGAAGTAGCCTTCCATATCATGAAATTCATTTCTTGTGAAGGCAGATTTAGTGTAGTCTATGGGTACCATTTCAGGTTGTTGAATGAGCTTAGGTTTCAATGAGGACTCCCTCTAGAGTAGAGATTAAGCATCCCTCATTTCCTCTTGAACTCCATAACTGACATGAGAAAAAAGGTGAGGGAAAGAAAATTCTGGCAATGATGATTTTAGAAGATTAAACCTCCATGTATTTTGGTCCTCTTTCATAGACAAGGATATGGAATCCTTCATAACCACCCAAACATGACAAACCTCTGCCTCTAGTATTAGACAGAGGGAGGTAGAAGAATAATAAGAGGAGGTTGAAGAGGAGGTAGAGGAAGAAGGAGAGGAGGCTTAAGATGAGGAAGAAAAAGAAGAAATGGAGATTAAAAAAAAACATGGAGACAGTAGAGACAGGGAAAGAAAAAGCTGAGGGGGAGAAGGAATAAAAGACATAGGAGTGTTGAGATTCAACAAGATGATGAGCTTAGTGAAAAGAGTCGCCTTCACTAAATGGGCCTGCAGGCTATTTTTGGTGCAAGTCTATTTTTAGACTATGTTTATTTTTAGACATGATGATCATATTTCAGAAGTTGCAGGATGCTATTTGTGGATGGTTGATCAAGTTGGAAAAATAGATGAAATTCTATTTTTATAATATTGGGCGAAGTCTATTTATAGATCGTCAATCTAAAAATAGATGCATTTAGATTATTATTAGCTCTTAATAATAATCAGACTCTAAACAACAACTTATTCTCTTGGAGCACTTCATTTCAGTTCAAATATGTGGCACATCAGCTGAAAAAAGGAATTACACTATTCCTAAGGGTTTACTGGAGCTAATGCATGGAGGACTCAGTTAGAACTCAAGTGGAAGAGTTGTGACACAGTTGGAAGAAGTAGTTATGGAGTTGTATTCAGTTTAACTCAGTTAGACTCAGTTGAGCTAGTTGTATCTAGTCTAACTGATTGATACACTAGTGAGAGTGGAGTGAATTAATTAGTTAATTGATTCAAAAATAATAACTCATTAATCAACTGAACAATAAAACAGTTAACTACAGTGCATGGCAGTTTCAGTGGAGACCAGTGGAGAGATAGGTGAAAGGGCAAGATAGACTATCTGTTCTGACTATAGTGATGCATTGATTGCATCAAACACACAGTGGAGATGCCAATGAGGATTGCGCAGTCAAGGATGGAGTAATTCAAATTCATTCAGAGCTATTCTTCAGCAGAGATTTTGCAGTGGAGGCAGGCTAGCAGGTTGCAAATATTAGTGCATGGATTTGCAAGATTGGGCCTGATTAGTGTATGACGATTATATTGTACTGAGAGCTTGTGATAAGATTTGTATGTTTGTACGAGATTGTCATATGATCTCCATGTTACATAATATATATTTGGGGTTTTTAGCTTCAGGCTTTCCCGGTTAAAAACTGTGTTATGTGTGATTGAATATTTTTGTTTATGCTTCACATGTGTGTGCAATTAATTTTTCCGCAAAAGATTAACAAGTGGAATAGATTCAGTAACTTGCATAAAGTTAAATAGTGTGATATCAGGTGGATCTTGGACATATGCATGCTTAGTGCATATGATTTCTACAAGGAGAAGAATGTATTGAACCCTATTCTAGGCATTGATACCTCCCCTCAAGACACCAACATGTCACCAAACATTACAGATCAGGAAGTGGCTACTACCCTAACCACTTTGAGCACACTTGTAAATACAAAAATGAAGAGGCAAACAACTATGTATTTTAGGACTAAGAAGAGTCAAAGTTTGAGGCAAGGAAAACCACAAACTCCCACCAAAAGCCCTATTGTCATTAAGGAATCACCAAAGAAATATGGTGAAATAAGGTTAGAAGAAGGAAGGGTGCAAGAGGTCACCTCACCTATGAGGAGCCCTGTGACCTACATCATAAGACACTCAACAAGGTTGGCATCCCATACACCTCATGCAACTCCCACAGACCCTGAAAGGATTGAAAAAAGAGAAAAACAAGAAAAAGAGGGTCTTTAGTAAGAAAAACAAAGTTTTCTACAGGAAAATCTATCTTTGCTACAATAAAATCCAACAGACCATAAATTAGAGAAAAAGGCCTTGGTTGAGGAAGAAAAGACAACCATAGATGGGCAAGATGTCAGAGAAGTTGAGGACAAGGCACAAGATGAAGGACAAGATGAAAAAGTAGGAGAAAAAGATGACAAGGAGGAGCCACCTCACCAAAACTAGTCCTCAAAGATGTAGCAGTCATACCAAACTCTAGCCCTCAACCCAATATCAACTCCTACTACACCTATATTGAAGGGGGCAGATTGAAATGAGAAGTTCACAATGTCTTTATTCTATCAGTTGGAAGAGGAGAGGGCATGCACTCATCATTGGATGAAGATTGCCACAACTAAAGGTGTGCATGACATAGGGTTCATGGAGGAAAAAGTGGTTGATTTGAGGAAGGATTTTTCTAGTTTTAGGCTTAGAGAATTGTAATATCCCAAAATAGGGGTTTTCTACAACAATAAGAATATCTTAAGATATTCTAAAGTTTGAGATCATTTATACATAAACATAAGCTAGAAATATCAGTGAACATCATCATACCAAAATGTATGGAAACCATAGAGCCATTTTATTATGTAAATCAACAACAAACATGTACAATACAACTCAAATGATTAAGGCAAACAAGCCTCTCATGAATACATGTGAAAAAGATGGAATGTTGCTCTATTGCAAAAGGCTCATGAACATGTAGAGTGCAGTCATAGATGGTACACTGCTACATGGGAATGTAAAATAACATACATCTGCATATAGATGGCTCATACAACATTGGGAGTGAAGATCTAAACTCCCAAATACTATTTCAAGTCAATCCTGGAAGGATTGGCTGAAATATGCAAAACTGATGAAATGCCGAAGTTGCAAGGTAGCAGCTGCAACTCAAGAACTGGAACTAGATGGAGATGACTGAATATGCTGCATCAGATAAATAAATCTCCTCCAATGATCTCTCAAGTGAAATGCAAGCCTTTACTGCAATTGCACACTGAAAATAACGCAGTCTAGAGAAGGGACTACACTGTAGGTGAAAGGGAATGTGTTGGCCAAGTGCCAAAATCTTCAATAAGCTCCAGAATCTTCCTCTCTGGTGTTCCAAAGGAAAGAAAACTTTCTCCTTTGAAAAACAAGCCCCGGAAGTGGTGTTGTCAACCCTCCACTGCAACACCCTGCAACGAAATGTTTCTTGCTATAGGAATAACGCTGTAGTTGAAGGAGGAAGTTTGGCCTCAAGCCTAGATGTGGATAAATGAAGTGAAAGCTCCTTCAATAGGCCTCCCTTGAAAGGAGAAGGAATTCCTAAATAGGAAATACTTGTGCTAAGCATCACTGCAACTCTGCTAAACAGTAGGAGAATGCACAAAGTCTGAACAGACCAAGACATCAATAATACATAGCATGAATAACAATGGCTGCCTTGCCCTCCTTTTAAACAAGTGAAAGCCCTCTCTCCATGGGTCCCACTCATTAGGGTTTTATTCACAAAATAACCCTCTTCCCATTCATTCTGCTCTTTCTATCAAAGTGTTCTCCACCTCCTATCCCAGCGTCATTGAATTGGTCAAAATTGACCTTGTCTTTGTGCAAATGACCTCTTTCACACTTGAGGGTGTGAAATCTCGCTCTTATGAATATCAACTTTCATACTATGAGGGATTTTATTCATTTTTCTGCAATGTATGGGCCTCCTTACCCATTTATTTACCTCCTATGTGTAAACAACAAAATTTAATATTCCATTTAGCGATGTGCTAAAGTGGGAATATTACAAGAATCCATGTTGAAAGGGCAGCTTTAGAAGGGCCAACTAGAGAATGTAGCATTGTAGGAGAAACTCCAGAAAAAGAAAAAACAAATGGGCACCATGGCATATTTGTGCATGGAGGCCATCCAACATAGATACCCATCAAATTCCTATGTACGCAGACTACCTCAAGGAGCAGTAGCTCCTATTTCAAATAAAAACACTGGCCTCTCATGGATCCTTACCATTTCAGAACTACAGACATTTCATTAATTTTTGAAACCAATCAACTTTGGCAAATAAGGAAAAAATGGCAGAATTATAAATGTGCAATCTTGTGTTGATAGACTTGAACATCTGGGACCCTAATCATCGAATGGGAGACATGTAGTTAATGGAATTAGCATCTTGGATGGTTAATGAGGAGACCAAAGCACAAGAAGCAAGAAGGGTAATGAGGAGATAAAATAGAGAACCTCTACACATCAGGGTAGAAATATTCAGCCCTAGGGGAGTCATCAACAACCATCTTAAGATAGAAAATGATCCTACACTTGCATAAAAGTACCTCCACACACAAGCTCAAGCATGGTTCGCTTTGATGATGTTTCTAGGTTGTTGGGAGATGAGTGCATAATTGCTAGTAAAATGAGATGGAATAGACTCCCTAACAACCTTAGAAACATGGAGTACCACACACCAGAAATATTGAGAGGTGCCCTAGAAAGAGCACCACTATACAAGAGGGCCATGTAGGCCAGAAATATTCAGTGGCTTGGTTTGAAAATCAGTCCACACTTGTTGTTGGGGCTGAGTGATGGAAAAGAAAAGACAAATATGAGCATAATAGAAAATGGGAAGAAGCAGAAAAGAATGATAGATTTTACATTCTTTAAGGGACTCCCACACTTCTTCCTTGGGAAGTCAGAGGGTCCATTAAAGCTTTGAAAGAAATGCAGAAGGAGGGCTAAGTTTCTTAGAGGATGAGAAACCATTTTGTAGGGGGGTGATGATGAGCTCCATCATTAGGTATATTTGGAGGGGTTAATTGTCACTTTTTTTTCCTTATTGAGTCTCTTTTTCTCACATTTAATTATATTATGGTCTTATGTTGCTAGTGTATATGGTGATTAAGGCTTGTCATACTTTGAATTCCTAACATGAATTAAATGCAGGAAAATCACGAAGATATTTTATTTTTTATGAATATTTTTCCATTAAAGCTCGGAGTATACAACAAGGAGAGATTATAGGGGGATTTTCCACCTCCTTAAATCCCAAAGGCAGCCAAGGGATCCTCTTGATTCCCTCCAACAGCTTGAAATCAAAGGCAGCCAAGAAAACTCAAGATCAAGTGCACCAAAGTTACACTTTCACTTGCAGTCACAGTGGACACATCACCTACTTTCTAGGGAGTTGTTGGTAGCTACCCTATAGGTTAAATAGGGTTGATCAAGAGCTCATTAGTATTCAAAATTTGAATTAAGCTAATAGACTCTTAGCTCTTGTAATAGGTTTTTGAGACTTTCATGTTGATGTTGATGAGCTCCATCATTAGGTACATTTGGAGGGTTTAATGGTCACCTTTTTTCCTTATTAAGTCTCTTTGTCTTGCATTTTAATTATATTATGGTCTTATGATTCTATTGTAGATGTTGATTGAGGCGTATCATACTTTGAGTGCCTAACATGAGTTAAATGCAGAAAATCATGAAGATATTGCATTTTTGGTGAAGATTTTTCCATTAAGACTCAGAGTAGACAACAAGGAGAGATTCTAGGTGGATTTTCCACCTCCTTAACTCCCAAAGGCAGCCAAGGGATCCTCGATATTCCCTCCAATAGCTCGAAATCAAAGGCATCCAAGCAAACTCAATATCAAGTGCACCAAAGCTACACTTCACTTGCAGTCAAAGTGGACTCATCGCTTAATTTATAGGGATATTTTGGTAGCTACCATCTAGTTTAAATAGGGCTAAGAAAGAGCTCATTAGAATTAAAACTTTAGAGAAATCCATTAGGCTCTTATCTCTTGTAATAGGTTTTTGAGACCTTCATGTTGATATAATGAGACTATATTTTGCAATAAAATGAGTATTCAGATTGTGCTTCACTGATCTAGTTTCAGATGGCTAGGCTTGTGGGTTAGGGCCCACTCCATGTGTCTTAGTCTCTCTTGTATATTCATTCTTTAATTTTATGTCAGTTTAGCTAGTTTTTCTTATGAGTATTTAGCTAGTTTGCTCACATTTTCATTAACTATTTTTACTTTTCTTCCATTTGTATTTTTCTGTAGATTTAGCTTGCGTACATGTTGGTAGAGTAGGTTATAAATTTAGAAAGATGTGAGTCAAGCCTCTACCTCTCATCTCTTTCATTGGAGCTTAAGGAGGGTAGACCTTCCCCACAGGCCAAAATTGCTTTTTAGTTTATGATTTACTGGAATGAATAAGTTAGGTTGTTGTAATACTATGGATATGTTTAGAATGTTGTGTTAGATCTCTTTTTTAGGTTAAAGTAGATTTTATTTTCAAATTCAATTCATCTTTTCCATTGTATTTATCATGAATATATCCATATTTATTGCATGAACATGTAGTTTTCTTGTAGGTTTAGGTAGCACAACCAAGGATAACTTCACCAGCACCTTCAGCTTCATCTCTCACCCTTCATTAGCCCTATGTTTATCAAAATCGCCATCAGCCTTGTTTTCAGATTTTTCATCCCTACATTGACAACAAACCCTAGAGCTGTAAGACAAGCCTCCAAAGAGGTTTTTATCTTCGCCAAGGGGTGGGAAACCTTCCTCTCATATAAAACCACCTTCACTCCACCTTCCCTACCTTTTTCAAACCCATTTTTGGCCTCGAATTTCCCTCAGAATGTTTCTCGTAGCAATTCAGGACTTTCCTGTAGTAGCACTTGCAGTAGCACCAGTGGGCCCCTCCTTAAGCTGAGAAATGACTAACCACGTCCTCTAGACCTGCCAAAACCACCCATACACCTTCAGCCTTTCACCCATGTGTTCAAGCCATCGATAATCCACCTTATCACTTTCTTCTCCTAGCGGCAAAAACAACGCATTTACAAGCATAATTAGGTCATGATTAGTTACATGATTAAAAGCATGATATATAGAACATAGAGTGAGTAGAGTGTGTTTATCCATTTGGCCCAACAAAGTATGATTAGGTTAGTTTCCTTTATGAAATATCAATTCAACAATTTACTTCATGCAAGATGCCTATTTTTCTTTCATTTCTTATCATAGATTAATGTGAAGATTTATTTCATTGTAGAGTACTTAGATGTAATTTCTTGCTGTAGTGTAGTTTTTTACTTGCTGATAGTGCCATGGCTTTGACTCATTTGTAGCCCTAGGCCTAGATTCAAAAGTGTGACAAACTTCATCTAGAAACCCTAGAAGTAGCACCCTTTCATAAAGCTCATAAGAGGATGACATGAGTAGAATGCATCTGTTGTGTATATAGCACTGTCACCTCCAAGTTTGTACGAACCTTGCGTTGATAAAGTAAAGTAGGGAAGCCTCTAGGAGTTGCAACATTCTTGGTGCAATACTAGGGCTCACCACTTTTTGGTGTTGTTTCTAGGGAGGTGTCTATTATATGCTTTGATTTTGTTTTAACATTCTTTTCTGCTTTCCTTTTACATGTTTTTTCAAAAATATTGAAAAAATACAAAAAAATGTGGTTTTCATGCCTCGTAGGAGTAGGGATACACATGGAAATTTTTTACCTAAAACCCCCACATCACCACATATTCACCCTTTACTCTTCTTTAGTGGTTGAGGTTGAACACACCATAGGTGAGCCTTCTGAAAACTTTGAAGAACCTATTGGAGAAGAAGAAAATAATGTTTCACTTGAGGAACCTACTTCACCTATCTCAACCATGGCTAAAATTGAAGCCCAGGGAGCCTTTTCCATTAGAGAGGCAAACAGGGAAACTAAAATGAAAAACATTAGCCCCTCAGCCCTTCCACACTTTCATGGACTTACCTCTGAAGATCTTGAAAAATTCATGTTTGAATTTTCTGTTGTCTGTAGGACGTATGACTATGCCTCAGATGATCAAAAGTTGAAGCCATTCCCATCTACCCTTAAGGATGTGGTCGTGCACTGGCTCATGGGTCTATCTGGCAACAACATCACTATTTGGGAATAGATGCAAGAGGCCTTGAACAACAATTACATGGACTACTGAAGGTTCAACGAAACTAAAGATGAGATATTCAAGATGACTCTAGGGCCTGATGAATCCCTAGAAGACTATGAAGAGAGGTTTCAGTTAAACTATAAGAGAGCCAATTGTAATCTTTATCTTAGATGAATTAAACTAGTACTTCTTTGAGGGATCAAGGAGGAGGTGATATAAACACTCCATATGTTATCAGGAGGTGATATCTACCAGATGCCTTATGAAACAATCAAAACTGTCTTCAGGAACCATTCTAGGGAAGCTAGGAAGAAAGGGAGATCTGGACAAAGTACGACCAATACCACTTCCTCTTCCACCTCCATCAAACATGAGATTGGAAATATGTTGGAGGACTTCAAAAGTGACATGTTTCACACCTTTTCCTTGCAAATGGACACAATCTAGGTCAAAAGGAAGCAAGAGGAAGCAGAAAGTTCCTTGGCTATATTTGGCCATAGATGTACCAGAAAACACCCTAGAAATGAATGTCCATTAAATTTCATAGATATTTTCTTAGTCTGTGAGGAGAATCATGCCACAGACAAGTGTCCCTCCTTACTTGGACTCAAAGTTGTACATCAAGGTGGGGAAGTAGGACCAGAACAACTTTGTTTCATCAACTAGAGAAGGCCTCAAGGCCCTAGGTCATATAAACAAGGTATTCAAGGTGCACCTTACTCACCTTACTCTTACTAACCTTACTTCTACTATCACAATAATCATAATGCACCCATGCAAGTCCTGCTGGAACAATCCATCCCAAGGGTGGAGGCCTTAAGATAATGAACCACTTACTCTAATGCCTCCACCCCAACCTCAACCTCAACTTACTCATGCTGCTCCACCCAAGTTTCCTCAGATGCTTGCACAACCCAATTTGAACCTGAACAATAGACATGCACAATAGGTCTATAGTGGAGAGACATCCTATCCAGCTTATGATGTGGAGATACATGAGATTAATCTCAGGTCGGGAAGATTACTCCCATACAACCACCCATCATATCCACCTGTAGAGGTTGAGGAGGAAAAGGAATAAAGTAACACTCAGATCCAACAACCTCCTTTCCCCGAGCGCTTGATCCATTCTAGTCAGCACACCCCAGAGGAGACTGATCTTCTGGTTCTGGGAGAACTTAAAAATTTGTGTGTAAAGATACCACTTCTCCAAGCCATTAAGGATGTCCCTATTTACAATAGGCTCATCAAGGAAAATTGCTTCAATAAGCCTGGGAGAAAAAATAAATATACCCCCACCATGAATGTAGTAGGACAATTGCCTAACTTAACGTTGGGACGATTATATTTCCAAAGCACCTGGACCCTAGCAATCAAGTTGTATATTTGCACATAGATGGTGTCATATTCCCCAATACTCTGATTGATCTCGGGGTTGCCATCAATTTCATGGCCAAGGAAACTATGTTGAAACTCAACCTCCAAGGATATTTGAGGAAAAGCACAACAGTTCTGCAACTTGCAGATCAATCCAAGGTAACTCTGGAAGGAATTCTTGAGGATGTTATGGTTTCAATTGAATCTTGGGAGTATCCTACATATTTCTGGGTTATGCAGCCAAAAAACAAGTTCAATGGAGATCCTCTCATCTTAGGGAGACCTTGGTTAGCCACTACCGATGCTTATATCAGTTTTTGGGCCTGAAACATGACTATTAAGAATGGGCCCTTCTCTAAATAGTTGGTGTTATATCCTCCAGCTCAACCTTCCATTTATCATGATCTACCTATATGGTTGGAGAATGAAGAAGATGAGGTATATAACACTACCCCCATTTGTACCATAGATGTCGTTCATAGAGGGGGACAGCTTGACAAATATGAGCTCATCGATCATATCATTCAAAACCAATCCCCCACTAACAATCCACTTGAAAACCTAGTCAAAGAATATGAAAGACAACCTTGGATTGAATTGCACTTAGTCGATTCAGCCTCTGAAACCACCAAGGCTGTAGAGTTTGGCCCATCTATATCTATGAATATCAACTCAAACCTCTCAAATGAATAAGAAAATAAGTTATGCCAACTTCTGAAAGAAAACCTAGATGCATTTTCTTAGGATTACATGGAAATGAAAGGGGTGCATCCTTCAGTATGGGGACGTCATATTTACATTAAGGAAGGATGAAAGCATGTGTGATAACCCAAAATAAGGATGAACCCAACTCTAAAGGAAATAGTTAAGGAAGAACTACAAAAACTATTGGATGCAGGTTTCATTTATCCTATATCAGAAAATGAGTGGCTATCTCTTCGTGTTCTAGTCCCAAAGAAGAATTGAAAATGGTGAATCTGTGTTGATTATCGGGAATTTAACAAAGCCACCTAGAAGGACCATTTCCCTTTTCCCTTTATAGACGAAGTCTTGGATGGCCTTGCAGGAAAGAAATTTTTTTCCTTCTTAGATGGGTTAAATGGGTATAACTAGATCCAAACCAGCCCTGAAGACTACGAAAAGACTACTTTCACCTACCCTTGGGGTGCCTTCACTTACCAAGTCCTACCCTTTGGGTTGTGCAATGCCTCAGCTACCTTCCAATGAGTTGTCTTGAGCATTTTTTCTAAGCTAGTCCATGAATCAGTTGAAATCTACATGGATGATTTCACACCCTATGGGGATGGCTTCTAGTAGGCTCTCTCCAATTTGGGAAAAGTGTTGAGAAGGTGCATTGAAATGCATCTCTCCTTAAGCCCAGAAAAGTGTGAATTCCTGAAAAGAGAAAGAGTTGTATTGGGATACTCAATATCCCAAGCAGGAATATAGGTGGACCCAAACAAAATCACTATTATCAAAAGGGTACCTGCTCCTCAAAATCAGAGAGATGTCAAGAGTTTCTTGGGGTTTAGATGGCTATTATATAAGATTCATCAAAGACTTCAACAAGTTGGCCTCGCCACTATTTGGTTTGTTGGCCAAAGATTCTGAGTTTACTTGGTCCAGTCTTTATCAAGAAGCTTTTGTGCTCATTAAGGGAAAGTTAACTACTTCCCTCATTCTCCGAGGTCCAAATTGGACTCTGCCTTTCCACATCCACACAGATTCATCAGAAAAGTCTATGGGGTAGCATTGGGGAACTTAGAAGACAAGTTACCTTATGTAATCTATTTCATCAGTAAGAAATTTTCTAAGGCTAAAATCAAATACACTATCACAGAGAAGGAGATGTTATCCATTGTCCATGCTTTAAACAAATTTAGACATTATGTCACTGGGTATCATACCTTTTTACACACTGACCATGTAACCATCAAATATTTAATGAAAAAAATATATGTTAATGCTAGGATAATTAGATGGTTGTTACTATTACAACAGTTTTACCTAACCATTGTTGATAAACCTAGAAAGAAGAATGTTGTTGCAGATTTTTTATCTAGGTTAGATCTATCTGCAGATGAAGAAGGAATGGTGGATGAATAGCTACTAGATGAACATCTCTTCACTATATCAGCACTCTCACCATTTTTTTCTGTCATAGCTGACTACTTGGTTGTTGGAAAGTTCCCTCCTAATCTCTCATTCAAGGAGAAAAGTAACATCATCAAGAAAAGCACCCCTTTCACAAAATTTGGGGGAAATATCTTCAAGGTAGGCCCTAATCAAATTCTCATAAGATGTGTGAGGGAGGAAGAATTTTTTGTTCCTCTCTGCATGTCATGATAGCCCTTGTGGAGGCCACTTTTCTGCAAAAAGGATTGCCTTCATTTTTTTTCAGGCAAGATACTATTGGCCTACCCTTCACCAGGATTCCAGAAGATACACTAGCAAGTGCGACCAGTGCCAAAGGATGGGGAAACCTACACAAAGGGATGAGATGCCTTTGCACCCTCAGGTGGCTCTTGAGCCATTTGAAAAGTGGGGCATGGAATTCATTGGACCTATTGATCCACCATATGGACAAAAAAAGTACATCATAGTCTGCACTGACTACCTGACAAAGTGGGCTGAAACGAAAGATGCGAAGGTAGCAATCGAGGAGAAAGTAGTAGAATTTCTGAGAGAGAATTTGTCTTACAAATTTGGATACCCCAGAGAAGTAGTAACTGACCAGGGAGCATAATTCACATCTCATCTCATTAAGAATCTTCTGAGGAGGAAAAATATAAAGCATAAGACTTCCATTGTCTACCACCCTCAAGAAAATGGCCAAGTGGAAGTGACCAACAAATCCTTGGATAATATCCTCACCAAGGTTGTGAACAACAACATAAAATATTGGGCGGATAGATTGGTAGAAGCTACTTGGGCCTACAACACTACTTGGAAAACAACAACAAGATTCACTCCTTATGACCTGTTCTATGGCAAGAAATCTCTACTTTTAATTGAATTTGATTTCAACACCTTAAGGATGGAAGCTGAGTTAGACCTAGATATCTCAAATGCCCAACAAGACAGGTTATTGCAATTAAATGGATTAGATGAGTTCAGGATGCAAGAACTCCTTCACACAAAGGTAATTTAGATGCAAAGGAAGGTCTGGCATGACAAGTACATTAAGGAAAATACCTTTCAAGAAGGAGATTGGGCGATGTTGTATGACTCAAGGCTTAAGGATTTCAAAGGAAAACTGATGACAAGATGGGTGGGACCCTATAAAGTGGAATTTTTTTATGATAATGTCATTTTTCAGATAAAAACCATAAATGAGGAAGGAATTACCCTACTTGTCAATGGTTATAGGTTTAAGGTTTACAATAAGCCCCTGTCTAGGGAAGAATTTATAAATTCCATAAACAGGGAGGTGTATGTCATGGGAAACTCCATAGTTTCCAGGTCCTCCCCCTCCTAGAAAAGAATATAAAAAAAATAATAATAAAGAGGAATGTGTGAAAACCTCTCTGAGGCTCCCTATGCCAACTCCAGGGTTTAAAACCTCTATGAGGCAATCTTGGACCAAGAAAAAGGAAAGAAAGAGAAAAAAAACAGAGAATAAAATATCCTTGGGTGAAAACCTCTCTAAGGCACCCATGGAAGGCTTGTGGGTTGAAAACCTCTATGGAGGCAGCCCAATTTCTTTCAGAAAATAAAAGAGAAAACGAAAAGAAATAAAGGAAAAAGAAGAAAAATGCCTATGCACTAATGTGTTTTTTTGTTTTGCAGGTTATTGATTAAAGAGGTTTTTTTTGGGATCTAGAGGAGTAGTTTCTCTTCATTTTATCTTCTCCTCTTCTTGTATACTCCATGAGACACTCCATCATACATCCCTTCATCCATTCCACCCTTTATATTAGCAAAAATTTCATTTTTCCTCCTGAACTGTAATTGCTACAGGAAAATCCAACAACTACAAGATTCATGTAGCACTACAAGAAACTCCTGTAAATGCTACAGGAAACACAATCATGAAGGAAGAATCTCTCTCATGGATTTCTAAACTTCAAGGAGAGCATGATAATTCATTTTTTTCCTATACCCACCATTCCCAAACCCTTATTTCACTCCATGCCCAAGGATTCACTCTTTAAACCCTATGTTGTACCATTAGTAGCTAAATCATCGAAAAACTTGGCATGAGACCCCTTCACTTGCATATCCTCCACTCCATTCATTCCATGACTTTATCCATAGCCTCCATTCACCATATCCCTCCATTTCTGAGCAAGCTGAATCAAGAAGAGAAAGAAATAGACTGCTACAAGCATTGGAAAGTTTCCTGTAGCAAATCTGTGTGTGGCATAGTAGGGCCAAAATATGAATGAAAGCTGATGAGGATGACTCCAGAAGACCACCACAAGACTCCAGGAGGGCAAGAACACCAACCAGGCACCTGAATACCTCCATGCAACACCTGAAAAGAAAAAAAAAATTAAGCAGCTCACTCAGAAAAGACAAGTAGCTCACTCAGAAAAAGTTGCTCACTCAGAAAACTAATAAGAAATGAATATACATCAAAGAAAAGACCAAGGTTGCCACCACCAGCTCCAGCTCCTTGCAATAGCTCGTTCAACACCTCACAAACACTAGGTAATCTCAGGTATGGCCCTTCACCTCTCGCTATTCATCCATAATGGCCAAAATGGTTGAATGTCTAGTTTTAGAAATTTAAAAGGAAAAAAGGTGGTGAGTTAACTTGGCCACCTTCGTAAAGTGAAACTGAAGGAAAATTGAAAGTTCATGCCACCTGGTAAAGTCAAATTAAGTCAAGAGAGAGTGGATGGGTATGAAGAGAGTGATCATGAGGCTCAACAATTATTAATTGAAGTGGGACCAACAGTCTCAAAGAGGAAAATGCGTGTTAAGTACGAGTCACCACAATGCTCCAAATTTAGTTTAAAATCCCATAAAGGTAATATTTGTCTCATTTTCACCATTTTTTTGAGAATTTTGAAGAGAAACAAGAGTAGGAGAGTAGTGGGAGCCATAAAAATAGTAGCATCGAGGTTTGAGCTTGCATGCACCATCGTGCTATTGGAAACAGAGTTTTGCTACAGGAAAATTCAGAAGCAGATCATCAAAGGTTTAGAAGACACCACAGAGTCACCTATGGGTGAATTTTCTTCCCAAAGCCACCATCTCTCAAACAAAAACAACAGAGGACAAAGGTAAGTGGTTTCCACCCTCCAGCACTAAAATTTATCCATGAAATTTTCTCACAGAAAGTTCAATTTGGAAATTAAAGGGTAAAATAAATTTTTTCTTGCATTTTGTTTCAAGACCTCCATTTACCATACAAAACTCTCAAATCTCTCACCACCTTCATATCACGGCCATTAAAATGGGATGGGGATTCAATAGAAGGGAGCCCACTGATATTAAGAGAATTAGGCAGCATCTTCAAGTCATGGAAATCTTCTGAAATCAACAATGGCTAGGGTTCTTTGAACTTTTGAAATGTTTTGATGAAGAGATAGCTAGAGAATTTGCATTGGCTCTGTAGTCACATTCAGAAGAGAGAGACACCACTATGGTCAGAGGCCTAGCCATCACATTATCTCCTGAACTCAGAAGTAGAGTTACAACTTTACCCTTAAGAGTCAAATGGATTAAGGAAGTAATGCCTAGAACTGCAGCCAAGAATAGTTTCTTTATGCCAGGATAAGAGTACATTGAAGACAAAAATGGAGTGAGGAGAGAAATCCTTTCATACCCCTGGGATGAAGTAGCCTTCCATATCATGAAGTTTATTTCTTGTGAAGGCAGACTTAGTGTGGTCTATGGGTATCATTTCAGATTGTTAAATGAACTTAGGTTTCAAGGAGAACTCCCTCTTGAATAGAGATTAAGTATCCCTCACTTCCTCTAGAACTCCATAATTGACATGAGCCATAAAGTGAGGCAAAGAAAATATCAGCACTTGGCCCATCATGGCCTCATAAAACTAATTGTGAATGATGCTTTGAGAAGGTTGAACCTACCTATAACCTGGTCTTCCTTCATAGACATGGATAAGGAAGCCTTTATAGCTATCCAAACAGGGAAAACTTATGTTTCTAGCCTTAGAGAGAGGGAGGTATAAGGAGAAGAAGAAGAGGAGGCAGAAAATAAGGAAGAAAAAGAAGAGATGGATATTGAGTCAAAAAACACAGTGACAACAGAGACAGAGCAAGAAAAAGCTAAGGGAAATGAGGAAGAAAATACTAAGGAAAAGGAATGATTAGACTCTATACTAGGCAAGAAACCTCCCCTCAAGACACCAACATGACACCAAAGATCACATATCAAGAAGTGGTTGCTACCTTAACTACTTTGAGCACACCTATCAAAATAAAAAGAGAGAGGTAGACACCTATGTATTTCAGAAATAGGAAAATTCAAAGGGTGAGGCAAGGAAAACCACAAAATCCCACCAAGAGCCCTATTTCCATTGAAGAATCACCAAAGAAGGAGGAAGAAATCATATTAGAGGAATGAAGTGTGCAAGAATTCACTTCACCTATAAGGACCCCTGTAACATATATCAGAAGACATTCAACTAGATTGGCATCCCATACACCTCATGCAACCCCCACAGACCCTCCAAGGACTTAAAATAGTGAAAAACAAGGAAAGGAGGGTCTTTAGCAAGAAAAACAGAGTTTGCTATAGGAAACTATATTTTTTCTACAGGAAACTCTAGCAAGCACATAGTTAGAGAAAAGGGCCTTGGTTGAGGAGGAAAAGACAACAACAGAGGGGAAATAGTTCAAAGAAGTTGAGGACAAGGCACAAGAGGAAAAACAAGATGAAAAATAGTATGGAAAATATGATAAGGAAGAGGCCACCTCACCAAAACCGGTCCTCAAAGATGTAGTAGTAGTGCCAAACCCTAGCCATCAACCCAATCTCAGCTCCTACTACACATACATTGAGGGGGGTAGATTAATTCCTCAAAATTTCACAATGCCTTTTTTTTTACAGTTGGAAGAGGAGAGGTCATACACTCATCATTGGATGAAGCTTGCCACATATAAAGGTGTGCATGACATAGGGGCCATGGAAGGAAAAGTAGCTGAGTTGGGGAAGGGTTTATCTGATGTTAGGCTCAAATAGTTAGTGTTGAAAGAGCAGCTTCAAAATTCATAGGCAGAGAATGTAGCACTATAAGAGCAGCTTTAGCAAAAGGGTAAACAAGTGGGCAACATGGTAGATTTGTCCAGAAAGGCCATTCAACATAGGTATCCTTTAGATTCATATGCAGTTTAGCTCAAGTATAAATGGCTCCTATTTCAAATCAAAACATTAGCCTCCCATGGATCCTTACATTTCTAAAATTTTAGACATTTCATTGATTTCTGAAACCAATCAAGTATGGTAGACAAGGAAAATATGGTAGATTTTTACATGCATAACCTTGTGTTGACAGACTTAAACATTTTTTACCCCAATCCTAGGATTGGAGACATGAAATTAATGACATTAGCATCATGGATGGTTAATGAAGAGAATAGATCTAAATAAATGAGGACGGTTATGAGGAGAGAAAATAGAGAACCCTTACACATTAGAGAAGAACTATTCAACCATTAGGGAGTCATCAATAACCATCTAAATATTGAAAAGGATATTGCACTTGCATAAAAATACCTCCACACAAAAGCTCAAGTAATGGCTCACTTTGATCATGTTTCTAGGTTGTTTGGAGATGAGTGCATAATGACTAGCCAAAGGAGATGGAATAGCCTCCCTCACAGCCTTAGAAACATGGAGTACCACACACCAGGAATATTGAGGGGTCCCTTGGAAAGAGCACCATTATACAAGAGGGCCATGCAGGACAAAAAGATTTAATGGCTTGGTTTTAAGCTCAATCCACCTTTGTTGCTGGGGCTGAGTGATGGAAAGGACCAAGATGAGAAGAACAAAGAATGGGAGGTAGCAAAAAAGAATGATGGTTTTTACCCTCCTGAAGGGACTCCCACACTTCTTCCTTGGGAAGTTAAAGGGTCCATCAAAGCTTTGAAACAAATGCACAAGGAGGACAAGTTGCTCAGAGGATGAGCAACCATTTAGTAAGGGGGTGATGATGAGATCCATCATTAGGTACATTTGGAGGGGTTAATGGTCACCTTTTGTCTTATTAAGTCTATTTTTATTGCATTTTAATTATATTATGGTCTTATGATGCTAGTCTAGATGGTGATCGAGGCTTATCATACTTTGAGTGCCTAACATGAGTTAAATGCAAGAAAATCATGAAGATATTGCATTTTTGGTGAATATTTTTCCATTAAGACACGGAGTAGATAGCAAGGAGATATTCAAGGGGGATTTTACACCTCCTTAACTCCCAAAGGAAGCCAAGGTATCCTCGAGATTCCCTACAACAACTCAAAATCAAAGGCAGCCAAGTAAACTCAAGATCAAGTGCACCAAAACTACACTTCACTTGTAGTCAAAGTGGACTCATCACCTACGTTTTAGGGAGCTGTTGTTAGCTACTCTTTAGGTTAAATAGGGCTGAGCAAGAGCTATTTGGAGAAAGCCATTAGGCTCTTAGCTCTTGTAATAGGTTTTTGAGACTTTCATGTTGATGTAATGAGACTATCTTTTGCAATAAAATGAGTATTCAGATTGTGCTTCACTAATCTAGTTTCAAAGTGCTAGGCTTGTGGGTTAGGGCCCAATCCATGTGCCTTAGTCTCTCTTGTGTATTCATTGTTTAAATTTTATGTCATTTTAGCTAGTTTTTCTTATTAGTATTTATCTAGTTTGCTTACATTTTCATTCATTATTTTTATTTTTCTTCCATTTTTCTTTTTCTATAGATTTAGCTTTCTTACACGTTGGTGGAGTTGGTTATAAATTCAGAAAGTTGTGAGTAAAGCCTCCCCCTCTCATCTCTTTCATTCGAGCTTGACGAGGGTAGACCTTCCCCAGAGGCCAAAATTTCTTTTTAGTTTATGATTTCTTAGAATGAATAAGTTAGGTTGTTGTAATTCCATGGATATGTTTATAATTTTGTGTTAGATCTTTGTTTGTAGGTTAAAGTATATTTTCTTTCCAAATTCAATTCATCTTTTCCATTGTCTTTATCATTAATTTTTCCATATTTAATGCATGAACAGGTAGTTTTCTTGCAATTTCAGGTAGCACAGCCAAGGATAACATCACCAACACCTTTAGCTTCATCTCTCACCCTTCATCAACCCTATGTTAATCAAAATCACCATCAGCCCTATGTTCATCAAAATCACCATCAGCCTTGTTTTGAGATTTTTCATCCCTACATTGTGAGCAAACCCTAAAGGTGCAAGACAGGCCTCCAAATAGGTTTTGAGATTTTCCAAGGAGTGGGCCACCTTCCACTCATCTAAAACCACCTTCACTACACCTTCCCTACCCTTTTCACACCCATTTTTGGACTAAGATTTCCCTCAGATTTTTTCCTGAAGAAATTTAGGACTTTCCTGTAGCAATTCAGGACCTTCCTGTAGCACTATAGGAAACCTATAGCAGCACTTACAGCAGCACCAGTGGGCCCCTCCTTAAGCTAAGAAAAAACCATCCACATACTATAGAACTTCCAAAACCACCCATACACCTTCAACCTTGCACCCATTAGTTCAAGCCTTCCATAAGCCACCATAGCGCTTTCTTCTCCTAGCTGCAAAACAACACATTTACAAGCATAGTTAGGTCATGACCAGTTGCATGATTTAAAGCATGATATATAGAACATATGGTGAGTAGAGTGTATTTAGCCATTTGTCCCAGCAAAGTGTGATTAGGTTAGTTTCCTTTATGCAATTTCAATTTAGCAATATACTTCATGCAAGATGCCTAGTTTGTTTTCATTTCTTATCATAGATTAATGTGTATATTTATTTCATTGCAGAGTAGTTAGATGCACTTGCTTACTGTAGTGTATTTTTGTCCTTGCTGATAGCGCCATGGCTTTGAATCATTTCTAGCCATAGGCCTAAATTAAGAAGCGTGATAGACTTCATCCAGAAACCCTAGAAGTAGCACCCTTTCATAAAGCTCAGAAGAGGATGACATGAGTAGAATGCATCTGATTTGTATATAGTACTGTCACCTCCAAGTTTGTATGAACCCCGAGTTGATAAAGTAAAGTAGGGTAGCCTCTGGGAGTTGCAGCATTCTTGGTGCAATACTAGGGCTCACCAGATGTAATGAGACTGTTCTCTACAATAAAATGAGTATTTAGATTGTGCTCCACAGATCTAGTTTCAGAGGGCTAGGCTTGTGGTTTATGGCCTAATCCATTGGCCTTAGTCTCTCTTCTGTATTCATTCTTTAAATTTATGTCATTTTAGCTAGTTTTCTTATGAGTATTTAGCTTGTTTTCTTACATTTCAATTCATTGTTTTTAGTTTTCTTCCATTTGTATTCGCTGTAGATTAAGCTTTCTTACATGTAGGTAGATTAGTTTATAAACTCAGAATTGTGTGTCAAGCCTCCCTCTCTCATTCTTGCATTGGAGCTCAAGGAGGGTAGACCTTCTCCAAAGGAAAAAATTGCTTTTTAGTTGATGATTTATTGGAATGAATAGTTATATTGTTGTAGTGCCATGAACATGTTTAGAATGCAAAGTTAGATTTCTGTTTGTAGGCTAAAGTAGGTTTTATTTCCAAATTCAACTCATATTTTCCATTTATTTCATCATATATTTGTTGCATGAATATGTAGTTTTCTTGTAGGTTCAAGTAGCGCAAAAAATTAGGACTTCACCAGCACCTTCAAATTCATTTCTCACCTTTCATTAGCCTTCTGTTCATCAAATCGCCATCAGCCCTGTTTTCAGATTTTTCATCTTCATACCATGAGAAAACCCTAGAGGTGCAAGACATGCTTCTAAAAAGGTTCTGATCTTGGCCACCTTCCACTCATCCAAACACACCTTCACTCCAGCTTCCTTGCACTTATCTCACCCATTTTTGGCCTCAAATTGGCCTCAGACTGTTTCTTGTAGAAATTCAGGACTCTCCTGTAGCACTACAGGAAACCTGTAGCAACACTTGCAGTAGCACCAGTGGGCCCCTCCTTAAGCCCAGAAACCACCATTCACCTCACCCAGACCTACCAAAACCACCCAGACACCTTCATCCTTGTACCCATGAGTTCATGCCCTTCATAAGAAACCTTATCACTTTCTCCTCCTAGCTGCAAAACAATGCATTTACAAGCATAATTAGGTCATGATTAGTTGCATAAGTAAAAGCATGACAATTTGAACATGAAATAGACAGTTTGTGTTTAGCCATTTGGCCCAGAAAAGTGTGATTAGGTTAGTTTACTTTATACAATTTCAATTCAGCAATTTGCTTCATGCAAGATGCCTATTTTGCTTCCATTTCTTATCATAGCTTAAGGTGTAGATTTCTTTCATTGCAGAGTAGTTAGATGTAATTTATTGCTGTAGAATAGTTATTTGATTGCTGATAGAGTAATGGCATTGAATCATTTGTAGCCCTATGTCTAAATTCAGAAGTGTGATAGACTTCATTCAGAAACCCTAAAAATAACACCCTTTCATAGAGCTCAGAAGAGGATGACATGAGTAGAATGCATCTGTTGTGTATATAGCACTATCACATTCAAGTTTGTATGAACCTTGGGTTGATAAAGTAAAGTAGGGAAACCTCTGGGAGTTGCATCATTCTTGGTGCAATACCAGGGTTCACCAATATCATTTCAAAAGGAGTGAAGATAGACCCTGCGAGAGTGGAAGCAATAAGGAATATACCTTTTCCAAGAAGCAAGAAAGAGATTCAGAGTTTTCTGGGAGAATTAACTTCCTTGGGAGGTTTTTTCCAAATTATTTTGAAATTGTCAAATAAATCACTGATATGCTAAAGAAAGGGGTGGAAGTGAAGTGGAATTTATCTACAAGGGATTCCTTTTCAAGAATTAAAGTAGCTTTGCAAGAAGCTCCGGTGTTGATAATTCCTAATTATGAAAATCATTTTCAAATTTTTCCTTTTGCTTCTGACTGTACTATTTCAGCTGTACTTTTGCAGAAGAATGAGGAGTGGAGAGAACAACCTGTAGCTTTTTTCAGTAAAGTGTTGAGAGATGCAGAGCTGAAGTATAATATTTTTGAGAAGCAAGCTTATGCCTTGGTTAAAGACCTAAAAGCTTTCATAGTTTATGTTCTTTAGTCCCAGATGGTTGCGTATGTGTCTAATACTACTATTAAGGATGTTTTGGTTCAGAGTGAGGTAGAAGGCAAAAGAGGTAAGTGGATAGCCATGATACAGGAATATTATTTAGACATAAAACCAACAAAGCTAATAAAGGGTCAAGGTTAGGCTGAAATTCTGATAGAAACAAAATTTCAAGCTTTGGGGGTTAATCTGTTGGCTAAAGTTGAAGAGAAAGAAGATGTTTTCAAATAAACAAAGTCTAAATCAGGTGATAAAATTCAGTATAAATTCTTATGTTCTGAATGGTACAAAGATATTGTGCATTATTTGTGTTTTCTTTTCTATCCTCTTACCATGAACATAACTAAATACAAGGCTCTGAAAGTAAAAGCTGAGAAGTATGTGAATGTAGATGGAAAGCTATATTGGAGAGATCATGTGGGTATCTTACTAATTTTTTCTGACAGAGGGAGAAGTTGTTGAGATAATCAAAGAATACTATGATATCCTGTGTGGAGGTCATTATAGTTGGAATATTACAACTCATAAAGTTTTGAAAGCTGGTTTCTACTAGCCTTCTTTATTTTCATATTTTTATAAATTAGTGAAGAGTTTCCAAAAATGCAAAAATTTTGTTGAGAAGAAGAAGTTGGCTCCACTTCCTTAAATTATTGTGTTTATAGAAGAGTCTTTCAAACAATGGGGACTAGAATTTGTTGGAGAAATTAACCCACCATCTAGTGGTGAATGCAGGTGGACTCTGACAGGGACATATTACTTTACAAAGTGGAATGAAGCAGTGCCAACAAGAAAGGAAAATGACTTGGCGATGATGAAATTTGTTGAAGAAAATATTTTCAGCAGGTTTGGTTGTCCAAATAAGTTAGTAACTGATAATGCCCAAGTGTTTAAATCTTCTAAACTGATTTATTTTTTCCAAAAATACAATGTTATTTTATCACATTCAACTTCTTACCATTCTCAAGGGAATGGGTTAGCAAAATATTCAAACAAGAAATTGGTAAGGATTTTGAAGAATACAATAGCAGAGAATAAGAAATATTGGCATTCAAAATTGAATTTTTCTCTCTGGGCAAGAGGAGTAACTACTAGAAGATCAACTGGAAAGTCACCATTTGAGTTGGTGTATGGTACTGAAGCATTATTCCCTAGTCAACTGATTAAGCCTGTGGTAGCATTGATTCAATATGTCCAGGAAGAACCAAGTCCTCTATTCATAAGAATGAACAGGTTGGTGGAGCTGAATGAAACTAGAGATAAGGTCAGAAAAAATCTGATCAACTATCAAGAGAAGATGAAAATAATTTTTGACAAAAAAGCCAAAGTTGTTCTTTTCCGACTAGGTGATCTTGTTTTGAGATGGGATGTTAGAAGAGAATATAAAGGTAAGCATGGGAAATTTGATCCCCTTTTGTCTGTTCCCTTCATGATTACTGAATCCATAACCAATAACACTTTTGTCTTGGAAAATTTGTATGGTGAAATGATACCATTACCAGTGAATGGGCAGTACCTGAAGCATTATTTCCAGCTCTAAAGTTTCGTTTCATAATTATATATATATATATATATATATCAGTTTTATCATTGTACATAGGTCGATGAGTAACTCATTGCGATGCGACATTCACCTTTTGACTCCATTCCCGAGGAGAATGCACTGATATGTGGGTCTTAGTGTTCTTTTCTAGAGAAACACTATCCCCAAGTGGAGCCAGATTTTGTGGCTAGTTTTAAATTTCTTGTATGTTGTACATAGGAGATTATGTACTTTGAAAATTTAAAAAAAAATATATATGCAAAAAATGGAATTTTGAAAAAGGGGCACTAAGCGGTATTTGAAGTTATGTGTCAGATAACAGGACCACCTTTGGCACATTGGGTTAAAGGATTAGCATTTCAATTCTTGGATGCCACCAATAGACAATATTTCCCGCGATGGAGTATGAGCGGAGTCACAAAGTAGTTGGAGGTTAACCAGCGGGGTGTCATCGCTGGGGTGCTCAGATCATTTGTGGGGGAGCTTCTCTATGATAAATCTCGTACTGCGGAGTCCCCCTGTAGTGACGATAGCTTAGCAATAGCCGATGGACCCCATGACAAAAACAAGTGAGCCAGGTCACCTTCCACGTAACCTTCCACATCACACCCAATTGTCTATCAATCACTTCATCTTTTAATTCATTTCCGTGAGATTTTCTTCTACCCATTCATTTTATTTCACTATAAAAGGTATGTTTGTCCTCATTTTTGTCCACGTATGCCTCTTGAGCTACTAAAATCTTCCAATTCTCGTACCAGTGTCCAAATCAGTAGCCAATTTGACACAATCAGGTAACCCATATAACTATTCTTGTACATTTGTTCAAAATGATGAATAAAGTTTTCATTGTCAGGTTTTCCACTCATATTCCACTAATGGACAAAGAAATAGATATTGTGGATACTGTCAGGCTAGGAGGTAACTCCAGAAAATGAACCATGAGAATTGATTGAGGGTGCTCATGAATATATACATGGAGGTGAGACTTTTGGGATTCATTTCCCAATGTCTCTTACACTAATGTACAATTTCGCCCAATCCCTTAGGGTTAGGTGTTGACATTCCCCCCCTTAATATGAAGGGATGTTGGTGAGTCCAAGCATCGTTCTAAATTTTTCAAACTTTTCTCTTCCAAGCACTTTGGTGAAGATGTCTGCAGTCTGCTCATTTGTAGAACAATGACATATATGGATAGTTTTGGCCTCAACATGATGTCAAATCAAATGGTATTTTGTATTGAAGTGATTCGTTCGATCATGGAACCTTGGGTCCTTGGCAAAATTTATTGCAGAATTGTTATCGATCATGAGTGGAGTTGAATGAATTTGTTTCATTTGAAAATCTTCCTCTCATTTTCTTGAGCCACACAATTTCCTTTATTGCTTTAGCTGCTACCACATATTCTACCTCAGTTGTGGAATCTATTGGAACTGACTGTTTGCGTGATCTCCAGGAGACATCTCCTGATTCAAGACTCATAGTATAACTTGAAGTATATACCCCAGTTTCTTTGTCTCCATCAAAGTCTGAATCAGAGTATCCAATCAAGCTAAAGTCGCCCACCTGTGTATATTTGAGTCCAAAGTCTTGAGTCCCTTTCAAGTGCTTTATAAAACTTTTTGCAGCAGACGAATGTCCTTCGCAAGGTTTTTGCATAAACCTGGAGAGGATTGCAACAACAAATGAGATGTATGGTCTCGTAGTAATAAGGTATAGGAGACTTTCTACAAGTTGTCTATACTTCATTGCATCCTCAAATTCCTTCCCTTCAATGGAAGTGAGCTTCAAGTTTTGTTCCATTGGAGTGGTCAAAGGATTGCATTCAGCCATGCCAAACTTGTTCAATAGACCTCCAATGTACTTCTTCTAAGAAGGGAGTATAAATTTATAATTTGAGTTACTTCAATACCAAGATAATTGTGAACATAGCCCAAATCATTCATTTCAAAACCTTTCTTCAATTCCTTCTTTATGGATGGAATATAACTCTCATTGTTCCCTGTCATCAAAACATCATCTACATACACCACAAGATATACAACTATTTTTCCAAATTTCTTAAAAAACAAATTTGCATCATCAAGATAAAAATGTTTGAAGTTAAGTTTCATAAGATGCTCAGTTAATTTCTCATACGAGGCTCACAGTGCTTTCTTGAGTCCATACAAGGATTTTATATGCTTGCATACTTTGTGTTCTTGTCCCTTCACAACAAATCCTTCTGGCTGGGACATAAATCCCTTATCCTTTAGATCTCCATTAAAAAATGCGTTTTTTACATCCATCTGATGGACTTTCCAACCATTCCGAGCTGCTAAGGAAAATATTGTCTGGACGGTGGCCCATTTTTCTGTGGGGAAATTTTTTCCTTATAATCAACCCCTTCTTTCTGTGCAAAACCTTCTTCCACAATCCTATCTTTGTGCTTGTCAAGTGAGCCACCCGATTTGTACTTGTTCTTGTAGACCCACTTGCAGCCAATTGGTTTGGTTCCCAATGGAGGATCAACCAGCTTCCAAGTGCCATTATTTATCAAGGAATCATACTACTTTTGCATTGCTTCATTCCACTCATCATGAGAAGTGGTTTATTTGAAAGAATTTGGTTCAAGATCTATAGAAAAATCTAATACAAAATTATAAGAAACACCCATATCAATAGGTGAATTAGAATAATCTACATCACCTCCATTTTTCCTAGTGGAAATTCTTGTTCCTATCTTTCCAACCTCATCGGGACGAACATTTTCCAGTGTCTTTGTCACCCATATTTGGGGACTTTTCTGAGAGTGCCCAAGCTGCTCATTTGACTGAGTTGAGATTGAATCAAGATTTAGTCTCCCAATTCTTTCAATCACATCATTCAAGGTGTCATCTATGGTTGGTTCTTCATGTGGGGGAGAGAGTGCTTCAGAAGACAATTCCACAGATTGATTTAGTATATGAATTCCCCCTTCAAGATGTGGAATTTGATTATCAAAATCTTGAAATGACTTTTCATGTGTGAATCTATCCAAGTGATCAAGTTTCCACTCAACATCTTCAATCTTGGAAGATTTAGGGAATATGACATCTCTAGATACTACAAAATTCTTATTGACTTCATCATAGAGACTATATCCTTTGGAGTTATTGGAATACCCCAAGAAGATACATTTTCGATTTCTAGAACAAAGTTTATTTCTTTGTACCTTAGGTATCAAAGCATAACAGGTAGAACCTGTTATCAGCAAAATCGTACCTGATTGGCTGTTGATCAGACAAATTCAGTGTAACTATTTCAAATCAATATTTTGATTGAGGCTTAGCCTCCACAATCTGAGAGGGCTCTCTAAAGGGTTAATAATATGGAATAAATATATAGATAGATGGCTAACTCTATTATTTGTGTTTGATTCAGGTTGAAAAGATGAATTCTTGCTACCATTGGGAAATGGAGTCAGTGATAGGGCTCTCAATAACAAAGGATTTCCTTGTAGAAGATGAGGCTTGTATATACTTCAATGAAAGAGTAACACATTCAGGAAAATTCCAATAACTTGAGTTTCAGAAGAAATCAGAGTATGTGATACATGAATTCTGAGTTATGAGACATCAAGGTATTGAAAAGAAAATATTAAAAGAAAATCACCATAACTCAATACTTAAAGGAAGTCAGAGCATGACTAATCATGAATTCTAAGTAATAAGCATTTAGATATTGAATAAAACCTTTCAAATATAGGACCTAAAACTCATTTGACCATAGTTTAATACTTAAAGGAAGTCAAAGCATGAACATCCATGAATTCTGAGTAATAAGCATTAAGACTATGGAAGGAAAAAATTTCAAATATAGGAGATAAAACTCATTGAAATACACTAATAATCTCAAGTCTGTCAAGATGAAAACCTCCCTGCATTACTGATCACAGTCCATTACATAAAGTAACAGTTTTGCTAAAAAGTCTCCAACCCTTTTCTAATTCGACCCAATGGCCTTTAATAGACCATTTACAACATGATATGATCTCATATTAGGCTATATACATATAATTTCTAACTCTTTACACCTTGCATAACCATAAAACATCAAATTTATGACAAACAGACACCTATCCTACTTGACAGTCCTATTTCAACTAGGACTCAAACTCTTCATTACTATATTTAACAACCTTATCCTAACAACCTTATCTATTTTAAATTACATCATTTGCAAAGTGTATCATCACATGGTCGAATTTGGATGATGAGCTTCAGTTCTTCACAACCACTTTGCTGACCTCCACAAAAGCAGGAAACCAAACCTTGCTTTTTAGGCATAAGATCATTTTCCTTCTTTGAACATTCTGACCATCATTTAAACTTTATTTCTCGGTCCTTGGATGTTGGTTATTACCTTAACATGTCTCATCACTCATCCTTAGCCTCCAGCTGTCCAAAAAACACTGCAAAACTTGTTCAAAAGGCTGTAATTTATGGCACTACGAAAACACAACAGTTTCGTAGCGCCCTTTGTAGCACTGCCATTTCAAACTTTTTTCTTCAAAAACTTGGTTCTTTTCTTATGAAATATTTTAATAATCCTTTAATACATCTTCCATGACAATTAAAACTCTTAAATCATCCTTTAACCCCTTGAAAACTGATCAAAAGGAGCATAAAAGGAAACTACAGCAGTTTCATAGCGCTTTTCTGTTTTTTTACACTAAATGTGCTACGAAACTGCTTAGTATGCAGTTTTGTCAAAAAATTTACCAAGTGAAAAGTATTATTGCCCAAAAACTCAAAATATTACTTATCTCAACATCTAAAAACCACAACAACCATATACTAACTTCATTTTAGCTTTTTTGAGGCATTTCTTCTTCATTTGCAATAGGTTGGCCTATTGGTTTTTCTTGTTTTTTCCTGAAAAATAGGTCTTGGGATAGAGCCCATATCTCCTACTCCATGATGTATTTTGAGAAACCGAAGGAGGTTTTTGTAGGAAATTGTGTCTTTAATAAAAACCTCTCTTGGTTTTTTGAAACATATCTCCTGATGTCCATAATATTCTGTTTAAAAACATGTGTAAAACAGGAAAACTCTATTTCTGAACATAGGGCTTCAAATAAAGCCTTGTATCTCCAAAATGATAACACCTGTGAGAAACATGAGAGACTTTATTGTTATTTGATATTTTTTTGAAAATAACCTCTCTCAGTTTCTTAAAATACCTTTCTGTTTGCTCAAAATCCTCCTTTGAATTAGAATTCTCAAAACCAGAAAACAGAGTTTTGCTTCATATTGCGCTACGAAAAGACAACGCTTTCGTAGCGCAAAACGAATTTTTTCAATGGGTAGCACTACGAAAGTAAGGTTTCTTGGCTAATTGGACAGTTTTGATGAAAAAACTTAGGGAAATGAAATTAATTATGAAATGATGAATGAATTGACATGAAAAACCTTTAAAATGAATTTATTTAACATTAAGGAAGGTTCAAACCTAAAAATCTAATATTCCCTTTTGGTCAACTTCAAGAAATGACTCCTAAGACCCTATTTTTACCCATTATCAAAAACAAACTTGACATAATGATGTTTTGAAATTTTTTTGGGTGATAATAGTGGCTCCACTTGGGATAGTGTGCCCCTGTGGTACACTAAGAACCAGTGGTTCCAGTGCTGCTATCCATCTTCTTGGAATAAAAAATTTGAAAATTTACCAAGTCTTCTTCAAAATATTATAGCCTTCACCTCGGGTTCAAGCTTGATGATCACTGCAGAAGAAAAAAAATTGTACCTACTGAAAAGATGCTCAGTCAACTTTGAGATTATTCACATACTCCTACCTACCCTATCAGCTGCAATCTCCATTTTTAACTCAAGCAACATGAAAATTCCATTGAAGCCAGTCATTGATCTGATCTGATATTTAAACCTGTTGACTACACTTGAACCAAACGTAAGCATGATACTGAAATGACCAAGGAAACATAAAATGTATCTGATCCTCATAGTTAAAACATAATTGTAAATCTCAACTATAGAACTCTTCCATGTAGTCAGCTATAGGATCAAAGAAGACGTGATCTGTTTGATGCTTCTCATGACATTCTGCAGCTTTGGACAAATTGTATATTCTTTTCTCAACCACACAAGATTTCAATTATGTACTCTCAAACTGTTGTTCAAAATGATTTTCAAAAACAGTGTATTCTTCCTCAACCTCAAAAGAGAAAGGAAGCAACACCTTCTCTTTGTGTTCTAGCATGGAAAGCTTTTGAAAATACTGATCTTGAACTTAAAGCCTATAAGATTTAATTTTATCCTCTAAAACTTCAATGTCCTTTTCAATGTTCTTAGTAAGTTCATCCACAAACTGAATCTTATCTTCTGACTTGCACTCAAATGATTTTAGATTAGAAGACAAGGATAAAGAAAAATTTTCACCCACTTCTTCATTAGTGTGATCATTATTTGGTGTAGGCTGATGCAAGAGATGACATGAATAATAAACTTCTCCCTTTACCTAAGGATTGTAGCAATTATCTTCCAATATTTCCTCTTTTTGTTTGCAATGATTCTCATACTCCTGATGATCAAAGGATTTACAAGTCTGCTGCAAATTTTCCTCAAACTCATAGGATGTAACATGATTTTCATAAATAACCTCCTGCTAGGTTTCATTTTCATCCAAGGGAGAGGTTATCCTTTCTTCTTGGTGATGAAAGGTATTGTCATGAAGGGCCTCTAAAATTTCCTCATCCATGAACTCATCATCTTCATAACAATTCTCCAAATATTCAATAAAACTCATAGAGTTTTTACAACAGTCTTTGACCAGCAATAAGGAGGGATGAAACTCTTTATCCATCTCATAAAATGCAACATGGAAATCAGCAAGAGAATATAATGAACCATTTGGCAAGCTTTCATACCAAGACCATGCTTTTCCTTCTAAAGTGGCCATAAACATCTTCATGAGACAATCCTCAGGGAACTGAACCTTAAGACTATGTACATGCATATGGAATCTAACCAAATGAAGAGAAACATTGTCTTTCTTTTCATCGTTAAATATAGGAAGATCAGTTAACCATTCAAACTTTGGCATAGGATTTGGAAACCAGGGATATGAGACCGATTCATAGGGGCATACTTGGCATTTATTCTTGCAATGGAACTCATCTTGAAACTTCATAAAGCTACTGATATTCAAGTAGTGGAGTCACCTTCCAATTGATTATTTGATGTGTGGAGTCACAAGAGAAGAAATACAACCAATATGTGCCTAAGTGTTTTCTTCTCTCAGACCTTAGAAATGAAACTTTGTCTTTCTTCCTAGGGAAAATTTACACCTTCTGTCCCTGGAAACGGCGCCAAAATGTTATCACCAAAATCGTACCTGATTGGCTGTTGATCAGACAAATTTAGTGTAACTATTTCAAATCAATATTTTGATTGAGGCTTAGCCTCCTCAATCTGAGAGGGCTCTCTCAAGGGTTAATAATATGGAAAAAAGATATACATAGACGGCTAACTCTATTATTTGTGTTTGGTTCAGGTTGAAAAGATGAATGCTTGCTACCATTGGGTTATGGAGTTAGTGATAGGGCTCTCTATAACAAAGGCTTTCCTTGTAGAAGCTGAGGCTTGTATATACTTCAATGAAAGAGTAACACATTCAGGAAAATTCCAATAACTTGAGTTTCAGAAGAAATCAGAGTATGTGCTACATGAATTCTGAGTTATGAGACATCAAGGTATTGAAAAGAAAATATTAAAATAAAATCACCATAACTCAATAATTAAAATAAGTTATAGCATGAATAATCATGAATTATGAGTAATAGGAATTAAGATATTGAAGAAAATCTTTCAAAGATAGGACCTAAAACTCATTTGACCATAGTTTAATACTTAAAGGAAGTCAGAGCATGAACATCCATGAATTCCAAGTAATAAGAATTAAGACTATGGAAGGAAAACATTTCAAAAATAGGAGATAAAACTCATTGAAATACACTAAGAATCTCAGGTCTGTCAAGATGAAAAGTTCTGTGCATTACTGATCACAGTCCATTACATAAAGCAACAGTTTTGCTAAAAAGTCTCCAGCCCTTTTCTAATTCGACCCAATGGCCTTTAATAGACCATTTACAACATGAGATGATCTCATATTAGGCTAGATACATCGAATTTCTAACTCTTGACACCTTTCATAACCATAACACATCAAATTTATGACAAACAGACACTTATCCTACTTGATAGTCCTATTTCAACTAGGACTCAAACTCTTCATTACTATCTTTAAAAACCTTATCCTAAAAACCTTATCTATTTGAAATTACATCATTTTCCAAGTGTATCATCACATGGTCGAATTTGGATGATGGGCTTCAGTTCTTCATGACCACTTTGTCGACCTCCACAAAAGCAGGAAACCAAACCCTATCTTTTAGGCATAAGATTCTTTTCCTTCTTTGAACATTTTAACCATCATTTAAAATTTATTTTGTGGTCCTTGGCTATTGGAGATTATCTTAACACGTCTCATCACTCATCCCTAGCCTCCAGCTGTCCAAAAACCACTACAAAACTTGTTCAAAATGCTGTAATTTATGGCGCTACGAAAACACAACAGTTTCATAGCGCCCTTTGTAGCGCTGCCATTTCAACATTTTTTCTTCAAAAACTTGGTTCTTTTCTTTTGAAACACTTTAATCATCCTTCAATACATCTTCCATGACAATTACAGCTCTTAACTCATCCTTTAACCCCTTGAAAATGGATCAAAAGGAGCAGAAAAGGAAGCTACAACAGTTTCGTAGCGCTTTTCTTCTTTTTTACACTAAATGCACTACGAAACTGTTGAGTATGCATTTTTGTCAAAAAATTTGCCAAGTGAATAGTATTATTGCCCCAAAACTCAAAATATTACTTATCTCATCATCTAAAAACCATAGCAACCATATACTAACTTCATTTTAGCTTTTTTGAGGCATTTCTTCTTCATTTGCAATAGGTTGGCATATTGGTTTTTCTTGTTTTTTCCTAAAAAATAGGTCTTGGGACAGAGCCTATATCTCCTACTCCATGATCTATTTTAAGAAACTAAAGGATGTTTTTGTAGGCTATTATTTCTTGAATAAAAATCTCTCTTGGTTTTTTGAAACATATCTCTTGTTGTCCAGAAACTGTTTTTGAAAAACATGTGCAAAATGGGAAAACTCTGTTTCTGAAAATAGGGCTTAAAAGAAAGCCTTGTATCTCCCAACTGATAACACCTATGAGAAACGTGATAGATTTTATTTTTATTTGATATGTTTGTGAAAATAACCTCTCTCAGTTTCTTAAAATACCTTTCTGTTTGCTCAGAATCCTCCTTTGAAGTTGACTTCTCAAAACCAGAAAACAGAGTTTTGCTTCATATTGCGCTACGAAAAGACAATGCTTTCGTAGTGCAAAACGACTTCTTTCAATGGGTAGCACTACGAAAGTAAGGTTTCTTGGCTAATTGGATAGTTTTGATTGAAAAACTTAGGTAAATGAAATTAATGATGAAATGATGAATGACTTGACATGAAAAACCTTTAGAATGAATTTATTTAACACTAAGGAAGGTTCAAACCTAAAAATCTAATACTCCCTTTTGGTCAAATTCAAGAAATGACTCCTAAGACCCTATTTTGACCCATGATAAAAAACAAACTTGACACAATGATGTTTTTGAATTTTTTTGGGTGATAACAGTGGCTCCACTTGGGATAGTGTGCCCCTGTGGTACACTAAGAACCAGTAGTTCCAGTGCTGCTATCCATCTTCTTGGAATAAAAACTTTGAAAATTTACCAAGTCTTCTTCAAAATATTATAGCCTTCACCTCGGGCTCAAGCTTGATGATCACTGCAGAAGAAACAAATTTGTACCTACTGAAAATATGCTCAGTCAACTTTGAGCTTATTCACATACTCCTACCTACCTTATCATCTGCAATCTCCATTTTTAACTCAAGCAACATGAAACTTCCAGTGAAGCCAGTCATTGATCTGATCTAATATTTGAACCTGGTTACTAAACTTGAACCAAACGTAAGCATGATACTGAAATGACCAAGGCAACATAAAATGTTTCTGATCCTCATAATGAAAACATAACAGTAAATCTGGACTGTAGAACTCTTCCATGTAGTCAGCTATATGATCAAAGAAGACATGATCTGTTTGATGCTTCTCATGACATTCTGTAGCTTTGGAAAACTTATATATGTTTTGCTCAGCCACCCAAGATTTAAATTGTGTACTCTCAAACTTTTGTTCAAATTGATTTTCAAAAATAGTGTATTCTTCCTCAATCTTAAAAGAGAAAGGAATCAACACCTTCTCTTTGTGTTCTAGCATGGAAAGCTTTTGAAAAGACTGATCTTGATCTTGAAGCCTATAAGATTGAATTTTTTCCTCTAAAACTTCAATTTCCTTTTCAATGTTCTTAGTAAGTTCATCCACAAACTGAATCTTATCTTCTGACTTGCACTCAAATGATTTCATATTAGAAGACAAGGATAAAGAAAAATTTTCACCCACTTCTTCATTAGTGTGATCATGATTTGGTGTACGTTGATGCAAAAATGACATGAATAATAAACTTCGCCCTTTACCTGAGGGTTATAGCAATTATCTTCCAATATTTCCTCTTGTGTTGGCAATGATTCTCATACTCCTGATGATCAAAGGATTGACAAGTCTACTGCAAATTTTCCTCAAACTCAGGGGATGTAACATGATTTTCATAAATAAGCTCCTATTGGGTTTCATTTTCATCCAAAGGAGAGTTTATCCTTTCTTCTTGGTGATGAAAGGTATTTTCATGAAGGGCCTCTAAAATTTCCTCATCCATGAACTCATCATCTTCATAACAATTCTCCAATTATTCAATAAAACTCATAGAGTGTTTACAACAGTCTTTGACCAGAAATAAGGAGGGATGAAACTCTTTATACATCTCATAAATTGAAACATGGAAATTAGCAAGAGAATATAATGAACCATTTGGCAAGCTTTCATACCAAGACCATGATTTTCCTTCTAAAGTGGCCATAAACATCTTCATGAGACAATCCTTAGGGAACTGAACCTTAAGACTGTGTACATGCATATGGAATCTAACCAAATGAAGGGAAACATTGTATTTCTTTTCATCTTTAGATATAGGAAGATCAGTTAACCATTCAACCTTTGGCATAGGATTTGGAAAACAAGGGATATGGGACCGATTCATAGGGGCATACCTAACATTTATTCTTGCAATGGAACTCATCTTGAAACTTCATCAAGCTACTAATATTCAAGCAGTGGAGTCAACTTCCAATTGATTATTTGATGTGTGGAGTCACTAGAGCATAAATACAGTAAATATGTGCCTAAGTGTCTGCTTCTCTCAGACATTAGAACTGAAACTTTGTTGTTCTTCCTAGGGAAAATTTACACCTTCGGTCCCCGACAACGACGCCAAAATGTTATCACCAAAATCATACCTGATTGGCTGTAGATCAGACAACTTGAGTGTAAATATTTCAAACCGATATTTTGATTCAGGCTTAGCCTCCTCAATCTGAGAGGGCTATCTCAAGGGTTAATAATATGGAATAAAGGTATATATAGATGGCTAACTCTATTATTTTTGTTTGGTTCAGGTTGAAAAGATGAATGCTTGCTACCATTGGGCTATGGAGTCAGTGATAAGGCTCTCAATAACAAAGGCTTTCCTTGTAGAAGTTGAGGCTTATATATACTTCAATGAAAGAGTAACACATTCAGGAAAATTCCAATAACTTGAGTTTAAGAAGAAATCAGAGTATGTGAAACAAGAATTCTGAGTTATGAGCCATAAAGGTATTGAAAAGAAAATATTAAAAGAAAATCACCATAACTCAATACTTAAAGGAAGTCAGAGCATGAGTAATCATGAATTCTGAGTAATAAGCATTAAGATATTGAAGAAAACCTTTCAAAGATAAGACCTAAAACTCATTTGACCATAGTTTAATACTTAAAGGAAGTCAGAGCATGAACATCCATGAATTATGAGTAATAAGCATTAAGACTATGGAAGGAAAAAATTTCAAAAATAGGAGATAAAACTCATTGAAATACACTAAGAATCTCAAGTCTGTCAAGATGAAAAACTCTCTGCATTACTGATCACAGTCCATTACATAAAGCAACAGTTTTGCTAAAAAGTCTCCAACCCTTTTCTAATTCGACCCAATGGCATTTAATAGACCATTTACAACATGAGATGATCTCATCTTAGGCTAGATACATTGAATTTATAACTCTTGACACCTTTCATAACCATAAAACATCAAATTTATGACAAACCGACACCTATCCTCCTTGACAATCCTATTTCAACTAGGACTCAAACTCTTCATTACTATCTTTAACAACCTTATCTATTTTAAATTACATCATTTTTCAAGTGTATCATCACATGGTCGAATTTGGATGATGGGCTTCAGTTCTTCATGACCACTTTGCTGACCTCCACAAAAGCAGGAAACCAAACCCTATTTTTTAGGCATAAGATTCTTTTCCTTCTTTGAACATTCTGAAAATCATTTAAACTTTATTTCATGGTCCTTGGCTCTTGGAGATTATCTTAACATGTCTCATCACTCATCCCTAGCCTCCAGCTGTTCAAAAACCATTGTAAAACTTGTTCAAAAGGCTGTAATTTATGGCGCTACGAAAACACAGCAGTTTCATAGCGCCCTTTGCAGCGTTGCCATTTCAATCTTTTTTCTTCAAAAAATTGGTTATTTTCTTATGCAACATTTTAATAATCCTTTAATACATCTTTCATAACAATTAAATCTCTTAACACATCCTTTAACCCCTTGAACATTGATAAAAAGGAGCAGAAAAGGCAGCTACAGCAGTTTCGTAGCGCTTTTCTGCTTTTTTACACTAAATGCGCTACGAAACTACTTAGTATGCAGTTTTGTCAAAAAAAATTCCAAGTGAAAAGTATTATTGCCCAAAAACTCAAAATATTACTTATCTCATCATCTAAAAACCATATCAACCATATACTAACTTCATTTTATCTTTTTTGAGGCATTTCTTCTTCATTTGCAATAGGTTGGCCTATTGGTTTTTCCAATTTTTTCCTGAAAAATAGGTCTTGGGACAGACCCTATATCTCCTACTCCATAATGTATTTTGAGAAACTGAAGGAGGTTTTTGTAGGCCTTTATTTCTTGAATAAAAAACTCTCTTTCTTGTGTTAAACATATCTCTTGCTGTCCAGAAACAGCTTTTGAAAAACATGTGTAAAACAGGAAAACTCTATTTCTGAAAATAGGGCTTCAAAGAAAGCCTTGTATCTCCCAATTGATAACACCTGTGAGAAACGTGAGAGAGGTTATTGTTATTTGATATTTTTTTTGAAAACAAACTCTCTCAGTTTCTTAAAATTCCTTTCTGTTTTCTCTGAGTCCTCCTTTGAAGTGGACTGCGCAAAACCAGAAAACAGAGTTTTGCTTCATATTGTGCTACGAAAAGACAGCGCTTTCGTAGCGCAAAATGACTTTTTTCAATGGGTGGCGATACAAAAGTAAGGTTCCTTGGCTAATTAGACAGTTTTTATGAAAAAAATTAGGGAAATGAAATTAATAATGAAATAATGAATGACTTGACATGAAAAACTTTTAAAATGAATTTATTTAACACTAAGGAAGGTTGAAACCTAAAAATCTAATACTCCCTTTTGGTCAAATTCAAGAAATGACTCCTAAGACCCTATTTTGACCCATGATAAAAAACAACTTGACACAATGATGTTTTGAAATTTTTTTGGGTGATGACAGAACCAAAGACCCTGAAATGATTTACTGAAGGAATGTGGCCATAACACATTTCATAAGGAGTTTTATTTATTATTGTATTAGAAGGACACCTATTCTTTATATACGCAACACATAGAACTGCATCAGCCCAAAACATCAATTTTACATTCTTGAAAAACATCATGGAGCGAACCATATTTAAAATTGTCATGTTCATTATTTTAGCTACATCGTTCTGTTGGGGATTATAGGGCACGATTGTTTGATGTTTGATCCCATGTTGGAAAAGAGAGTTTTCAAATTAGTTTGAAGTGTATTATTTTCCATTATCAATGCGTAAAGAGCAAATATGAGTTTGTGCATCATTTTTAATCCATGCATGAAAATTATTGAATGTTTGAAAAGCATCAGATTTGTTCGTCAATAATAAAACCCAACACATTCTGGTGTAATCATCATTGAATGTCCTCATATATTTATTTCCATTTACAGAAGAAACATGCATGGGGCCACATAAATCTGAATGAACAAGCTCAATTTTTCTATGTGCTCTGGATGTGAATCATGAAAGGATTGTTTTCTATGCTTTCCTAGAATACAAGCATCACATTGCTTAAGTTTCCTAGGAATTGCATGCAATCGAGTAACACCATTTTTCTTCAACAATCGAAGGATGTCATAGTTTAAGTGTCAAAATATAGCATGCTATAAAATACTTGATGGGGATGTACCTTCATCATAGTTAGAACTAAATGCAAATTGTTGTGCATGAGTAGAGGTACCTTGCAATTTTAGGAGTCTTCCTTCTTCTATTCCTTTCATGAAAAGTGAGTTATCTGATGCTTTTCTAACCTCAACCTTTCCATCAAACATGTGAATGGAGTGTCCTTGCTAGTGGATGTGGACCAAGGATAGAAGGTTTCTCCTCAACTCATGGATGGATAGAACCTCATGTAGAAGATGGTTTGGAAGACTGGGAAACTTAAGCCTGATTGTGCCAAGTCCTGATGGCTTAAGTTTAGATTTGTATGCAAACTATACTGCTCCATGAACCTTGTCAGTAAATTTTTCAAACAAATATTTTCTAAAAGTCATGTGACATGTTGCTCCTGAATCTAGCAACCAATCATTTCTCCAAGATGTAAGTGAAGCATTAAACAAGTCTTTAGTTACTCCAATGTTACAATGTGCTACAACATAATGAGAGGATTCAGGTGCTTTACCTTTGTCTCTATCATGAGTTTTACCTTTTTCTTGATTTCTTTGCTGCTCAATTCTGTCCCAAGGAAACTTACATGTAGATGCATCATGCCAATCTCTATTGCAGCGTATGAAATGAAGATTAGATTTCTTCTTCCTCGTCCTCTTCAGCCACCTCTTCCTCTAGAATAATCTTAAGCATGATTCTTCTCTCTATGTGTGAAACATACATATTCTTCAGAAGACAGAGGTGTTGTCTACTTTCCAAAATCTTTCTCTCTTTTTGCAAACTTTTTCTCAAGTGAATCAAAGGTGATCTTCCTGAGGTTTCCACTTGCTTGTAATGACTAAAGGTAGTGTGAGTAAGTGGGATACAATTCCTTAACATAAGTTATGAGAGTTATGTCAATTTTTGCACCCATATTTTTAATGCCATGCATGATAGATATTAGTTTTGATGCTAAAGCAAGAGGGTCATCGTTTTTCAATTCAGGGCTAAATAGCTCAATCATTAATTGAACAATTTCAAGTTCTGAACGTGAGTCATAGAGTTCTTTTAATTTCCTCAAGGCTTCATAGGCATTTAAAAATGGTGTAATATGGCGACTCACCTCTTCATTTACAGAAGCTGCAATCAAGGCATAGGCCTTGCAATTCTTGCTTTGTCGGTGCATTGTCTCCTTCTCCTTCAAAAATCCCTCTCCGCAACTCATTAAAAATGAGAGTGTGCTTTATTTTCTGAGACCACTCAGGATAGTTCTCCTTGCCAGAGAGAAATACTCCCACAATAGATATGAGAGAATGAATTGTAAATATGTACTGTAAAAATATGTTGTATTCTAGAAAAAGACTCAATTCTGGTGTTTTTTTTTTTTTTTTTTTTTGTAAAAAAAAAATGCAGAGATGTTATCTTGGGGAGGTCATACTTGGGGGAGGTCGTACTTGGGGGAGGTTAGACTTGGGTAGGTCGTGCTTAGGGAGGGTGGAGGGAAGGCAGAGGAGGGATCAGGGAGGAGATAGCAGTGGAGGGAGGAGGGAGCCCGTAGGCCGGTTGAGGGAGATAACATGTGTGGTAGGTGGGAGTAGGGAGTGGGGAGGAGAGCACTTTGGGAGGAAAGAAACGATGGGAGGAGGGAGAAACGATGAGCGGGAGGATTGGGAGCATTGGGGAGGAGCATTGTGGGAGCTGCGTGGAGGGATTCAAGAGGAGGAGCCATCGAGCAGCGTGAGGGATCCGATGAGCAGCATGTATGGAGGGGAGAGGCTGCATGTTGTCACTCCATAATTTCGAGGCTGAAGCAAAACTACTGAGGCAACATCAAACCACTTTGGAATCTAGGACCTAGCCTTCCTAGATTCAGAGAGGGCTCTCTCTATTAGATATAGCTTTGTTTATAGGGGCAGTTTAGGTTAGCTATTAGTGCATAGGGGTTTGTTTGAATATTTCTGGTTGAGGCAGCAAAAGAGGGCCATTGGGCTATGGAGTCAAATATGTGTAAATAGATTCAAATGGATGAATAATAGATATTAGGTGCAACCAGGCAAGCTATCCATGTCAATGGATCTTTACAGCTTGTGAAATGAAAAGGAGGAGGAGATTAAGGTTCAATGTGAATGTAGAGTAGACCATCTCTGAATTCTACATTCAGGCCTCAGAGGAAAACATAAAGTATTGTTTTGAGACTGGGTAGGGTACCCCATGGAAAATCCTACACAAAAATTTCTATCTGCAGTAAATAAAGAAAACATTTTGTAAAACCATAGATGACAGATTACAAGAAAAGGAGCACTTCACCACAGATCATGACACAAGAATATGGAAAACATCTTAATATTTCATTCATCCAAAAGAGAGTGCTTACAACCAGATGAGCCCTTACAATGGTTTTTTCCCTTCCGAGCCTCTTACGATACTGCTAATGCATGCAGTATCTATATAAAACTTAAGTCAATTAATTTATCTACTACAGTGGTTTTCATTTATTACATTCAAGTAGAAATTTGGATAAGTGGAAACATGTAGGCGGTGATAGGATAACACTGATAAGCGGTGGTTGTATTTACTCTGACAGCCTGATATTGATTGTGAAATGATCAGAATTTGGCTTTTCTGATGCCGAAGAGGCAATGACGGCTCTAACATCTTGGCTCTACCTCTTCAAAGGCTCAGACACCTTGGCTCTACCTTGGTGCAAAATGGTTGCTGAGCAAAGTGTGTTGGATGTAATGATGGCTATTTTGTCTCTAACTGCCTCTATCTCTTCTGCACCGATTATTGTTGCAGCGGAGCTTGGAAACATAAAACCCATTGCCTTCCTATTGAAACACACAGTAATGATTCAAAGCCTTGGAAGGGAATGGTGTGGAATGGCTACGTGATGCCATGGTGGCGAGATTCATCATGGTGCAACAATGGCAGGCGTTGGCTGGCGGATGTGGAAAAGAGGTGGTGGTTTTTTTGCACATCAAAACCGTTTTCGAAGGGGGGTGAGGGAAGTAAGTGGTATCGGAGAAGGGGGGTGCGAATTAGTAGAGCCACGACATGTAGCAGGGATGGTGGTAAGGGATACCACCCATTTTGGAAACCCCCTCCCCCTCCGTGGTTAAAGTTCTAAAGCTGGGGGGGGGTGAAATGAAATAAGGACCATCAGATGCATGCAGATGCGTGGGTAGGACAGAGAGGTGGAGGGCAGTTAGCTGGGAGGGGACGCATGATGGTACGGTTGGAGGTGACGTGGTAATGCAATGGGCCCGCCAGCCACCCGGAGATCGCAAATTTTGTTGTTAGCAGTGAGGAGGTGAATGTTAAAGTGCGACGAGCTGTGGCTGATGTGGAAGGACGGGGATGGGGCCCACTAATACCGCACATCACAATATTTAACGTATTGCACATCGCAACATTTAACTGATCACACATCGCAATATTTAACTTATTTCACATCGCAAGAGCCTCTATCAGGTGCGATATGTGATAACATCGCATCGCAAATTTAAATGATTAACCTGTGATGTGTTTAACATGTAAATATAAAAAATGCTGATTACGATGTGTGATTGGTGATGAATAAAGGGTGACATGGATGGAAGGGTCCCACTATATCGCATCGACGGAGTTATAAGGTGGAAAACTTAGCTGCGAAATGATAAAGAGTACAAAGTGATGATGTGAAAAGGTAAGGGCGGGGTAAGGTTTCTTTGTGGTTTATAATATATATGATAGATATATATCAAGCGGCCTAAAGTGGGTGTCGGAGCTCCGATAAGGTCCTGAAAGCATATATATTTGGATTTGAATGGCTTTAATGGGATTTCAGGCGTTGGAAATCATAATTTGGAAAAAATAAAGGATAAGAGAGGGTAAATGATATGAAATGAGGGCAGAAGTTTTCTCACCATTACACTTTTCAACAACACTTTCCTCCTTCTCTAAACTGAAATGCAGATTGATTCCTTTGAAGCTCTTGACAGTCAGGGTTTCCCTTCTTTTTCTGAAAATAAATGACAACCATGGAATATTATTTTAAAAAGGAGATATATGAGAAATAATAAATCACTTTGTGATACTATGAATCACAGGAGTCTAACAGTGGCTCTAGCTGGGGATGGCAGCTCCTTCAGGAGGTGTCAAGAACACCGTAGACTAGTAGCCTGACCCATTGTGCTGATCCAAAATCTGCAACCTGACCAGCTATAACCATCTCTATGGTTGAAAACCTTCAAGTTGAAATCAACAATCTCTGCAAACTGAAGTTTGGAACACACTTAATTTGAAAACTGAAAAGCAAACTAAAACTAAAACTGGAAAAATTCTAAAAGTGTTGATCTTATTTGGACACCTACCTACCCTAATCTAACTTGGAGATGATATATACACTAAGTGAACTCTTTTTTCCAATGTAACCAATCAATTACATGACTATATTATTGGTTCTTGTTCACTTTTTTGAGTAGGCAGAAAAAGAAAAATAACCACTCCCCTTGCAATTTCCGTTGAACATAAGTGTCCAAATTTTTCCTTGAATTATGCAGAAAACCATTGAGGGCATAGCATACTCCTTCTTTAAATTATTTTAAGAGGGCAAAAAAAGGATCTTGGAACAATACCTAGCCCTAAGGATTCAAATACCAAGCTTCATCTAGGACTACTCTTTGTTCCAATTTATTATGCTCAGGATCCTTCTGAAAGGGAATATCTATACATTCTTCATGATCATATGATATGGCATCCTCATTGTATACCAATATTTTGTCCTCGAGAAAACTTGATATGTCTTGACTGAGATTTCTGAATTCTGTTTGAAGGCCATCATTTTGATGAACAGAAGCTTCTGGCAATAAGCCTTCTTGAGAATGTAAAACAACATTAGTATCAATCTGTTCTACATTTTTTTCTTCATGAGGAAATACTTCAGTACATAAATCAGCACTAGAACAAATAGAATTAATCTCCTGATTACATAAAAATTGAGAGGTTGGATGCATGCTTAGAATCTGATTAATTTCTTCTTCATTTAAAGGATGAGGCAGTCTTTGTTTTCTTTGGATTAAACAACAATTGTTTTCTTTCTCTCGTGAAGACTGACCATGAGACTGACTGTCTTCTTTAGCCTCATACAAAAGAGCAGATGAATTATCATTTGTCTCCACAGAGAGATCCTGTGGATCCACTTTCATTTCTTGATTGATTTAATCTTCAACCAACTTCTCTTGGTTATCATGATAGTTAACTTGAGAACGAAATTCATAAAGTGCTTCTAAGAGATCCTCAAGATGCATATTTCCCAGATCTTCATCAATATTTACAAGGTAATGTATAAGATCCTCAGATTGATCACGATAATTTTTAGATAATGATAAATATGGAGAATATTATTTATAATTCTCATAAAACACCTTGTGGAAATCTTTTAAAGAAAACAAACTACAAGGGTTCAAAACTTCATACCATTCCCTTGCTTTCCCTTCTTATTTTTCCATGAACATCTTCATGAGGCAATCCTCATGCTATTCTACTTTCAACTTCCATGAATGTGTATGAAATTTAATGAGATGTAACAAAGCATCATCAACATTCTCATCTTGAAAAATAGGAAGATTTCTTTTCCAATTTACCTGAGGCATTTTTGTGTGGGAATCTAGGAAGATTTCATAGGAGCATACCTGCGTTGTATTCTTGAATTCATTTTGAAAATAATCAACAATAGAATGGAGTCACTATAGGTTCTCTACAATTCTGGATTCTTTTACCAGTGGAGTCTTTATATCAATTTAACTTTGTGGAGTCTCTAGCAAATCTATTCTGGATTTTGTTGCCAATGGAGTCACTAGGTGAATGGAACAGCCTTCTGGTGTTTGACTTTTCTTCAAAATCAAAGTCAAAACTGAACTGGATAAGTGTTACTGAGGAATATGAAACTCGATCCCCAGTATGGTCGCCACTATGTTTTCACTCTGTAATTTTGAGGCTGAAGCAAAACTACCAAGGCAACATCAAACCGCTTTGGAATCTAGGACCTAGCCTTCCTAGATTCAGAGAGGGCTCTCTCTGTTATATATAGATTTTTTTATTGGGGCATTTTAGGCTAGCTATTAGTGCATAGGGGTTTTTTTGAAGATTTCTGGGAGGCAGCATAAGAGGGCCATTGGGCTATGGATTCAAACAGGTGTAAACAGATTCAAATGGATGAATAACGGATATCAGGTGCAACCAGGCAAGCTAGCCATGTCAATGGATTTTTACAGCTTGTGAAATGGAAATGAGGAGGAGATTAAGGTTCAACGTGAATGCAGAGTAGACCGTCTCTAAATTCTGCATTCAGGTCTCAGAGGAAAACATAAAGTACTATTTCGAGACTAGGCAAGGTACCCCATGGTAAATCCTACACAAAAATTTCTATCCGCAGTAAAGAAAGAAAATAGTTTGTAAAACCATAGATGCTAGATTACAAGAAAAGTAGAACTTCACCACAGATCATGACACAAGAATCTAGAAAATAGCATAATCTTTCATTCATCCAAAAGAGAGTTCTTACAACTAGATGATACCTTACAATGGTTTTTCCCCTTGTGGGCCTCTTACGGTATTGCTAATGCATGCAGTATTTATATAAAACTTAAGTCGGTTACTCTATCTACTGCAGTGATTGTCATTTATTACATTCAAGCATAAATTTGGACAAGTGGAAACATGTAGGCGGTGATAGGATAACAATGACAAGCGGTGGTTGTATTTACTCTAACAGTCCGATATTTATTGTGAAATGATCAGAATTCAGCTTTTCTGATGCCGAAGAGGCAATGACGGCTTTGAACTCTTGGCTTTACCTATTCAAAGGCTCTAACACCTTGGCTCTACCTTGGTGCAAAACGGCTGTTGAGCAGAGTGTGATGGTTGTAATGATGGCTATTTTATCTCTAACTACTTTTGTCTCTTTTAAGCCGGTTATTATTGCAGCGAAGCTTGGAAACAAAAAACCCACTACCTTCCTCTTAAAACAAACAATAATTATTCAAAGCCTTGGATGGGAATGGTGTGGAATGGCTACGTGAGGCCATGGTGGCAGGAGTCGTCACGGTGCAGTGGTGGAAGGCGTTGATTAGCAGACATGGAACAATGGTGGTGGTTTTTTTTTAACAGAAAAAACTATTTTCGAAGGGGGGTGAGGGCAGAAAGTGGTATCAGAGAAGGGGGGTGAGAATTAGTGGCGACGCGATACGTAGTGTTTCAGACACCCCCTCCCTCACCCCTGTGGTTAAATTTCGAAGGTTGAGGGGGGGCCAAAACGAAATAAGGACCGTTGGATGCAGAGAGATGTGTGGGGAGGATAGAGAGGTGGAGGGTAGTTAGCTGGGAAGGGACTTATGATGGTATGGTCAGAGGTGACGTGGTAATGCGGTTGGCCCACCCGCTGCCCGCAGATCGCAACTTTTGTTGTGAGCAGTGGGGAGGTGAACGTTAAACCTCGTGCAGTGCGAAGTGCGACGAGTTGTGGGTGATGTGGCAGGATGGGGATGGGGCCCATTAATACCACACATTTCAATATTTAACTTATCGCACATCTCAACATTTAACTTATCGCACATCACAATATTTAACTTATTGTAGATCACAAGAGAGTCTACCATGTGCGATATGTGATCACATCGCTTCACAATTTTAAACCAATTAACCTGCAATGTGTTTAACATGTAAATATAAAAAACATCAATTTATATGTGTGATGGGCAATGAAGAAAGGGTGACGTGGCTACAAGGGTCCCACTATATCGCATCAGTGGAGTTATAAGGTGCCAAACTTAGCTACGAAATGATAAAGAGTACGAAGTGTTGATGCGAAAAGGTAAGGACAGGGTAAGGTTTCTTTACGGTTTATAATATATATATCAAGCGGCCTAAAGTGGGTGGCGGAGCTGAAATAAGGTCCTAAAAGCATATATATTTGGATTTGAATGGCTTTAATGGGATTTCGGGCGTTGGAAATCAGAATTCGGAAAAAATTAAGGGTAAGAGAGGGTAAATGATATGAAATGAGGGCAGAAGTTTTCTCACCATTACTCTTTTCAGCAACACTTTCCTCCTCTGAACTGAAAGGCAGATTGATTCCTTTGAAGCTCTTAATAGTCAGGGTTTCCCTTATTTTTCTGAAAATAAATGACAACCATGGAATATTATTTTCAAAAGGAGAGATCTGAGAAATAATCAATCACTTTGTGATACTGTGAATCACAGGAGTCTAACACTATGTATGAAGGGAGCTGTGGTGGGCCAGGGTAAGAATGCAGGTGGGATAGGCCTGGAGCTGCATGTCTGCCCCAGAGTATGGGAGACACAGCAAAACACAACAAAAAAATTCAATGCAGCAAAACAATGCACATGATTCTACATGAATATGACAGGGGTGTCAGTATAAAAAATGAGCAGAGACAGTTTTGCAAAATGGAGGGAGTTACAAGGGCATGGAAGCCAAAAATAGAGTTGCCTCTAATATAATGTTAGGTCACGAGGTAAATCCACAAAATGAACCATGAGAATTGATTAAGGGTGCTTTTGAATATAAAGATGGAAGTGAGACTGTTGGGATTTATTTCCCAATGTCTCCCAGACTTCCTTATTTCCTATTTTACACTAATGTACAATTTCGCCCAATCCCTTAGAATTAGGTGTCAACAGATACTGTCTGCGCAGTAGACCACCCTCTCTTTTATCAACATGTTGTTTTAAACCAAGCTAGGTCCCAAATTTACTCTTATTTGATTAAGTCTGGAGTCCTGTATGTGTTTGTTCCATAGACCTACCCGTTTCTAGAATTTATCCATTGGTTGGTTTCTGCCATGTACCCTCAGAAATGCTTTGTCATGAATCAATTGGGGGAAAATGTCTTCCAGGTGTCAGCTTAGTTGATAAGGCAATCACTTTTTTACCCTTTTGCAGAGTCATATGTAAGTTTCATTGATGAATCCATTTCTTCATATTTTCAAGATTTCCCAGGGCTTGATTTTACCCAAATTGCATTCTTTCTCTTGCATGAAAAGGAAAATTTTTCCTTGGATTCAGATTATTTTCCTTTGATTACCTTTTTTGAAGATGTACGACCAATTCTTCAAATTTTGGCCAAAGTCCTAGGGAGGGTAGCTGCCATGGTGGTAGATAAGTCAATTACGGGAATGTTTTATTTAATGATGAATCCTGGAGTAATTTTGGATATTCCCACTTATCTAGAGAATGTTATCAATAATCAGTTTATGAGTTTGTAAATCACTAGTAGTTTCAAGTTTCCTTCTTTGGTGACATATTTATTTCTTTACAGTAATGTGGGTAGATTTACTAACTTTGGGATGAACATTGTTGATTTAAATAAGAACAAGAAGTTAGTGGTCTTTTGGACAGACCTGGTTAGAAAGGAGGTGGGAAATGAAGGAATGTTTGAATTTACCTTCTCTTTCCTTCCTATTATATATTCAATTTTAAATGGAGTGTCTGCACCTAAATTATTGCCCAAAGCTTAGTTCTTTTTGAACTTGAGTAAAGATGTGAGATATGGAGATTTGTTTGCTCATGAGGAACATACTGAAATTAGATTATTTGGAGTTGATATAGAGCCTTTTCGATTGTCCGTATTTGTTCCCATGAGATTGTTTTCCTTCGAGTTCATCAGGCAAGGTCTTAATGTTGACTAGGTCCATTTTGTTCCAGTAAATAAAGGTCATATGTTTAAACTACCTAGGACAGTAGGGCCATTCATTGCAAACACTATACAGGCCTTGGAAGTTGCTCACAAAATGTTGAATCACATGCATTTTTCATTGGAGAAGAAATTTGCTTATGACTCATACCATGTGATTTCAAAATGCAAAGTGGAGAATTCTTATTCTGCATTTGTTCATGAATCAAGGCTAGAGATGGAGAAGCTGTAAAATGGAGGAAAAAATTTTGTGTTTGACAATATGGAGGTGGAAACCCCTCACCCTACTAAAAAGGACTTAAGAGAGGAAGAGAGGAAGTAGTCGATTTGGAAAGTGATACGGGAACTGAAGCTAAAAAGTCAAAGGCCATGGAAGGGGGGAAATCTTCAGCTTTTCCTGCATATTCCTTGCAATTGAGGGATATTTCTTGCACTCCCTCATCCTCTCTTCCATAGGGTACAATTCATGACTCTATGTAAAACATTAAGCAAGTTTTCTCATAGATTGAAGAAAGAAATAAGAGGATACTGTTGGAAATACTGAGAAGGGGGTGAATCAGTATTTCTTATCAATCATCACTTTTTAAATATTTTCAGAGCATTAGTTAATATTCAATTATTATTGATGTTTATCCAGTAAAAAATATAAACAATAGAACACAATAGGCACACAAATTTTAGGTGGAAAACCCCCTTCGGGTCAAAAACCACCGAACAATTTTCTAATAAATTCTTTAATCTTCAACTCCAAATGAAATGGAAGGTAAAAATTCCTTGAATTCTATAAAAAAATTCTTCTCCAGCTCCCACTAGAATGACGCCCCAATTCCCTGGTTTCTTCAGTAGTCAACTGAATGGATGCCCCGACATCCTAGACCAACCTACCATCCTGAAGTGTTCACAGGCTCCAACCTGTAGGTGACTTCATGCACCAACCTAGCACCTCCTTGCCACCCTATAATGATAAAAAATAAGACGAGTGTGGAATCCCACACTAGGAAAAATTATACATGATACAATATGGTTCACAATGATTTTCTTGAACTAGACCAATCACCGAATCACACTATGACCTGCAACCAAACCATAAAATTATCCAACAATGACACTTATACCTCCCAAAAATTCCTCTCCAACTTGAGGAAAATTGAATATTTTACAATAATGAATCTTTTACAATTTTGAAATGATGATTTTTACAATACTGACTTTTGGCATGACTTGATACTTGACTTGACACTGCTTCTTCGAACACTACCAGTTGTTGAGGTATTTTTGTGCTTGCTTCAAGTAATGGTACTTTGGCGTTTCATAGTCCTTCTAGTATATGTCTAAGTTGTCCTATTATGTCCTCCTTCCTACACATGCAAGACCCAAACCAATCTATAAACAAAATACTTGCACTGTCCCGCATACCATATGTCAGAGAAATATTCAAAATTCAAATGTAAATATGTTCAAAATTTATGAACAAAACCCAATTAAACATACATACAAAATACGTACATTGTCCTGCAAAAACACATGTCAGAGATAATATTCAAATTAAGATTCAAACACTAATCATACATACCTTTTTGTAGTAGCCTTACCCTTGAATCTTAATGTGTTGTCCTTACTGCAGTGATCCTTCAATGCATATTTTTTCTTGCCTTCTAGAAGCTTGATATTGAATCTGTTGTATCTGTGTAATTTCATATATCCAAGGTATGAGATTTCGTCTTGTGGTATCCCTATGAGTCCTATTTCCAACCCTGTAGGCCTGATCAACATTGGATTCTTAAATAAATAGTTATACCTAATCTCCTACGATGACCTAATTATAGACTAGTTTAGTAGAGAGAACTTGTACGAAGTGCCATGTGTCACTGTTTCAACCTTTGGTCCCGAAAATGATACACAAAAAACTGCAGCCCGTCCTCTTTCTGTTAGTTTTTATGAAATGTGAATCCAATTCTCAGAGAGAAAGTTATGACGATTTTCCCAAGGTCACCGGTTTGACATGAAATTCGAGAGCCTGCAAAAACCCAAACTTCCTCAGATCATATCTTCGAAACTATAGTGAACCAATATCTGAAATTCATACAATTTCTTCATCAGGATTTCACCCAAATGGGTTTTGGTTCAACATCTAAAGCTTCGCAAAAAAAACTTTATAGCGAAAATTCCATGATGACCTATTATAAGTAGCGAAATCCTTCCATGAGGAGGATATGAGGGTCATAATTTATATAAATGCTTAGGTTGATAGGGTCTTCAAAAAGTGAACATTGGAGGGATTTTAGGAGCTTAAAAAGTTATTAATTATTTAAAATTAAATGACTACAACCAATGATTAGTGTCATGCCACAACCCCATGGGGTTTTAGCCCACTAACTGGGGTTACTAACTTCAAACACAAATATCTATCAAACTGTGAAGAATTATGTGGCATGCCATATATCAACGAAAAAATCTCAAAAAATAGAAACCATCCAAAATATCCTTGACTTAGAATAGAGTAGTTTGTCAAATCAAAATTCCTATTCAATATCAGGGTAGCCCCTGGTGTTTCTTGGGTTGACATCAATGACAACCACTGATCAACAATCTCCCCCTTTGGGGTTGATGGAAACACAAGTACTCCCCCCGCAATCATGACACCTCTTCCTACAACATTCTCTCCACCTCTTTCATCAATGGCAAAGGGTAAATCACCCTAACAAATGTCCTCACGCGGACCTGTACACACCTCAACTCCCCCCACTTTTTTTTTTTTTACTTTGTTAGATAAGAGAAAGAGTCTAATGAGAACTTGGGAGAATCCCAAGCTTTAGGTGAATATACTCAAATTCTTCACAAGTTAATGGTTTGGTAAATATGTTAGCAATTTGTTCCTTTGTGCCAACATATTCAATCTTGATATTATTTTCAGTGACCTGCTCTCTAACGAAATGATATTTTATCATAATGTGCTTTGTTTTGGAATGCATCACATGATTCTTGGAGATACTGATGGCACTGGTGTTATTGAAAAATATAGGAATAAGATCATCAAACTTGACTTGAAGATCTTGCAAAGTTTGCTTCATTCAGAGAACTTGAGTACAACAGGTTTCTATCACTATATACTATGCTTCTGCTGTGGATAATGAGATTGAAGACTGTTTTTTTTTTTTTAACGATGAAATAAGGCAACCAGCTGGATAGAATGTTTCTCCACTGGTACTCTTTCGATCATCAACACTTCCTGCCCAATCTTCATCTCTATAAGCTTGGATAACTAGATTATTTCCTTTGGGATACCATGAACCATATTCTATTGTACCCTTAAGATATTTGAGAATTCTTTTGATGGAAATAATATGAGATTCTTTTGGTTCTGCTTGGAATCTTGCTACTTGTCCAACTGCCTACATTACGTCTGGCCGAGAACCTATCACATATAGAAGACTGCCAATCATATCTCTATACAACCTCTGATCCAGATCCTTTGACGAATCATCTAAACTAATTAAATTGCAAACTATTGCCATTGGGGTAAGGACATGCTTGCAATATTCCACCTTGAATTTCTTGAGCATTTCATTGATGTACTTGGTTTGATATATAAATATTCCTTTATCCTGCTGAGATATTTGAAGCCCTAAAAATTATTTCAGCTCCCCAAGTAAAGACATTTCAAACTCACTTTTCATATTTGGGGAAAAGTTTTTACTTAATCTGTCATCATTTCTTCAAAAAATTATATCGTCTACATATACCTCGATAATTGTTGGGTCATCTTGATCCACTTTCACATAGATATTGTTGTCGTCACTTCCGTTCTTGAATCCGTGTTGATGTAGATATCCATCAAGACGAGCATACTAAGCTCTAGGAGCTTGCTTGAGACCATATAGTGCCTTCTTAATCTACAGACATAGTCTTCCTTTTTAGAGAGCAGAAAACCTTCGGGTTGTTCAATGTAAACTTCTTCTTCGAATTCACCATTTAGAAAGGCTGACTTAACGTCCATTGGTAGACCTTGATTTTTCTTGAGCATGCATCAGCGAGAAAAATTCTAATAGCTTCCATTATGGCAACGGGAGAAAATGTTTCTTCAAAATAAATTCCTTCAACTTGTGCATATCCTTTGCAAACTATTCTTGCCTTATTCCTGGTAACCTGTCCATCCTCATTCAATTTATTTCTGAAGACCCATTTAGTTCCAATAACATTTTTATCCTTTGGTCGTGGAACCAATTCCAAAGTATCTTTCTTCTCAGTTTGATCCAGTTCTTAATTCATAGTTTCTACCCAGTGTTCATCTTGACTAGCTTCCTCAAAATTGATAGGCTCAAAAGTTGCTAAAAAATCAAGGTGGGCTTGTTGTGATGAACGAAGCTGTCGACTTATTCTAGTTCCAATTCCTTCATTTATGTTGCGGATGATTTTATTTGACGGATGATTATTTTAACACCATTCTTTTAAATATTTTGAATAATTTTCTTGTACATCCTGTTGATCATTTATTATTTCTTGTACATCCTACCAAAAATTGAACAATAAGGGTATGTGGGAAAACTCAAAGCTAACTTGCAATAATAAGGAAAAACATTGGTCAAGCACTAGCGGACTCAAACACAGACACAAAAACAATGGAGACATTGGGAAGAGAACATAGAATGGGTAGTCAACATAAAAAATGATTATAAGCAAACCCTAATGAAAGAGCTAAAGTAAAGGAAATTGGAATACAACATGGGAACAACAACTTTTGATTGGGGTACAAACCCAAAAGAAATTTCAATCTGAAAGAGACATACAATATCCTTTTAAGAACTATGGAGTAAGTCGAAGAATGCAAGTGGAGAAAATTGTGGAAAGCCAAACTATGGCCCAAAATAACTCTCTTCATATGGTTACTCCTGCAAAATAAAATACTAATTGTTTGGTAAATTAATTGTCTTTAATTTACTTCATCAAATGTCAACTAAGATTCAAGTACTTGTGAAATGTATGTGCACTATATATGCTAGGATTTCTTTTGTATATTAAGTAAATTCTAAAAATGAAAGTAATTGTGAATATGGATGATTTATTTTCATACAATTTGGAAACTAATGATGCATATGTTGTTTCAATTCAGAGTCCTAACTAACTAAATTGAAATTTTGAAATAAAATATCTATCTAAATTGCATAAATATTAAATATCAAATATCAAAAGGAAATGCTTGAAAATCGAATCATGAAATAAAATAACGTAATTCTGCTACTGCAGAATTGAAATCATTCTACATTAGTTGCTGAAAAGAAATCTTTAAGCTAAATTGAAAATAAGACAACCAATTTAAATGTTGTGAAAAAATTGACAATGGAATCTAATATATATAAAAGATAAAATTTCTTCAAAAGAGAATGACAATGAAATCTAATCTGAAAGAAATGAAATCACAACTCAAGAATGATTGCTAATGTGCACAATTAACTCCTAAAATGTACTTCCATTTAGCATATCAAAATTTGAAAACAAGTAACATAATTTGAAATTGAATGATAGAACAACTAACAGAGATTGAAATTGAATGATAAGACAAATAAGTATAGATAACAAATTTCTTTGAATCAGTAAACTCTTTTTGGTATTTTATGTTTATGAGTAATTTGTAACAAAGATAAAATAATTGGAAATGAAACTCGTCAAAAGAAAAAATTCTAAAAAACATTAATTTAAAAAACTCAAAACTCAAAACAAAACCTCATAGTTTGTAGGGGGGCCTCCTGGAGTGCACGATTGATTAATGATCAATGGTTCTTCATGCACGTGTTAAAAAGTAACATGGATTTGTATTATGAAAAAAAAATATTTGTTTCTTCCACAAAAAGGATTATGAACTTAATAATAATAACCACTATTGTGTTCTTTGTCTCGCTCACAATCATTTATAAAAATTATAAAAACGACTTGAAAGAGTTTTAAGCTGGTACACTGCAATCAATTCAAAACCTACGAGACCAATAAAACTAAGATTCCAATATCTTTATGACTTGATATTGAAAAATAAATTCATAGGAGATTTCATATCGATTTATATTCTTGACATCTAAGTTAATCCTTCAGTCTCTCTCGCTTGATTCTACACTTCTTGTGTTTAATTGCAACACAAAGTTTCCACGTTTGACTTGGCCTTTGACTTCAAAATCTCCTATCTCGTGTAGCTTTCCATGCGATGCCAGTAGGTGTTTATCCATATGGGAGCCAAATGCCATCTTTTGGCAGTCTTGTTTCTTCCTTTGGAGTGATGCAACCTGTCTCACAATGGATTCTGCTACATAAACGAATATTTGTTGCAGAATGTGAAAAATCCAGTCACTGCAAGAACACATTTGTCATAATTTCACTAAAAACGAAGAATCTAAATATGGATTATTAATACCTTATAGAAGTTTATATTGACCTTAATATGTTGAGCATTTTGTAGAATAGTAACAAAAAGATGAAATGTGATGGAAAAAAGGATAATAAAAAAGAAACATTTCTAAGCTTCAACATTCTCCCACGCCAAAGGTTTTTCATGTCTTCATCCACCAAAATTTCAAAATTTATTCCTTTCCTTTATTTTTAGTGAATGATCTCTGATGCTTGTGTAAGTACATCCAAACTAGTACTCCTTTTCTTCTTTTTAAAGGAAGACATGGTTCTTGGTTTCTTTATTAAAATTCTTCCTTGTAATCCTATGAGCCTGTCTTTAAGAAAATTATTTTGAAATTTAAGCTTCTTGTTATTTGTACCAATGAGAGAGGTGTAACAAGATGTTGTCATTCTGAGTCCTTAATATCTCATTTTGGACTTTAGCCTTTTCTCTCTCCTTAATCAAATGTTGATGTTGTCATTCTGAGTCCTTAATATCTCATTTTGGACTTAGCCTCTTCTCCCTCCTGAATCAAATGTCTGTTAAGGATCTCTAATTCATAAATGTCTTGCTTCAGATTCTCTTCAATATATATGGTATTAAAAAGAGATATCTATGGACCTAGATACTATTTGGATACCAAATTCCATTTTCTTTAAACCTTGCAGTAAAAATTAGGGTAAATTGATTTCAAATCCATCAAAAAAATGCATCATAAGCCTAACATGATAAACACACATTGTTCCAAATCTCCCTTTACATGTTATGAATTTTTGAATTACTAACAAGGGATTTCACCATTTTCCTTTTAACGATGTAACTAGAATACCTTTCTTGAAATTAGACAAGTCCATACCTGGTTATTTTAAGAAGCGAACCCATTAATTTTATTTAATTTTCCTATTTTTAAACCAAATTTTTCCATTCCTTGGTAGTCTTGTTGCTTCTGTTATCACTGAATTTGTGAGGATGAATTTAGTGTCTCCAATTTCGGCCTATACTTCATCAAATGCTCCGGCGAAGGATTTATTAACCTCTATTTCATACACATTGAAATTTTTGAATAAATGAAGCCAACCCACATATTGTAGCTACTCCTTAACCCTTGAATAAACCAGGAGGATTTTCTCACCATTTGGTTTATAACAAATAAGACTACCCATAGCGTCGAGAAGTTTTCGGCATAGACTACTCTTTTCGACTGGGAAATGGAAGAGAATGAAGGGATTCATAATGATAAAAATGAATATGGAGCGGATTTGAACGATGGAAAGGTAAGATATTGATGGAATAATTCGTGTTGCGTCTGAATTGTACTTACAGAATTTCCCATATCTGATTTCAAAGGATGCGTTTAAATTTTGATCGGACCTTGATGTGACAAGTGGTGAAATTATGAGGGGTTATGGTCATAACGATTAACGAATTTATAAGGTCTTCAATATATTTATATTTCATCCATAATTTAAAATCTAAGTTCTTAAATGAATTATAACTCCAGCATTCTTACATACCTTAATGTTTCCTTTGATATCATTCTTTCTATTGAATTTTATTCTGGTTGCGGAACTGTAAATTGCTTGCAGAATGATAAGAATTATGTCTGTCATCTTTCTGGGTTTCCTTTCTTTTGGATAAGACTTCTTTATTGATGCCATTATTGTTGATAGTTGACCACCTAAAAAATTGACTGAAAGAAAAGAGGGATAAAAGGAAATAGGGACAAGAGAGAATGGATTTCTAAAAATCTAAACTGCCAAGAAATCTTGGTTTTCAATTAAGATTTTCTGTATAAACATGCCAACAAAATTGGTTTTGATTATTATTATTATTATTATTATTATTATTATATATATATATATATATATATATATATTATTGAAAATAAATTACAACGAAGTTGAAGAATGAGGAGAAAAATCCCCCTTTTTAATCAACTTAAATTCTCTTGCAGATACTTCAAAAATTCTTCCTTTGTCAATGGTTTATGATATAATCTCAATATATGACCATTAACAAGGAAATAAATTTGTTCATCATCAATAGTATTGATTTTCACTGCTCCATTGTCCAAAAAATATCAATCTCATAAGGACCAAGCCAATGAGTTTGAAAGTTTCCTTGAAAATATTTAAACTTGGAATAAAAAAGAAGTGCACAGTCACCTTGTTTGACATTTTTATTGTTGATGAATTTATCATGCCATTTTGATATTTTTTGTTGCACTATGCTAGTCCAATGAATAAAATCTTATCGAAATTCATCTAGCTCATTCAATTGTGCTAGTCTTTGCTTCTGAGCTTCTTACAGGTCAAGGCTCAATTTAGTAGCTGTTATGTAAGTCTCCACTTTGAACTCAATTGGAAATAAAACTTGCTTTCCATATACAAGCTCATAAGGAGTATGCCTAGTTGTGTTTCTCCATGTGGTTTGATATGCCCATAGTGCTTCTGGATGTTTTTATACCCAATCCTTTCTATGAAAATGCATAATTGTGGTAAGAATTAGTTCAAGAAATTTGTTAGTAGATTCCACCTGCCCATTTTCCTATGGAGGATATGGAGTAGAATTTATATGATTGATTTTATACTTCTCCATAATCTTCTGTACCAACTTGGATGTGAATTGGGTACCTTGATCTGTTACAATTTCTCTTGGAACACCAAAACAAGTAAATATATCCTAAAAAGGAAATGTAATTATAGAATTTTTAGTTGCAAATAAAATAGGCTTAGCTTATACCTATTTTGTAACATAATTTGTGCAAACAAGTATGTACTTTTTCTATTTGGATGAAGGATTTATAGGTCCGACAAAATCTAGAACCCATCTTTCAAAAGGCTCCACAAGTACCTGTGGTTGTAGAGGAATTTCATCTAAAGGTACTGGATTTCCCATTCTCTGAAAACTGTCACATATTTTGACATATTCCTTGGCATATTTGAAAATAGATGACCAATAATATCCCAAAAGAAGGATTTTTTATGCAGTTCTTTTATCAATAAAATTCCCTCCACATGTTTCCTCATGGCAAGATTTTAGAATTTCTGGTACATCATTTTCTTGAACACATCTTCGAATGATCAAATCATGTATATTTTTATATAATTCTCCATCTATTTATGAATAGGATGCATTGGTTGGGACAAAAGAGCAGCCCAAGTTGGCCAAAATTGGGGATTATTGGGATGATGATACAGTAGGGAAGATTGTGGAGCAGCTGACAGAGTATCAGGACCTGTTTCCTACAAATTTCTCTGAGCTCAAGGGAATTGTAGGAGGCCTAGGTGTTATGAAGATCATTTTGAAACCAGATGCGCACCTTGTCAAGTAGCGACCATACTAATTGAATCCCAAGTATAAGTATAAAGTAAAAGAGGAATTAGAAAAGATGGTGGCTGCAGGAATCATTGAGCCTGTAGAGTAGTCTGATTGGGTGAGCCTAATGGTGGTTCAAGAAAAGAATACCAAAGGAGAAATAATGATTTGTGTAGATCTGCACAAGCTAAATGATGCCTATCTGCATGACCCCTTCCCTACCCTGTTTCCAGATGAGATCCTGGATAATGTGGGAGGACAAGAGACTTATTCGTTTACTAATGGATTTTCGGGGTATCATCAGATCAGAATTGCGCTTGAAGACCACAAAAATACCACCTTTGTGAAAAAATGGGGGTATTTTCAGTACACTGTCATGCCTTTCGAATTGAAGAATGCACCTATGATCTTCTCGCGCGTGGTAGTGGTTGTGTTCAATGAATTCATGAATAAATTTTTGGAGGTGTATTTTGATGACTAGACATTGTTTGGGTTGGTAAAGAAACATGTGTCAAACCTACGCATGATGCTTGACACTTGTAGAAAGCACCAAATTTCTCTTAACCTGAAAAAATGTATATTCTGCATGCCTTTTGGAATTTTGTTAGGGAATATAGTATGTCAGCAAGGATTGATGGTAGACCCAGACAAGATAGAAGTTATCATCAACCTAGAAGTTCCCACTAATGAGAAATAAATGCGCTCCATCCTAGGACACACTAGATATTATAGGAATTTCATTCAGGGCTATGCTCTGATCACTCGCTAATGGAGAAGTTACTAAAGAAGGATGTGTTATTTTTCTGGGATGAGGAAATTCAAAAGAAATTTAAGCTGCTGAAGGAGAAAATGGTCACTGCACCTATTCTGATATTCCGAGACTGGTCTAAGGTTTTTCATGTACATGTGGATGCATCTGGTATAGCACTTGGGGTTGTTCTAGCACAGCCAGGAGAAGGATATATGGATCACCCAGTTTCTTTTTCTAGTAGGAAGTTCTCGAGTGCAGAGCACAACTACTCAACCATAGAAAGGGATGGATTGGCCATGGTCTATGGTCTACAAAAATACAGGACTATCTCCAAGGGGAACACTTAAAAATTTTCATTGACCATTTTTCTTTAAATACCTGGTCAACAAGCCTGTGTTGGAGGGAAGATTTGTAGGTGGTTTTTGTTATTTTAGGAGTATGACTTTGAAATCATTGTGAAGCTGGGAAGACTAAATGATGGACCTGATCATTTGTCACGTATCGAAAATGGGGAAGAACCAACCAGTCTGGAGGAGGGGCTACCTGATGCGAAACTCTTTGCTATCAAGGTGGTTGATGAGCACTTTGCTGATATTATTCACTTTCTGACTACTAGAAGCACGCTTGCTAAATATTCGGTGCAGCAAAAGAAGGATTTGGTTGCACGTGTAGATGATTTTACCCTGATTGCGGATCAGTTGTACAAATTGGGAGCAGATGAAGTACTGAGAAGATATATGTTGGAACATGAGAGACAGATTATCTTGGCTGAGGCTCATGGAGGGGTGGCAGGAGTCCACTATGCTGGGAAATCTACTGTACAGAGGGTGTTGTGTGCTGGGTTATGGTGGCCCACACTGCACAGTGATGCACATGCATACTGTCGAGCCTGTGATGCATGTCAAAGAATAGGAAAGCCCTCTGCAGCCACAGATGGCCCTGTAGGCCTTTGATAAATGGGCTATATATTTTGTTGGACCGATCAATCCTCCAGGGAAGAATACTGGAGCATGCAATATCATCACTACCACATATTATGTAACCAAATGGGCAGAAGCTAAGGCAGTTAAGGATTCTACTGCAGATACTGCTGCACACTTCATTTTTGAACATATTTTGACTAGGTTTTGATGTCCGAAGATATTGATGAGTGATATAGGTACACACTTTGTTAATGAAACCATTGAATCTCTGACCGAGGAATTTCATATCCATCACCAAAAGGGTACCCCTTATCACCCACAAGCAAATGGTGCAATATATCCTTTCAACAAAATTTTGGAGAATGCACTCACAAAGATCTATAATGCCAATCAGAATGACTGGGACGTGCGCAACCATTCTATGTTATGGGCTTATAGGCCCACATGCAAGAAGTTGACTGGGAAAACATCTTTCAGGATGGTGTATGGGCAAGAATCGATCATGCCAATGGAGTATATTATCCCAAGCCCACGCATCGCAACTTTCACTAATATGGCTGAGCCTGACATTATGGAGGAACATTTGGCACAATTGGTTGCCTTAGAAGAGGATCATTTCATTGCTAACTTCCATCAGAAAGTGCATAAGGTGCATGAAAAGGCTTGGCATGATAGACACATCAAACAAAAGGTGTTCAAGGAGGAAGACTTGGTCTTGTTATACGACAATTATTTTGCATGCCACCCAAGGAAGTTCAAGAAACATTGGTTGGGGCCATACATTGTGAAGGAAATCACTGATGGAAGTGCAATGCGCTTGGCCACGCTACGCAGTGAGAATAGTCCCGGGTATTTCAATGGAAGTCGTCTAAAGCCACATAGAGACAATCTGGTGCCAACCAAATGACTATATGGCTAGACCATAAGAATCTAGTGGTCTGCACGTGGCACACAGGAAAGGCGCAGATAGGTGTGACGGAAGTGCAGGGGCAATGTTCAGGAGAAGAAACTAGTTGTTGGAACAGTGAAACTGGGTGAAAAAGTAATTTTACCGTTCGATGGAGCGGGTTTTATGCATTTAATGAGGCGATCTTATGGGAATTTTTACCGTTTTTATGGAGGTAAGTTGCATTTCATGAAGATCCAACTATTTTCACCTTGGATTTCCTATAAAAGGAAGGGTGCAAGTCAGAATTGGTTCCTTTTCTTTCTGAGTACATTGCGCCCTAAGTTTATCCGTGATTTATGCTATAAATTTGTCTGTGAGCACTGTATGTCTAGTCGAGAGACCCCATTTGACGTGAGTAATCCTGAATTTATCTTTCACCCGAGAATGATGGCCACCAACCCAGAGAGTGCACCCGTTGAAGAGCACTTTATGACCCTCACAGCATCGACAGAGCTGGGGTCGAGCGATGTCCATAAAGTGATCCCTGAGGTTGAAGAAGTTGTGTCTACGGTGGTTAAAGGAAAAGGAAAAATATCGAAGTGTTCCTCCTCAAAGCCATGAACCTCTCCGAGGAATGTGACATCCCCGCGCCAGGCTACTAAGGATAGGTTGCCTATCGGTGACCCTTCGAAGAGACCAATGAGTGCCACTAAGGAGGATGTGCTTGTCGAGCCTATCTCACGGCGGCCTCCATATGTCAAGATGCGTAGACCCACCGTGCGCGTGCCAAAGAATGTATACTCAATGCGGGACTAAATTCATACGCATCTGGTCCTGCAGGATTTTCCCCTTGGTGAATATGTGTTTGGAGAGATACCAAGCATCAAGTTCGATGATCATGATTTAGCAAACGAGGAAATGTTCCCTTAGCTGGTTTTAACACTCAGATTGATCCTAAGGCTGAAGTAGGAAATCCTGAGGTAACCTCAAACCAAACTTTGAACTTAGTATCTAGCCCTACCAAGTCAAAGAGGGATCTCTCGATAGAATCACAACCAAGAGGGCTGGATGAAAGGATTTTAGGCTAGCTAAGGAAAACAAGGGTTTTTTATTTTGATTTTAGGTTTGGGCTCACTGAACTGAAATTAGGTCAAGAGGATAAAATAGAGCCAGAAGGATGAAATTGTAGACTTATTGATGGGGCAAGGTAGGCAAGAGGTTTACACATTCAAATAGTATTAAATGAGATGGCAATACTGGAATATCAGTGTCTTTCTTGGCCTTCTCTAACAGGCTCTCCAAATGCAAATTGGCTCTCTCAAGCCAAGACTCTCTGTCTCTGTCTATCTCTATGGCAAGTAGCTCACTTGGAGTAAGTTGCTTCACCAATTCTGCCTCTTTTTTCCTTTCTCGGGATAAAGCCCTCTTCATTCCAATGGTCTTCGATCTCTGTCTAGGAAGCTGATCTTCCTCATAATCACTATCATCACATCTGACCAAGGTTTCCTCCAACAAGGCCTTGGCCTTTCCTGCTTCTCTCTGAGCTCTGATCATCTTGACCTCACTGATGGTTTTCTTAGTCTTCAGCTGCTGATTCTCTATCTCAAGAAAGTCAATCACATACTGTGCTCTATCAAGATTAGCTTGAAGCTCACTAATATTGGCCTCCTTTCCTCTGAACACTGCACTAGTGGCTCTATCCTCATCCTGCTCATCAATGTCAATCAACTGAAACTCCTGCTCAGTTTCATGTTTTCCCTCCTCCTCAACAGGGATAGGCTCTATAGCCTTTTCCTTTCCCTTATCTACCTATTTTGCTGATGAAGAAGGCATGGCCCTTTTCACATCAAGTGAAGAAAATACATGCCTGTAGCCTCTCTAATAGGTCAAAGGAAATGGCTCAATGTCAATCATTTTAGTGCCAGCTGCTACAATGTATTTTTCACTACTTGATGCTCTAGTCTCATGATATGATGGTGAAGGACTGTGGAAAGGTAATGAGGAAGGATCAACATGAGGTGAATGGATGTGAGTGGGTGGTGATGTATGAGCAACGAAATGTAATGGATAAGTGGATACGGGAGGATGAGATGATGAAGGAACATCTTGATCATGATGAACAGGTGTGGTAGTGAAAACCTCATTGGCAATGAAGGTATCCCATGGAATGTTCTTCTGCTGGAGTTGATGCATGACCACCATCTTGATAAGTGAATGATGAAATAGGCTCTGCATTTGCTAATTGTAATCTCTCTTTTGAACAATGTAGGCCATCTTGTCAATGTTGCGGAAAAGATAATAACTCTAGTGAAATGCATAAGAATATGGATATGGTATGAATAGAGGCAGGAAAGCCTTCCCTCACAAGTGAAATACTTCATTATTATTCTCATCATAGGCACATACCAGTCAAGGAGATGGGAAAAATGGAAAATGGACTTGTTGTGATCTTTATACCTAGGTTTGAGGTATGGCTCAAAATAACTCATGTCCAAATTTGCTTGTTTAAACCACTCCTCTCCCACACTAGGTATCCCTGTAGCAGCTGCAATGGAATTGGTATACATCTCAAAAGTAACCTCTGTAAGATTGACTTGCTTGTCATGTAGATTGATGATGAATAGACTTGTTAATTCCGGGTGATTTTGGACTTGCTCCACTCTCTCATAAAAATCAAAACAACCCACATGTTTAAAGTAAGAAATAATGAGAGGAGAGGCCATGAGTTCTCTTGTGGTGATAGGTTCAAATTTTTTTATCTTCCCTCCCTTATGATCATTTCTCCTTGGCACTTGTGCCTCACCAACAATGCGACTGTCTTCCTCTTCTGACATCTCTAACTCTGTTTTGTGAAACCCTAGGGTGTAAGTGAAATGAGATGAGGGGAAGGGGATGAAATGATTAGATTTGAAAGTGAAAGGAATAAGTGTGAATGAAGGGAATGAGTGAAAGGGAATGTGTGTAGTGACAAACTAGATGAATTAAAACTCTCAATCAATGTGATTACCCTTGTTTATGACTGATTTTCTTTACAGAAGGATGAAACAAGTGTAAAATCAGTGATTACAAGTTTATAATTAGGATTTTCTTAGGGTTACAATTAAAATTCATTTAAGAATCATCAAATAACTTAGAGATGGGTTATGGTATGCACTTACCACTTAACATTGCTTTGGAGGACTTTCACAAAGATTTAAAGAAGTTTAGAAGTGATTTGGACTGTTGGAACACTCCACAGCCTTCTCTGGCCAAGGGCGCAGCACCGAGTTCCAGGTGCGCAGCACCGAGTTTCAAGCGCGCAACGATTTCATAGAACACATTGAAAATCTCGGGCAAGGGCACAGAGCCGATGTCCAGGCATGTAGTGCAAGTGCAAATGCGCAACGTCAAATGCTAAACGTGCAGCACCAGGAAACTTAGCCAAAATTTCACTCAAAAACTCAAAAATTATTCCTTGTTGAATGCTTCTTACTCTTTGAAAGGTAACAATGACTCATTTGGAATGTAAAATGGGCTTTTATAAGAATGTGGAATTTGATTTAACTTTATAAACCAACTTTCTAATATTTTTGAAGTCTTCTTTCTTTTCTCACGGATACTCTTTGACATTTTTTCATTTGCAGGTCGAATAAATCTAGAGCTAGCTTTTTCTTTTGCTCACTGAGTCTTGAAATATTCTCTTTGATAGCTTGGGATTAAAATATTACATATAGTAGCATAAAATTACATTTAAAAAATAAAATAAATTACATAAATGGATTTTTTATCAAAATGACAATTTTGATAAAAAGTCCTGAAATTTGAAAATACAACCTTTTGAAATATAATGAAAACATGATGATACTCTTTGTTCAATCCCCCTCATATATGTGCTAACGTCATTGGAATGAAGTGAAGATCTTGAAAAATGAAAAAACCCTAGTGACCTAGTGAGACTGATTTTGACCTAATTTTGAATGCAATTTTGACTTAAAATATTTCAAGTGAAAACAAAGCATTTTCATAGGTTTTTATGCTCAAAGGGACATGGGAATGAGTCAGCAATATGATTTTGGAGGGAGGAAAATTTTATTTGACAATAACAACCACCAGTGGAGAAAATTTATTTCATGACCTAACGTAATGATAACAAATTTCTTCGGTATGAGACACCTAAGATGCACATGCAAATGCGCTTTGATCCCTGGTGGAAGTATACCAATACTGACACTAACGTTGGCCTTATTGGGGATGGGAGCTCCTTGGAGGTGTCAAGAACACCATAGACCAAGTGCCTAACCATTGGGTAAATACGGTCAACCATTGGGCAAATACGGTCAAACAATCCAAAAGACTGCAAATTATTCAAAATGACTCAAAAATATTTTAAAAGACTGGAAAATGAATCAAAAACTGACTCTGAAACTAACTGAAAACTGACTCCAAATCTCTGAAAACAACAGAAAATCAACAAGCTTTATAGCCTTCACTTCGGGCCCCAAGCCTAAATGATCTTCTACCCCAAACTTTGCAGAAAATATAAACTGGTATGTATAATGAAAGTGATCTCATAAACTGCATTAGAAATAATAATGTTTCAAGAGCCTACCATAGACTGGCCCTCCTGAAAATTCATCTCCATTCATCTCCTGTAGCAAATAGGCATTTTGTACCCTATAAGCCAAAATCTTGTAGGGTCCCTTCCAAAGATTTTCAAACTTTCTGTGCTTACCTTTATCTTCATTTCTTGCATCCCATCTCAGTACTACATCCGACAGCTAAAATTTATCTTCTTTGGTCTTTCGATCATAAATCTTCTTAATTCTCTCCTGAAGCTTAGAAGTAGTCTGAGAAAATTCCTCTCTTATTTGCTGAAGGTGAATCATTTGATTGATTCGACATTGCATATCATCTTCTTCATTATCTGCCTCCTGCAATAATCTCATATTCAGAACTGCAAGTGATGTAGGAAACACTGTATCTGTACCATAAATTAGTTCAACAGGTGACATACCTATTGACTTCTTTTTTCTCACTCGATCTACCCACAAAACATTGGTAAGCTTCATATGCCAATTTTTCTTGTTCTTCCCTAACATTTTCTTGATAATATTCACTAAAGATTTGTTTGAATACTTAGCTAATCCATTGCCCTGTGGATAATATGTGGTGGAATGACCCAATCTGATATTATACTTGTGAAAAAACTAAACCATATTCTTTGACTTAAATGCTGCAACATTATCTGTAATAATCTTGTGAGGACAACCAAAACGAGACAAAATATTGGATTCTAAAAATTGAATGAGTACCGCATCCGTAGCTTGCCTTGTAGGAATAGCCTTGATCCACTTGGTGAAGTAGTCGGTGGCTGTTAGGATCCATCTATGTTGTGCCGATGATGTGGGATGAATTTCCCCAATAATATAAATTCCCCACTGTTGAAAAGGAGCATTTACTACAATAGGCTTCAGCGGAAGAGGAAGGAGTTTCCTTTTTCCCTAAAAAACCTGAAATTCATGACAGTTTGTGACTGTTTTGTACAAATCAGAAAATAAATTTGGCCAATAATACCCTACCCTCAACACTTTGTTAGCTATTGTTTTCCAAAACAAATGACCTATGCAATCTCCCCTATGAAATTCATCCATTGCCTGCTTAGCTTCATCTTCAACCAGACAATTCAAAAGAACACCTCCTGGATCTTTCCAATAAAGAGAAATTCCTAGAATGCAGTATTTAGAAGATTTTAACTTCAAAGACATACCTTGATTTTTTGACACTCCAGGAGGAGGATTTAAGTGTTTAGGAACATATACTATATCAGAATAACATGGTGAATTAAGAAGCATTTCAAATACCTGTATTAGAGCGCCATCTTCTTCATCATCTGACATTTCTGCAATAAGGTTTATGTCTGGAGAATGCAAGTTGGATTAAGCCATCAACTTGGCTAACCCTTGTCCCTTGATTAGTTTGGTAGGCCTAATCTCAAGATCATACTCTAGCATAGCTGCTATCCACCTACCTCTCCGACCTTCAGGATTAGTTTGTGTGAGAATCTGTTTTATCACTGCATTTGGAACATAGGAAATAGTATGTGAATGTAGAATATAAATCTGGAAATCATTCAAAGCTTTGATTAGGGCTAAATATTGTTTCTCAATAATTTTATAGTGAAGAGCAGCATCTCGAATGGCTTGACTGAAGAAAGCAATAGGCTATTCAACCTGAAATCTCTCTTGCATCAAAATTGCAGCCAAAGTATGCTCGGATGCAAATGAAAATATAATGAAATCACTAGTATAATATGGACTAACCAAAACAGGGGCTGTGCTTAAAGAAAGATTTATCAAGTTGAATGACTTCATAGCATCAGTGTTCCACTTTACACTGTTGTCCTTCTTCAACATATTAGTCATTTCTCTCAAATGCTCAGCTAAATTAGGGACAAATCTGCGTAAGAAGTTCATCTTACCATTGAAAGCCTGTATCTCCTTTTTGTTCTGTGGAAAGTCTATCTTCTAAATGGCTTCTACTCTAGAAGGATCAATGTGAATGCCATCTTTGGAAATTATATCACCAAGCAATTTTCCATCCTCCAAGGAAAAAAGACTTTTCTTTGGATTTAAATAAATCTCGAACTCTCTGCATTTCTGAAAACCAATTCTCAAATGATACAAATGTTGATCATCAGAACCAGAAAAAACTGTCAAATCATCAAGATACACTACTAAGAAAACATCCTTCTCATTAGCAAAGGCTATATCCATCGCCCGTTGAGAAGTAGCCCTTGCATTCTTGAGTCTGAATGGCATTTTAACATACTGAAAAGTTCCCCAAGGTGTTGCAAAAGAAGTCTTACCTTGGTCTTCTTCATGTACCAAAATCTAATTATAACCTGAATAACCGTCAAGTAGTGACATCCGTGATGCTCCAACTACCTTTTGCAGAACATGGTCCATCTTTGGAAGGGGGTAATTATCCTTTAAAGCTACTTTATTCAAATTCTGGAAATCTATTCATAACCTTATCTCTTCGGTATTTTTCCTTACCGGCACCAAATTTTAAATCCAATCAGAAAACCTTATTGGCACAATAATACCTGATTTGTATAATCATTTTACCTCTTTTTCAATGGATGGCAACAATATTGGGTTTATTCTTCTCAACTTCTGCCTAAAGGGTTTCTGATCTGGCTTGATGGGAACAGTGTGTTGAATAATATTCTTATCATAAGCCTTCAAATCTGAATAATCCCATGCAAAAATAACAGAAAATTCAGACCACAATTTAATGTACTTATCTTTCACCTCCGAAGACAATGTCTTAGATAACTTAACCATCTTGGGCTTTTCTACTTTTCCAATGTTCACATCTTCCACTCCCTTTTCTGTAGGAGTTAATGTTGGTTTCCTAGCCACATCATCCTGATCGAAGAGATCTTCTAAAGGTATCAGACCTATAGGAATAACATTATCTTTCAACTGCAAAACATTCATTTGACGAGCTTCTATCTCTTGATCATCAACATCACAAACATCATCAATATAAGCATCTTTGAATTTTCCTTCATTCTGCAAAAAGATATTTATTTCTTTTTCATCCCACAAAACTTGCCAACACCTTAAATTATCTGGAACAATAGGTCTATTCTTAATATGTATTTCAAATTTATTACAGGAGTTCATCGGAATTTTAAGATTACTTGCTATTGTAGCAAGAGAATCTGCAATAATGTTCTGAGCTCTTGGTACTGTTGTTAATGCATACTCAGGAAACATTTTTAGGACATCCAAAACTGCATTTCTATAAGCTCTCATCTGCGGATGCTTTTCTTGATACTCTCCTTTCACCTGCTTTATGACAAGCTCAGAATCACCATAAACAAAAATTCAGTTTGCACCAAGCTTCTTCAAAATTTTAAGACCTGTAATCAAGGCTTCATACTTCGCTTCGTTATTAGAATAGTCAAAAGCCAATTTCTAAGAGAATTCTCTAACACTAGCTGGAATTCCACCTAACTTACCAATTGGACTTCGAATCCAAATACCAATACCTGCACCTTCCTTACCCAATGCACCATCGAAGTCAATGCTCCATAAACCTTTTTCATCTTCTAGATGTTCAAACTCAACTTTTGGTTCTATTTGACTTGGGACAATCACTTCATTTTTCTGCTCATTTTTTTGTTCTGTACTGAGTTTCTGTTCTTCAAGAGGTTGCTCGAAAGAAATCACACTTCAGAGGTCATCACTTCTAAATTCACCACTTCTTTTTCTTTATCCAAAACTACTCTAAAAATTTCTGAAACTTCTGGAATATCTTCTTCTATTACTAACTGATTATTTACATCATTCAAATCACTATCATTATAAAAAATAAAAGAATCAAGATCTGTATCTATAGCCTGTATCAGATGATTGATATGCCTCTCCTTACTAGTAATCATATACTTCATTTTCTTTTCCAATATAATTTCCTCAATTGCCCAAAAATAGGAATAGTAGAATAGGAAAATTCAAGTCGTAAAGTACCTTTAAGTTTGGCTCCCCATGATCTAGACAATAGCATTCCGAAATGAGGTGGTATATCAACCACCACCACATCCATCAAAATATTCTTAGCTGGAATCTGATCTAAGGAAACCACTAAATATTTAATGAGACCAATGAAACGAACTCTACCAGAATCAAATGATTAAAAATCATGATAAGGTCAGGTGATATCCATGCCTAACTTTTCCATAATATCCTTGGGCATCAAATTGTGAGAGGCACCAAAATCAAGCATAGTATTGTGAAGTATGTACTCATGCAATCTTAGGCTCAAATAAAAAGGAGGAACTCCACTTTCTCCTAATTTACCATCTATAGCTGGACCGAAAATGAGTTCAGGATGATCATCTTCAACATTAACCATATCGGAAAAAGGATCAACTAGCAACATTTTAGATATCTAATCTTTGTAGTGATTATTCTTTACTAACTCTGTGAATGGAATGGAAACTTTCAATTTAGCTATTTCATTTTCTAAATTAAAGGTTGTGACTTTATCCACCTCTTTGACAGCAATATCTCTTCTAAGATTTAGATCCCTTGTCACAATTTCTTTCTTCTGAGTATATTTCTCTTTAGTAGCTGAACTTGTTGATGCTTGATTGATGTTGCTATGATTCTAATCTGCAGGCTCTTTACCCTTCTTTTGAATATCATTCTTTGATTAGACTTCTTTCCTTTTCTGAATAGGATTGACAGGTACATCTATGCTCCTCAGAGAATATTGTTTTTGATGTGCACTCAAAGCATTCATATATCCACACTAGTAATCATCTGATTTAGTTTCCAAATTTTCATCATTTGACAAGATATATTCTTCATCTGTTGGAGAATCCAGATTTTCAGTATAATCCTCATCTTTAGTCAAGTACATGGGTAACCCATCTGCTATAAAGAAATGATTAGTTTCAATCACTGGATCTTCATCTTCTTCTACTTCCTCTCCTTGGCATAATTCAGTTGCAACGATGTCCTGATCTTCTGTTGTTATTGTGCTATTTGGTCAGGTGCTTTCTACTCTCTTTGCTTGATTCTCAACTGCTGTTGTTGTCCTTTGAAATTTGGATTCCAGATCTGTGGTTCAGGTCTCTCTGAAATGGACAACCTGTCAACAATCTTCTCCATAGTCCAGAGTAATGAATCCATATTTGCATCAGAAGTAGCTGTCTCCTCTTTTATAGTCACTCTCTTTTCTGATCTCATCCTTGCTCTCTTGGCTACCAAATTTGATTCCACACTTACAACATTCTTCTGCATGTCCACTAAAGTTGTAGGATTACGTTCACGCATCTGATATTCCATATCAACATAAAATCCAACTGGGAATTTGACCAAAACCATGCCATCCAGTGGTTTCATATGTGCTGGAAGGGCATTTTACACTGCATTAAATCTCACACAATAATCTTGAACAGACTCACCAACATTCCTTTTCATGTTCTCGTATTTAGACAGGATTTGAAGGGGATTCTTCTTTTGTTCCCATCTTTCTACAAACTAATTATGCAAAACTGCTAGGGTGTCAATACTGGCTGGGGGTAGAGCTCTGAACCATTTTATTTCTTTTCCTCCTAGGCTTTGTGCAAACAACCTCATCTTCACATCCTCTATGTCAACTTCATGTAGATAAAAAAATTCATTCATCTTATCTACGTGCTTTTGAGTTGTTATAGGCTAAGTATCATCAAACAAAGGGATTTTGGTTTGATAATCTGCGGCATTTGCCTCGGATTTTGAGGGAGAACAAGGGGAGCATATCTTGCAGCCATGACTGGAGGTGGAGGTGGAGGATGAACAATAGGAATAACATAGATAACAGGGATTTGGATGCCTGATGTGATCAAAGGAAGAATTTTTCCTGACTGAGTAGTGTGAACAGTGGATGAGGAAGAAGGAGGGGCAAAAGGGATATTCTAAGTAGTGGTAGATGAAGTGGTGGAAGAATAATCTGAGATCTGAGGTCTACTTGCGAGCCAAGTACTTACTTGTGAAGAGTAGTTCTGCAAATATTTAAGAGATTGTAAAAATTGTGTTGTTGATTGAGACCTTGATTGAAACCATAATTGAGAGTGTGAAAGCTAATCTTCAAAAGGACTATGAAAGGAAATGGAGGAATCAACAACTTTCTCGTCAATACAATTCAAATATTTACTCCGGAATAGACTATGCTCAAAATTTACATCAAATTCAATATCTTGCAAATTTTATAACCTTTCGGGGAATGAATGAGCTCTGGGAATGGAACTACTTTCTGCTTGATTTACGACTGAACTATATGTCTCAACAACAGCTTTACCTTTTCTTCCAATGCTCTGAGGCTCACTAACAATGGTAGGAGGATTCGGATCGGGATTGGATCTGGTGTATCTTCGGGAAGCCACTATGTCCAATTTCAAAAACCAATATGCACTTTACAAATTTTTCAATTTAGCCTTTGAATAAACTCTAAAACTTATTATCCACAAGTTAAAGAATTTCAATGAAAGCTTATTATTTGGGTTGATCTGATCTTACTCTTTTCTTTCCCAGTTGAGTTGCCAAAATGTTAACGCTCAAATTGATCCTAAGGCTGAAGTAGGCAATCCTGAGGTAACCTCAAACCAAACTTTGGACTCATTATCTAGCCCTACCAAGTCAGAGAGGTATATCTCGATATAATCATAGCCAAGAGGGCTGGATGAAAGGATTTTAGTTTAGCTAAGGAAAACAATGGGTTTTGATTTTGATTTTAGGGTTGGGCTCACTGAACTGAAATTAGGTCAAGAGGATAAAACAGGGCCAGAAGGATGAAATTGTAGAATTATTGATGGGGCAAGGTAGGAAAGAGGTTTACACATTCAAAGAGTATTAAATGAGATGGAAAGACTGGTGAGGAGCTAAGGAAAGCATATAAATGTATTTTCCTTAAACTAAATAAATTGAACACATTATACTTAATTTCCCGAAACAGAGCATAACTAAATATGAATTCCGTTTTTCAAACTTCAAATCAAGTATATAATAGATGTGAAATGGCTTATGAATTAATAAAACATTATTATAAATCAATCACAGAGAAGAAACAATGTGTAAAACTTGTACCACATGGATCCCAACAAAATAGCTGTAAACTTCCATTAATGTCCAAGCCAAAATGTTACTTGAGCAATACAAAATCTTCCACTGATGCCAACCATTACAAAGACTAAAAAAGCACAAATTATAGACTCAAAACCACTTCCTCTCATCCTCAGGGGTCGAATCGACGAGGTGAGGGAGTTTTTGCACCAAAAACTGAACTGACTGCTAAAGCTTAGGATGAGGAGAGTGACTCATTCCTAACTTTTAGAACAGATACATTTGACCTCAAAATAATACTTTACCTAATGTATCTATCTTAGGTAAAAGGTAAAACATGATAATTACAATGGTAACTTCTCATTTACCCAAATGAAAATTACATTAGAGGTGAAATTTCAACATTTACTGAAACTAGTCAAACTGTGAATTCCTTGGTAAACACGCAGCGCCAAGACAACAAAATTGACCTGTTTTGTGAGCCACTTTTGGAGGCCTTCCCCTTGTCCAAATTGAGATCATGATAGCTCATTAGAAAGCCTACCCAATTTAAATTCTAGGTATGCTTTTACTTTCCAAAATGATGTCCATATGAATTGTCAAAATATTGTTTTCCCAAGACTGCTAAACGCACAGTGCCAAGGCCAAAAGGAGGGCAGAAACATGATTTTTTGAAATTTTTTGGCCTTTTTGAGGGACCAGCTTTGCTCCAAATCTCTGGAAACTTTATGAGGTTGATGTACTTGTCATTCAACATGAATATGCTGACCTTTTTCCATTTGTATGGCCCAAAAAAGAGTGTAACACCAGTGGCGCTGCGCGTTTAGCACATTTTCAGTGGGCTAAACTGTCCCAAAAAATCATAATTTGCAAAAAAGTGCCAAAAATGGAATTTTATTTGTTGATCAGGGTTTCTAGGCCTGGAGGGAAACCTCAGCAAGAATATTCATCTTTTCCTTCTCCTTTGACTCATTCAAAGCCTGAATCTTTGCATGGGCACGTTTAAGCTTGGCCCTTGCAATCCTGTTTCTCATGGCATAATGCTTTGCCATATTCCTCTGAATATCAGTGTCTTTCTTGGCCTTCTCTAATAGGCTCTCCAAATGAAAATTGGCTCTCTCAAGCCAAGACTCTCTGTCTCTGTCTATCTCTATGGAAAGCAGTTCACTTGGATTAAGCTGCTCCGCCAATTCTGCCTCTTTTTGCCTTTCTCGGGATAAAGCCCTCTTCATTCCAATGGTCTTCGATATCTGTCTAGGAAGTTGATCTTCCTCATAATCACTATCATCACATCTGACCAAGGTTTCCTCCAACAAGTCCTTGGCCTTTCCTACTTCTCTCTGAGCTCTGATTATCTTGACCTCACTGATGGTTTGCTTAGTCTTCAGCTGCTGATTCTCTAGCTCAAGAAAGTCAATCACGTATTGTGCTCTATCAAGATTAGCTTGAAGCTCACTAATGTTGGTCTCCTTGCCTCCAATCACTACACTATTGGCTCTATCCTCATCCTCCTCATCAATCTCAATCAACTGAAACTCCTAATTAGTTTCATGTTTGTCCTCCTCCTCAACAGTGATAGGCTTTGTAGCCTTTTCATTGCCCTTATCTACATGTTTTGCTAATGAAGAATGAATGTCCCCTTTCACATCAAGTGAAGCAAACACATACCTGTAGCTCTCTGATAGGTTAAAGGAAATGGCTCAATGTCAATCATTTTAGTGCTAGCTGATACAATGTCTTTTTCACTGCTTGATGCTCTAGTATCATGATATGATGGTGAAGGATTGTGGAAAGGTGATGAGGAAGGATCAACATGAGGTGAATGGATTTGAGTGGGTGGTGATGTATGAGCAGCGGGATGTGATGGAGAAGTGGATAAGGGAGGACGAGATGATGAAGGTACATCTTGATCATGATGAATAGGTGCGGTAGTGAAAACCTCATTGGCAATGAAGGTATCCCATGGAATGTTCTTCTGCTTAATCTGATGCATGAACACCATCTTGATAAGTGAATAATGAAATAGGCTCTGCATTTGCTGATTGTAATCTCTCTTTTGAACAATGTAGGTCATCTTGTCAATGCTGCAGAAAAGATAATAAGGAAAATGCAGTATCCTAACTCTAGTGAAATGCATAAGAAGACGGATATGGTATGAATAGAGGCACGAAAACCTTCCTTGACAAGTGAAATACTTCATTATTATTCTCATCATAGGCACATACCGGTCAAGGAGATGGGAAAAATGGAAAATGGACTTGTTGTGGTCTTTATACCTAGGTTTGAGGTATGGTTCAAAATAACTCATGTCAAAATTTTCTTGTTTAAACCACCTTTATCCCACACTAGGTATCCTTGTAGTAGCTACAATGGCATTGGTATACATCTCAAAAGTAACCCCGACAAGATTGACCAGCTTGTCATGTAGATTGATGATGAATAGTCTTGTTAATTCCGGGTGATTTTGGACTTGCTGCACTCTCTCACAAAAGTTAAAACAACCCACATGTTTAAAGCAAGAAACAGTGAGAGGAGAGGCCATGAGTTATCTTGTGGTGATAGGTTCAAATCTGTTTATCTTCCCTCCCTTATGTTCATTTCTCCTTGGCACTTGTGCCTCACCAACCATGCCACTGTCTTCTTCTTCTGACATCTCTAACTCTGTTTTGTGAAACCCTAGGTTGTAAGTGAAATGAGATGAGGGGAAGGGGATGAAATGATTTGCTTTGAAAGTGAAAGGAATAAGTGTGAGTGAAGGGAATGAGTGAAATGGAATGGGTGTAGTGACAAACTAGATGAATGAAAACTCTCAATCAATGTGATTACCCTTATTTATGACTAATTTTCTTTATAGGAGGATGAAACAAGTGTAAAATCAGTGATTACAAGTTTATAATTAGGGTTTTCTTAGGTTTACACTTAAAATTCATTTAAGAATCATCAAATAACTTAGAAATGGGTTATGGTATGCACTTACCACTTAACAGTGCTTTGGAGAAATTTGGCAAAGATTTGAAGAAATTTAGAAGTGATTTGGACTGTTGGAACACTCCACAACCTTCTCTGGCCAAGCACGCAGCGCCATTGGAAAGCACGCAGCGCCTCTGCAAGGGTGCAACGTCGAGTTCCAGGTGTACAGTGCCTTTAGAGAACACATTGAAAATCTCGGGCAAGGGCGCAACACCGATCACTAGGCGTGCAGCGCAGGTGCAAACACGCAGCGCCAAGTGCTGAACACGCAACACCGGGAAACTTAGCCAAAATTTCACTCAAAAACTCAGAAATTATTCCTTGTTGAATGCTTCTTACTCTTTGAAAGGTAACAATGACTCATTTGGAATGTAAAATGGGCTTTTATAAGCATGTGGAATTTGATTTAACTTTATAAACCCACTTTCTAATGTTTTTGAAGTCTTCTTTCTTTTCTCACTAATACTCTTTGACATTTTCTCATTTGTAGGTTGGATCAATCTAGAGCTAGCTTTTTATTTTGCTCACTAAGGCTTGACATATTCTCTTTGACAGCTTGGGATTAAAATATTACATATAGTAGCATAAAATTACATTTAAAAATAAAATAAATTAAATAAATGAATTTTTTTATCAAAATGACAATTTTGATAAAAAGTTCTGAAATTTGAAAATACAACCTTTTGAAATATAATGAAAACATGATGATACTCTTTGTTCAATCCCCCTCATATATGTTCTAACCTCATTGGAATGAAGGGAAGACCTTGAAAAATGCAAAAACCCAAGTGACCTAGTGAGACTGATTTTGACCTAATTTTGAATGCAATTTTGACTTAAAAACTTTCAAGTGAAAGCATAGCATTTTCATAGGTTTTTTTTCTCAAAGGGACATGGGAATGAGTTAGAAATATGATTTTTGAGGGAGGAAAAGTTTATTTGACAATAAAAACCACCGATGGAGCAAATTTATTTCATGACCTAACGGAATGATAAAAAATTTATTCGGTGTGAAACACCTAAGATGCACATGCAAATGTGTTTTGATCCCTGGTGGAAGTATATAACAATACTGACACTAATAGTTGGCACCAAAGTACTACTTGAGAGGGTGATCTACAATGATGTGGTGAAGGTTGAGCCAATGTCGCAGGTGCATGGGCTAGGCAACACCAAGATCCTAAATTTGCTGAGGATTTCGTTCTTTGGGAGATATCCTATCACTACTATCTATGTGTGCCATTTGTTGGCGTTAGTACATGATGGATGTATGTGGATCCAAGGACGCATTTTGATCGACGCCACACTGATCCACTGGATCAACGCCCTGCCCAAGAAGGGGCCTCATCCAATTGCAGGTTTTGGAAAAGGCAATGAGCTCAAGGTCGCAGAAAAAGTCAAGAAAGATTACAAGGTCAAGCGGGGAAAAAGGGATTCCTGGTGCAAAAAATTGCGGACTCCAGTGTGCACTTAGGAACCTTATTCCTAGGCTACAAGTTGATGTGCATGTTTAGACCAAAGTCGGTCCATGCACACGTAATTTTGTTCGTAGGCCAATGCGAGAAGGGGGTTAGCTACAACTAGTCCCACTACATCTACGAAGAATTCTTGGAGAATGTGCGCAAAGCGCAAGAGCAGGGGAAACTATTTTTCTACTCATGGCTGTTGTTACTCATTGCACTGATTGCATGGGAGACTCCTGCAGATGCATTCCTCCAAGAATCAGAGCCTGGCGTATGCGAGGGGGCACGCTATGCCAATCTTTGGGATTCCTATGACCCTAGGCAGGTGAAGGAAACTAAGATTTTTTGGGTGCTATGGCCGCTGCAATCCACTCGAGACCGCGACTATCGCTAGCAGTATATGAGAAGTACAAAAGTATCAATGCACTTCAGATAACAATGCACCATGTGTAGGTCACAGCGCGTAATGACACCACGTGGTATAACTTGCCTTTCATGGTGACTGAGGCAGAGGTCGAGTAGGTCATTACGACCTGGACAAAAGCATGGAAAGTGGGGCTCGGCTCCACCCAGCCCATTACCACCTCTACTTCAAGGAAAGAAAAAAATCCAGGTGATAAATAGAAAGAGGTCAAGCTGCACACTAACAAATATACATAAACAGGCGCACAAAAGGACGGTGAGAAGGAACCTGAGCAGGAAGCAAAGAAGGATACAAAACAATACCTTGGAGGAAAAGTTGATGTGGACCTTGGAGGCCTCGATAGGTTAGATGGTATTGGTGCAGAATCTTCGTGTTGCATTAAGCGTACCGTAGAAACTTCCAAGGGTCCGCGAAAGAAACGAAAGGGATCCAAGGTCGGAGGAGTAGAAGAGGTCACTCTAACAGAAGAGGACCTGGATAATATTACCGATGCAATCGCTTCTATTTCTGAAGATATATGGACTGCCATGGAAGAGCAGTACAAGGTTATGGTGGAGGCCTTAAAATCTGGATTGTAGGTCTTGCAGCTGAAGGTCAAAAACTTACAAGTGAGCATGGATCAAGCGAGGCCGATTCAAGCGAGCCTGCCTACAACAATGATCATCGCAATGTCCGATAGTAGAATCTTCCCCTTCCTGGGCACAACAGTTACAATGGAGCAACCGCAGATGCGCGCGCAAATTCAAACCTGCCCAGAGGTTGGAATTGATCTATCTAAGTTACCAAGTGGAAAGCTACATGATATCAAAACTATCATCTCCGATGAGCGGCAGTGCAGGGAGGTGCGCATGCAGCAGTAGTTGAATGAAGCAGAACAGATGGTTACAGAAAAAATCGAAGAATTTCTCTAGGCACAGATAACACAACAGGTGACTATTGCTCAGCGTGTCGAGTTGGAACACCTAATCGAAAGACTATGCAATGATCTTCCTTAAGTGTCCATTCCTGCATCTGTCGCGCCGAAAGTCAAAATTTAAAGCTTGGTTGCCGCACTAAGGCTTCTAGGACAGAAGTGTAGACGGTGAAAGTAGAGTTTGAACAGCAGATTGCAACATTGCAGGCTAAGCTGAAACCCTAAACTACCCCGAAGGTGCGCGCTCAGCGAGCAGCCTTGGTAAAAGAAGCATCAAAAATAATTTCAGCTAATGTTGACAAGGGCTCTATGCTACTTGAGACAAAAATGGGACTGTGGAACTCTGTGCAAACAGACCCACTAGTTAAAAATATCAATTAAGAGTTGCGCGCCAAGGAGCAGGAATTTGACGACCTTCAGGAGCCCTTACCCACTTTTCTCCCTGCTCAGCACATGGCCCGCCTACAGAAAAGCCAAGTTCTGCGCAATGAAGTCGAGGATCTCTATAGGAAGAAGCAGATCATGAATGAGCATATGAAGCCATGGGAAAACGAGGGGATGAAGCTGTCTCAAGACCTGGATGCCGCCATGAAGAACCTGAATCAGACCCTGAAAAGCATCAATCTAGCCGCAGAAGGGCTCACATCACAGAAGCTGGTGGATACAGGGCAGAGTGCACCAAATCAGAGTGCGAGCATCCTGGCGCCCTTTGATGCTACCATTGAAGAACTTCGGAACAAGATGAAGAACCTAGTGCCATTGTGACTCGGGATGAGTCAAAAAATTATGTTGGGGGCCTATTGGATCAGGGTCCCTTAAGGTCGAATTTTGATATCTTTTTAGAATATTTTTGTAATTTTTTTGTAATTTTAGTCGTGCGCAGCACAAGTCAAGGGGCTTTGGGTTGGGTCAAAGCCCCTCATGAGTTGTAATGGGTAAAAGGGTAGAACTAGGAGCCACAAACCACAGTTTGCGAACCTTAGATGAGCGCAAGATAAAAGTATAAATATAAGTCTAGATCTAGTCGATAAGAGACATGTTAATGTTGATCTAAATATGTTTTGATATTTTGAGCAAAATTGTCTGGGTTAGAAGGCTCCTGCTAGCTGTATGCGCGGAGACCCTAATCTTATTGTGCGCGGACCCTATTGGTTGTGTGTGTAGGTAGAATGAAGGTGATGTAAAGGAGATATATATGTTAATGAACGAAGAACTATTTTGGATGATATCTGAGTATTGCATGCATCTGTTGTTTTCTTTATGATTTGTTTCTACATGTTATTTCCAATTATGGTGTATCTGTGTTTTGGATTAGTTGTGTGACTGTCTTTTACCCTAAATAACTAATGAATATATGGATCTATGTTTATTGAACATTATGGTTATGTATTAAATACTATTGGAAGGAATTACGAAACTGTAACTATGCGCGCGTAGGATAACCTATGTATTTAACCTAAATCTGTCTCGTTAGTGTTTCTGGTTAGGGCTTCTATTGCGAAGGTCTGATCATATTTTTTTTACATCTGAAGACACCCACATCATTTAAATCTCTCTCAGGGTGTGGAAACCTGGTTCTAGCACCCCCCATACTACTTCGGGTGAGACTTTGACTTGTGCAAGCAGTTCACTACCGAAAGGGCCAGTAGTAAGAGGTTTTTGTCGGTTAACCTTAACTCCGAACCTGGGTCGGGACCCCTCAAGACAATAGGGTGCAAAGGTATTTCTCCTTCTACAAGCTCCTTAAAGATCCTCACTTTCTCAGGGAAAAGGGACTCAAAGGTCCCCGTAGATATGGGAGGAGGCTCATAGTTAGATGAAAAGGGTTGGATGCTAATGGAAGTGGGGGATTTTGGTAGAAGTTTTCCCGTCTTATCCCTAATTCTTTGAGGTATAAGAGAAAATATTTTTTCTTTTTCTTTTTCTATATTTTTTGGTAAAAAAATGCTAATGTGCTTTTTCATTTTGTAGGATATGGAATGAAACAAAGAGAAAATTAACTAAATAAAATGGCAGTGCATACTTTGACACCTCCCCAACAACGAAGCCAAAAAGTGAAGGCCCTCATTATTGCAACAACAATGCTACAAATCTCAAGTGTCTCAGCTTCAATTATCAACTCGGGGTTCATATAAACATAATAGGAGTCAGAACTTTGTGAAAAATGAAAAAAATATTTCTCTTGTTGAATTTTGTGTAGGTGGAAGCATTGAAATGAAATCTATATGTACAAATACCAAGTTGAATAATCTATAATACAAGAAAAATACAATTGCAGATAATGACTTGCTGAAAGGAAAATGACATGCAAACCTAAGCTACTTGCAATGGAATAAAACACACTTTCACACTTCCATTCTATCTACAATAAATTGAAAGCACACTTGCACACTTATATGTTATATCCAAGGAAAGGAAAAGTGCAATGCTTAAATGAAAGACTATGAATTTAAACCACTACCTTGCAGAAAAAAAGTAGTTTTCTGAAGCAAGTCAAAAAAATCATCTACAAGATATATATACCTCCAAGTTCCATTATCAGGGTTCTACAAGTGTTGTAATATACTAAATGATTCAAATCATGAATTTATTGTGAATATGAGTGAGAATGGTGGGTTGGTTACAGGCTACTACATAATCCCTCTTTTCTGTAGGAGATAGTATAACGAGTATGTAACCAAGAAAAATGAAAGTCTGAGAAGCAAGGAAGTTGGGGAATGTTAGAAAATGATAAAATAAACCTGATCAAATCTTTAAGGAAAATTGTTGAAAATTTTCCTTAGAAAAACTAAACTCAGTGTGTTTCATGTAGTTGCAAAATTGGTTATACAACAAAAGAAAATAGTGAAATGTAAACAATGAATAGTAAATGTGTAACAAAAGAAGAAATGAAGTAAATGAATATTTGAACTAACTTTAACTAATGCTAATACTACAACCAAATGCTCATATAACTTGTAAGAAAGAGAGGTTCATGAAAACCTTCTAATTAACCATGCATTAATGCTATGAAAAGGTAACTTTCAAAAATGTTGCAAAAATAAATAAAAGCATAATGCTAACAAAAATTATAGGAGGGATCTGGAGCTCCTAGGGTGTGCCCAAACCAAGGATGCTTAGATCCCCTTAGAGTAAAGTCACACTAGACATTGAAATAAAACACCACTTCCATTAACTAAGAAATTGTTTTCACATTACAAAGTTACAAAGGCTTGCTTGGAAATACAAATATATTCTTTCCTCCTATTTTTCACACTTTTGTTGGAAATATTGTCATTGATGGCAATGAAGGCAGCGCTGAAGCAAAAATTGGCAAAGAAGGTAGCGTTGAAGCAGTGGAAGGCAATGGAGGCACAGCGAAAGCAATAGAAGCAGCAAGAAGAAATTCAAAATGTAACAGTCATAGAAGCACAGTGAAGAACCATTATCGGAAGGTAGAGACAGAGGCAGAGCGACAGAAGCAGCAGAGGCAGATGCAGAGGCTAAGTGACAGAGGCAGAGCGACAGAAGCAGCAGAGGCAGATGCAGAGGCTAAGTGACAGAGGCAGAGAGCCATTATAAAATTCTGAGAATCACCCAAGCCGGCAGATACATTCATATGTATAATTCCGAGAATCATTACCCGATGGGCGTTACACATAATACATAAAATTTATTCCGGGAATCGCTTAACCCCAAGCGGCAAGGCACATAAATTCCGGGAATCGCCTACCCCGATGGAGGATACATATATATATATCCATCACAATACATATAAATGTCGCGCATTCCGTATGTTGCAAAGGTCCAAGGCATATATATTATGTTATATAAGTGGAGCGCATAAAACAATGTTTTATAAGGTGGGACCCCTTCCTAATCGCATCAGAGCATCGCAGTATGGGCCAATCAGAACATCCAAACAAAAACTTGCGATTGCAATTGAAGCCCAGACCCGATGGGCTTATAAACTATGATTAACAAGAATTTGAGTTCCAATCGCATCGGCAAATATCAATGAACAGTGACCGATCGCATCGGAGTATTTGAAGTTGCGATTGCGATCAATCGCAATCGGAGCAGGAGCGATCAATCGCAATCAAAGGAGAATCAATGCATCGGAAAACATGTCAGGTGGGCCCGAAAGAGCATTTGTTAAGTATTATCAAGATTATTCATTGATTTTAGTAGAAGCGGCAGTTGTTTGCTAAAACCTTATATAAGGATGCCGAGAGTTGATTTAAGATGTATTAAAAGGCGCTGTTATATATATATATATAAGGCGATTGTATTAAAATATGTCGTGTGGTCTGTAGACCCACGGGCCTCGACTCAAGGTGGAGGGCGATTACTAATATACAACGATTGTGATATATGTCTGTTCCACTTGCGGAACTTCCACATCAACAAGACACTTATTGTATGAAAGACGTTGGGATATGCCCAGATTTAAAAGGCAACAGTTACACCTCAGCAGAGGACAGAAAAGCAAACAGAGCTGAAAAGAGATAAAACACAGTCAAAGAAAAGACAAATGCGCAGCGATCCAAAAGGTTGTATGAGTGAGCTGGAGCTCTCATTGTAATTAAATGTAAATATTTTTAATTGATTTATATTGTTGTGATGCATTGGCAAGTCTCTAGAGGAAAAACAAAGATCCCACTGCAATATTAAAATAAGCACCTACAGTTACATTTTTTTGAGTGAGCTGGAAAAGAAATGAAAAGGAAGAAAGCGAAGAGATATGGCTGTCCATTCCAAATTCCTTGAGGAATGCTAACAGTCCCAAGAAAATTCTTATAAATAATATCATCTAGATATGCAAGGGTGAGAGAGAAAGAGTAAATCTAGAGAAGGCAGAGTATAGAAGTGTAAGGCAGAAAAGACTAAAAGAAGAGCAGAAAGAGAAACTACAGAACAGAGCTGATATCTGAGGTAAATCAACAAACATTCAGGTTTGAAAATTGAGGAAGTTGGAGCTTCCCTATCAAGTTGCAGCTTGATAGCTGTCAGTTGTAGCTGACTGAGGTTGGAGCCTCCTGTAGGTTGGTGCCTACAGAAAATCGAAGGGAGTTGGTGCTTCCTTGCAAGTTGTAGCTTGCAAAATTGAGGATAGAGCCTCCTGTAGGTTGGTGCCTGCAGAAAACAGTGGTGAGAGGGAGTTGGAGCTTGCCTTTGCATCACAACAATAATAAGATGTGGTTTTCTCCCTTTATGGGTTTCCACTTATATCTGGTGTCTCTGTGCATGATGTTTATGTGTTGATCTGATTTATATCATTTGCTTAATACCTGTTGCTCTCTATGTCAAGGTTACTCGCTTTTTCATACTAACACTTCAGTCGTCATATTTCAATATTACTCTACTTTAAATTGGTCATGAAATGAAGGTAAATAAGTTTATTGAAAAGTTCTAAAATATCGTGAATGTATTAAACCGATTCACCCTCCCCCCAGCTTAATTAAAGGTTCAACAATTGGTATCAAAGAAGGTTCCTTTGGTTCAAGTCTAACAACCTAAAGGGAGGATCCAGGTTCCCAAGATGGTTGGCAAAGAAGGATGCTTCAACTAATAAAGTCTCTTCATGGTAAAGCCCCTTTCTTCACTGGTGAAAATTATGCTTTCTGGAAAATCAGAATGAGGACATACATAATGTCTCTAGGAATAGAAGTCTGGGCTGCCGTGGAATTAGGATATGCCTCGAAGGCAACTGACACAGAAAAAGAATCAAAACAAGATTTTGTGGCAAATTCTAAAGCCATGAATGCCATCCTGAATGGATTGTGTGAAGCAGAGTTTATTAAAGTAATGCACAAAGACACTGCCAAAAAAATATGGGATACTCTTGAAAACATACATGAGGGAGACCAGAAAGTAAAGACTGCCAAACTTCAAGTCTATAGAGCCCAGTTTGAAAACTTAAAAATGAATGATGATGAAGACATTGCCAGCTTCTTCCTAAAAGCTGCAGAAATTATTAACAATATGAAAGCTCTTGGAGAAAAAATGCCAGAAAGTATAATTGTGCAAAAGATTCTAAGTTCTCTTCCATCCAGGTTTAATCCAAAGGTGTCTGCAATAGAAGAAACAGTTGATTGGGAGACCTTGACCATGAACCAGCTACTTGGAAATCTAACAGTTTATGAAATGAGGCTCCCACAAAAGAAGCCAAGTACGAGGGAAGCAGCCTTTAAAACAGAAAAGAAGAAAGAAGAAGAGGGAGACATATGCTCTTGCTCAGATGAAGATGAGGCAAATTTTGTCAAGAAATTGGATAGAGGCTCAGGTAAATACAAAGGTAAACTCCCCTTCAATTGCTTTAACTGTGGAAGAGTGGGACACTATGCTGCTAAGTGTCCTCACAAGAAAATAAGGAATCAGGATCAAGAGTCAGAGAAAAATAAATTAAAGAACTGGCAGAAAGGAAAGAAGTTCAGCAGAAAATCCTTCTATGCTCAACAAGACAGCAGTACATCTGAAAATTCAGATGAACCCTCAAGTGAAGAAGGAACCTCCGAATTCTTATTGATGGCCATAGAAGATCTTGAAGGACTTCTGCTAGAATATGAAGAAGAAGAAGGGGAAGTCGACCTTGAGGGGGAGCTAAGAAGTGCTCTGGAAGAGATTGATAGACTCAAACTGAAGTGCAAAAAAAAAAAAGGACATTCTTCTTAAGTATGTAAGAGAAGAAAAAAACTCAAAAGTCCTCATACAACTAAAGGTAGAGCTTGAAGAAGCCAAGAAGATAGAAGACATGTTACTTCAGCAAATCAAGGATAAAACCCGAGAACAAGAGAAACTGGAAGAAGAAGTAGTATGTCTCAGAAAGAAACTAGAAAATGCTTAAAGGACAATGCTTATAAACTCTTCTCAAACAAGCTCTAGTAAGTTGAATGAAATTCTGGTTGCTCAAAGATCCCCAATGATAAAAACAAGAATAGGCTATGAAGGAGAATCGAGTAAAGGCAAAGAAAAGGAAAACAAAAATATTATTTTTGTAAAAGCAAAGAAGAATGATGAAGCAGCTCAGACAATTCCTACAAAAGAAGAAACATGCAATAAGGATGACAGAAATCAGAAGAAACCTCTAGTAACAAAGAATGCAATAAATACGAAGACAATAGAAAAAGGAACGTATGCCTCTGAATATATCAAACTTGGAAGTTTTCAAAGGAGACTCTTCCCTCCTGTGAAGAATGCCACCTGTTATGTCTGCCACAAGCTGGGACACATTGCTGCATATTGTCATGCAAGGAGGAGTAATTCAAACCTACAAAAGATGCAAACAGTGAAGAGACTGTCTCAAACAAACAAATGGAAAAAACAACCTTACATCAGGTATGCAAATAATTTCTATGGTTATTGTTTTTATTGTAAGGAATTTGGCCATAAAATTATTGAATGTAGAAAGTATGGACAAAGATTGATGTTCAACACCTCAAGGAGGTTTATGAATCAAAGAAATTTTGTTCATCCTCACAATTTTGCAAAAACTATGATCAAATGTTGTATGTGCAATCAAGTTGGACATATGCCCTCCAAATGTCCTCTGAAAGGATGTGATTCATCAACTCACAAAAGACACCAAACAAAAGGATGCCTCCAGTGGATAAAGAAGGAGAATAAATGTGACTTGGCTCTAACAGCTCAAGACCTGAAAATCCAGTGGTACCTGGATAGTGGCCGCTCAAAACACATGACTGGAGACAGAAGCAAGTTTATAACTCTTGATGAAAAGAAATCTGGCAATGTTACTTTTGGCAATGATAAATCAGGTAAGATCAAGGGAAAAGGCTCAGTCAGCAGAGAAAATGGCAGAGGAAAGGCCCAAGATGTACTATATGTAGATGGGCTGAAAGAAAATTTGCTGAGTGTCAGTCAGATGTGTGATAAAGGCTGTGAAGTTCTCTTTAGAGCATAAGACTGTGAAGTCAGATCAAGTACAACTGGAAAGACTCTGCTCAAAGGTGTCCGAACAGAGAGTAATGTGTACATAGTGAAAGAGGAGGATGAAGCCTGCCATCTTAGAAAACTTGAGGAGTCATGGTTATGGCATAAGAGATTGGGACATCTCAGCTTTGACCATATCATCAGACCGAGTAAGAAGAAAGCTGTCAGAGATATGCCTGAAATAAAAAGGCCTTCAAATACCATATGAAAATCTTGTCAATTGGGGAAACAGACTCGCACATCGTTTAAATCTAAAGATGATTTATCAACAAGAAGACCACTCCATTTTGTGCACATGGATCTGTGTGGACCTGCAAGAACTAAAACACCAAGTGGAGAATCCTACTTCATGTTGATAATAGATGATTTCTCCAGAATGACATGGGTTGCTTTTCTCAAGAATAAATCGGAAGCTTTGGAGAAAGGTTAAATATTAAAGCATTAGGAAAATCCAAGCCGGATGCAAACTAAAATATCCCGGGTCAGACGGAGGAGGAGGAAATTCATGATTGTGACTTTGTGAACTGTATCTGATAGACATGCTTAAAACAACAATTCACTGTGCGAACACCTCAACGGAGAATGGAGTAGCAGAGAGACAAAACAGGTCTGTTCAACAAATTTCCAGAGCCATGATGCAAGAGAATAATATTGCTCAAACCTTCTGGGCAGAAGCAGTGCACAAACCAGTACATATCCTTAATAAAGCTCACTTAAGGCCAAACGTCAGCAAGAATCCCTATGAACTATGGCATGGGAAACCAGCTTCAATCAAACATTTTAGAATCTTTGGAAGCAAATGTTACATAAAGAATAATGATGAAAATCTTGGGAAATTTGATGCAAGAGCAGATGAAGGGATATTTCTAGGATATGCATCCAAAAGTAAAGGGTACAGGTGCTACAACAAGACTCTTCGAAAAATAGTAGAAAGCATTGACGTGAGATTTGATGAAGAACTTTCAAACAATACAAGAGATCTGAACTGTAGGACAAAACAAGAGAATGTAGAAGACAAGGACAGGACAGTGATGAACAAGCAGACAACAGGAGTCAGGAAGTGACAAAGCCCCGTCAAGATACACTCGAAAAATCATCTGAAAGATGGATCATTGGAGACAAAGAAACGGGGGTCCATACAAGAAGGCGACTAACGAGAATAAGCAGAAGAGGTATACATAGCCATGTTATCATAGATAGAGCCAAAGAAATTTGAAGAGGCCAGCAAGGACAAGTCTTGGGTGAATGTTATGAATGAAGAATTGGACCAAATTGAGAAAAAAAATACTTGGGAACTAGTTCCTAGCCCCATTGGGAAAAATTTCATAGGCTCAAAATAGGTATTCAAAAATAAAATGAATGAGGAAGGACGGGTAATCAGGAATAAAGCCAAACTTGTCTGCAAAGGATATTCACAAATCAAAGGACTTGATTTCGATGAAAACATTTGCCCCCAGCGGAGAATGGAAGCTATCAGAATGTTCCTGGCATTTGCATGCTACCAAAACTTCAAAGTATATCAAATGGATGTAAAATCTGCATTTTTTAATGGAGACTTAGAAGAAGAAGTCTACATGGAACAACCAGAAGGCTTCGCATTGACAGACAAAGAAAACTATGTGTGAAAACTGAATAAGGCCCTATATGGACTAAAACAGGCTCCTCGTGCTTGGTACTCAAGGTTGGATAAATATTTGCAAAAACAAGGTTTTAAGAGAGGTTGAGTAGACAGCAATCTATACATAAAAACCCATGAAAATGAACTCTTGATTGTTGTAGTATATGTTGATGACATTATGTTTGGAAGCAACAGAGATGAACTAGAAAAAGGGTTTGCTGATGAGATGAAAACAGAGTTTGAAATTTCTATGATTGGAGAGCTCAATTTCTACTTGGGACTGCAAATTCAGCAAAATAACACAGACACATTCATCTCTCAAGAAAAATACTTAAAAGAAATGCTGAAAAAATTCAAAATGGAGGACTGCAAACCTGTGACAACCCCCATGATCACAGGATGCAAGCTGTGTGCTGATGATGGGACTGCAGATGTAGATCAAAACTCTACAGATCCATGATTGGAAGTCTATTGTATCTTACTGCATCAAGACCAGACATCATGCTAGCGGTAGGACTAGTGGCTAGATATCAAGCGACACCTAAACAAACCATCTTACGGAAGTAAAAGAAAATTCGAGATATCTACAAGGAACAACAAAATATGGGCTTTGGTATCTAAAGGAAATATCTTCACTTTAATAGCATACACGGATGCAATTGGGCGGTGTGTGGATGACGAAAAAGCACAAGTGGAGGTGCTTTCTATCAGATCGATCTGGTAGCATGGTTAGAAAGAAGAAACATCTATCTCTCTGTCTACAGCAGAAGCAGAATATATAGCAGCAGCAGCATGTTGTACACAAGTCATGTGGATGAAGCAAACCCTTCAAGACATGAAGGTAAGCATTGATGAACCTATCTCAATCAAATGTGATAATAAAAGTGCTATAAGTATATCTAAAAATCCTGTGCTTCATTCAAAAACTAAACATATACCAATCAAGTATCATTTTCTCCGAGAACAAGTGGCTCAGAAGATAGTTAAACTGGACTATGTACCAACAAAAGAACAGATACCAGATATATTTACTAAACCACTTGCCAGAGAACCATTCGAATACTTGAGAGACAGACTAGGGGTAGTATCTGTAGTTACTACTCACTAATATGAAGAGAAATCACAGCCTCAGGGGGAGAACAGAAACGAACATATCATTCCTAAAGGAAATTAGCAAGCAATGGAAGCATAAAACAGGTCCACAAGATCAGCATTATCAGCATAATCTCATTATTATTAGCATTCAGCATGAAAAAGGACATTTTTTTAATATCGGTTACAAAACTGTGCGAAGGCTGCTTGCTGAGTTTTCAATCAAACATCATGAATATGCTTTTGTGGAAATTCACTCAGATATAACAGTCATAATATCAGAAGAATAAAGGAATAACTGCGTGTATCATCTAAATAAAACTGCACGGTTGACAAGTAAAACTGACCAAAACATTGAAAGGTTTTTTTTGTAAACACATTACACAAAAGGGAAAGTCAGTTGGCTTCTAATATTGAAAGATATTGTCCATCCTTACAATGAGCCATAAGCTCTGGTTTGATTCATTGTTTACAATAGCAACAAAGACCTTTCAGTCGTTAAGCGCATCATCCTTGTCTGCAATCTAGCACAGATTACAAACAACAGGCACTACAAATGAATCACGGCTATAAGAGGACAAAACGTATATTCAAGTTCGATAATCCTCAAAGTGTTCTCTCAAAATTTTATCCATTTCGAGAAAGGAAATGCAAGAAACAGCCCTTTGCCATTGATGTCAAAGGGGGAGGAAGGAGAAACGAGGAAAACAAGGAAGGAGAGCAAGAGAAGGCAAACGAGAGAAAATTAAAAAAAGTGGTTGCCTCAATGCTTGAATTGCCAAAGGGGAAATTTCCAATGGAAATATTTTCATTGATGGCAATGAAGGCAGCACTGAAGCAGAAACAGGAAAAGAAGGCAGCGCTGAAGCAGAGGAAGGAAATGGAGGCACAGCGAAAGCAATAGAGGCAGAAAGAAGAAAGTCAAAATGTAACAGTCATAGAAGCACAGTGAAGAACCGTTGTCGGAAGGTAGAGACAGAGGCAGAGCGACAGAAGCAGCAGAGGCAGAGGCAGAGGCTAAGTGACAGAGGCAGAGAGCCGTTATAAAATTCCGAGAATCACCCAAGCCGGCAGATACATTCATATGTATAATTCCGAGAATCATTACCCGATGGGCGTTACACATAATACATAAACTTTATTCCGGGAATCGCTTAACCCCAAGCGGCAAGGAACATAAATTCCAGGAATCGCCTACCCCGATGGAGGATACATATAAATGTCGCGCATTCTGTATGTTGCAAAGGTACAAGGCATATATATTATGTTATATAAGTGGAGCGCATAAAACAATGTTTTATAAGGTGGGACCCCTTCCTAATCGCATCGGAGCATCGCAGTATGGGCCAATCGGAACATCCAAACAAAAACTTGCGATTGCGATTGAAGCCCGGACCCGATGGGCTTATAAACTATGATTAACAAGAATTTGAGTTCCAATCGCATCGGCAAATATCAATGAACAGTGACCGATCGCATCGAAGTATTTGAAGTTGCGATTGCGATCAATCGCAATCGGAGCAGGAGTGATCAATCGCAATCGGAGGAGAATCAATGCATCGGAAAATGTGTCAGGTGGGCCCGAAAGAGCATTTGTTAAGTATTATCAAGATTATTCATTGACTTTAGTAGAAGCGGCAGTTGTTTGTTAAAACCTTATATAAGGATGCCGAGAGTTGGTTTAAGATGTATTAAAAGGCGTTGTTATATATATATATAAGGCGATTGTATTAAAATATGCCGTGTGGTCTGTAGACCCACGGGCCTCGGCTCAAGGTGGAGGGCGATTACTAATATACAACGATTGTGATATATGTCTGTTCCACTTGCGGAACTTCCACATCAACAAGACACTTATTGTATGAAAGACGTTGGGATATGCCCAGATTTAAAAGGCAGCAGTTACACCTCAGCAGTGGACAGAAAAGCAAACAGAGCTGAAAAGAGATAAAACACAGTCAAAGAAAAGACAAATGTGCAGCGATCCAAAAGGCTGTATGAGTGAGCTGGAGCTCTCATTGTAATTAAATGTAAATATTTTTAATTGATTTATATTGTTGTGATGCATTGGAAAGTCTCTAGAGGAAAAACAAAGATCACACTGTAATATTAAAATAAGCACCTACAGTTACATTTTTTTTGAGTGAGCTGGAAAAGATAAAAGAAGAAAATAGAAGAAAGTCTGTTTGTCATTCCAGAATTTCGCAGGAATGCTAGGTCACAAGAAAATTCTTATATTTTAAATAATATCATGTTTAGATATGTGAAGGAGGTTAGAGAGTAAATCGAGAGAGGCAGAATGCATATAGAGAGATGTAGGCAGAGAAGACTAAAAGAAGAGCAGAAAGAGAAGCTACAGAACAGAGCTGATATCTGAGGTAAATCAGCAAACATTTAGTTTGGAAAATTGAGGAAGTTGGAGCTTCCTTATCAAGTTGCAGCTTGATAGCTGTCAGTTGTAGCTGACTGAGGTTGGAGCCTCCTGTATTTTGGTGCCTGCAGAAAATCAAAGGGAGTTGGTGCTTCATGCACGAGTTGTAGCTTGCGAATTGAGATAGAGAGCCTCTTGTGGGTTGGTTGGGAAAATAGTGGTGAGAGGGAGTTGGAGCTTGCCTTTACATCACAACAATAAGAAGATGTGGTTTTCTCCCTTTATGGGTTTCCACTTATATTTGGTGTCTCTGTGCATGATATTTATGTATTGTTCTGATATGTATCATCTGCTTAATACCTGTTGCTCTCATATTAAGTCTACTGCTATATTAAAATAATACTTGCTGCTTACATTCTAGATTACTCACACATTAAATTGGATATGAAATGAAGGTGTAAATAAGTTTAATGAAAAGTTTTAAAAGATCGGGAATGTATCAGCTAGTTCACCCCCCCCTCTCAGTTTAATTAAAGGTTCAACAACTTTTCTCTACATGTCTATTGGGATATTTGAGCCTCTTATTTACAATGAGTGGGGATTAGACTCCTTGTGAGGTGGACTACATTTCCTTCCAAAAATCCCTAGAAAAGGGGATATTTTTCCTAGTCCACCTCATAGCAATTGGAAGGGGCATTAAATGCCCTTAGTGAGCCGAGTTGAGACTCTCTTGCAATAGGGAACACATCCCAAGAATATATTTGGTGTTGGATTTTCTTGAAAGATGTGAAATATATCTTCAAATTCTGCACAATAAACGTGTTAAGGCACATTAAATATGAAAAAATCACATTGACTCTCCTAAGAACCCATTAATCTAGGAAAGTGTGTCATTAAGTGTAAAAGGCAGGTTTAATATAGTTTTTATGTGCCTAGGAGTGGATTGATGGGACTTACTGTTTACCTATTTTTTAGGCCCATCAAATGATAGAGTACAGGGTGCCCAAATCATATCATCATTAGGAAGAGGACTCGGTGGGAAAAATATCAGAGAAAAATTCCCCTCACTGGAGGTAGACCCTCAAGAGTTTGAGAAATGAATTGAAAATTTGCAAATAATATAATGAAAATATCATCAAAGCATAAGAAAGGAAATAAAATATGAATCCAGTGATTTTGCATAGCTTATCATATATGCAAAGACAAAAGTAACATGATCTCGGTGCCAACTATATAGGCATGAACAAATCCAAACAATGCCCATCTAAGATCCATAACAATGGATTGGAAACCAATAAGGAAGATGTCAACAAGTAAAGAAAAATGAATAGGAAAGTAAGTGAAAACATAGTGAGGGGAGAAACCCCACTCAACACCCCAGAAAGAGAGTTCCAACATCCATGATCGATTGTCTAATGTTGCAACCAAAGGACACCACTAACAAGGGAGAAGTGAGAAGCGCTCAATGTTGGAAGAGTTCAAGAAGGAAAATACCCTTGCCTTTGATGTAGAACTTAAGATGGTTGAAGAGGCAGAAGCCTAGATATTAGGATTAAGGAAATATTTTAGGGTCCATGAATAATCTAAAAGTATGAAGGCTAGAGTAGCCATTTTTAGTTTGAAAGGCAAGAATTACATAAGGTGGGAATACTTAAGAAATTTTAAGGGCATTAGAGAAAAGGAACTATCATAGAAAATATTTGGAAAATATTTCCATGAAAAGTACCTTTATGAGAGGTACTATGACAACAAAATTAAATAGTTCCATGAACATAAGCTAGGGAAGCTCACTCTAGATGCTTATACTGTTATATTTTTTGATTTATTAAGGTATGTGTCATATATCAAGGACAAGAAGGCAAAATCTAAATATACCTATGTTGGTTACCATAGTCCTACCAAGATAGAATTGAGTTTGATGAGCCAATGATGTTGGAGGATACCATATGAAAGGATAAGTATTGCTATAATCAATCCAAGCCTATGGTTGGGTTCCAATCAAACTAAAAGAAGCAAGGCTGAAGAATTTTTAAAGGGAATGGACCAGAATCCTCAAAACACAAGCAAAGAGGGAAAAATGATAAGTTCACCACTTCTACCAAGGGTGAATTCCAACGAAATGTCATTATTTCTAGTAGATGTTGTCCTACTAAAGCAACGAGAGATTAGGCCAAGGATTCTAGGGGAACGTTGTTACAATGTTGGGGATGTGAGGAGAACCATGCATGGAAGGATTACCCTCACCAATAATAGAAAAGAAAGAAGTTGCAAAATGTGTATGAGGCAACAATAATGAATGATATGGTTCAAAGTGTACCTCGAATTATGTGGCATTGGACAATAGGAAAGCAGATCATCAATCCTTGGTGATCGAAATGGAATGTATGGTCGCCAACTAGCCTATTTAAATATTAATCAATCCAGGTTCAAATTTTAGTTATATCGATCCAAAAGTTGCAGAGATGTGCAACGCAACTTGCAAATAAATCCTCATGCAAATTCAGGTTGGTCTAATGAGCCATGGGAGTAAAAAAAAAGTGGCAAATTGGGTGGAGTTGTGTTACCTGGAGCAGAGTAACATAACAACCATAGTTTCCCTCCATTTTCCACCATTAGGATATTATGGCGTGTTGATTGGCATGGATTAGCTAGAAACCTACAGTTCATGAGAATATGTATGATTTTTTGTACTATCAAGCCTATTAATAGGAAATGGGGTCTATACCTCCCTTACTTGCACACACTCATCCTTGGGAAAACAATTCCATGGAATTTGCGGGAGGTTCACCAACAACCAAGAAGGGACATGACTATATGTTTGTATTTGTTGATAGGTTCAACAAGATATGCATTCTCATGCTTAGTAAAAATACCATTAATGGGAAGGAAGAAACAAACTCATTCTTTGGACAACTCTAGGTGCACTTTGGGATACCAAAGAGCATCATTACACACAAGGAAACTAGATTACTCAGTGTATTTTGGACTACATTATGAGAGGATATGGACATAAAGTTGAAGTGGTCTTCAAATTTTCGTCTACGAAAATATGGAAAAATAGAAGTCGTCAACAAGAATTTGGTGCGACTTTTGAGGGGTTACAATCAAAAGCATCTGAAAACTTGGGATGAAAATATTTTATATAAACAACACTCTTATAACATAGCAGTCCACAATTCTACTTGTAAGTCCTAATTCAAACTTGTTTTGGATATTTTATGCCTTCACATTTATATATTGCATGTGAAAAGAAAGGAATGAGGGAGGATCTCAGTGAGGATGGTTTCAGAAAAGATAAATATATATGTTGAGAAGATCATATAGATCTATCTACAAGTATATGAAATACTAAAGAACTCATAGGAAAAGTACATGGATAGGAATGTCTGACACAAAATAGAGAAGTTATTCAGAGTGTGAAACCGTATATAGTTACAGTTGAACAAGGAGAGGCTACAGGGTCTTGGTAAGAAAATCAAGGCTCTACAATATGGTCCTTTCAAGATATTAGAAAAGGAGGGAGATAATGCCTACTAACTCAATCTACCCCCATACATGTACATTTACTCAGTGGTGAATGTTGAAAATATAAATCTCTATGAGTCATCCATGCTATATTAGGAACGGGAGTAAATCCTACATTCCATAAGGGACTTAGCTTTAGATTCTTAAGCAGAGTTAACAGAGGATACAATTTTGCAAAAGAGATCTAGAACTACAAGACAGGGGAAGCATGACCTTTGGTAGGTTGGGTTAAAAAAATATCTTTCAGGAAAGGATAAATGGTACTCCTTATTAAGTATTTTTTATGATTAATGATTAAAAATATGTGTTTTTTTATAAAATGGTATAGATTCAAAAGGCGTTGTCTACCCTGGTGGAAAATTTTCCTGAAGGTCCAAAAAATCGTCAAAATCCAATCATCTTTTTTCTCAACAAATATGATAGAAAGATTACTTAAATCTTGTTTCTGGTGGTGGAAATGGATTCAGCACCATCAAAAACCCCTCGAACACCCAAAATATTGAAACTTGATAGCTATAACCTAGATTTCCAAAGTTTATACTAGATTTTGTCAAAATCTTGCCAAAAATCCCATTTTTTTCTGCACTAAAGCCTCATTAAAATACATAGATTCAAAATTAACATGATAAAATTTTTACATACTAATAAATTAATATTACTCTATTGTGTTGTAGAGATGAAGATTAAGAAATAAGCATTTTGGAAAAGTAGTGAAAAAGTAAGATCTAATATCTCTAAACATCTAGATTGTTACTATTAAATTATGAAAAAACAATTACCAAATCATAAATTATTAATATAACTATACTTCACCCACTTTTATAAATTATTACTATAACTATACTCCACTAAAAAAATCAAAATAAATTATATCACATATTTATGTTATTCATATCAAATATTTATATGATTAATTTGTATTACCTATAATCTAGGTAGAAGAAATAATTTAAATTAACCGATAAATTTGAATCAATGATTCACAACAAACATTATGCATTTCAATTAAAAAATCCACATTGTGTCCTAGTTTTTGGAATGCACGGGAATTAGATGTACTAACAATGATATAAAATATAAGTTTGTGGGGAAAATATTTTTTAATTTATACATTAAAACTATAAAAGATTAAACTATATGAGAATGGTAACTTTTATAGAACCATATGATAATGGTAAGTGGAGATTTCATAGGATGAATTGTATTTATGAGTTGGATAGCAATGTGGTAGATCTTAGGAAAGATCATAGTTGTATAGGAAATTTTGATATTTAAATAATTATAAATTTTATTTTAATTTTAAATTTTGTGTGGTATGAGAATGTTATTCATAATAATTTTATAATTAAAAATATTTGTTTTTTTAAATAAAGTTAATAATTTTTTTAAAGAATTTACATGGTAAATTAAATATTTTATTATAGAAAAATAATATTGAAGGCTTTTATCATAATTTAATGATAACTTTATTTATTTATAATAAAAAATATTTTATAAAGGTGTTATGTTTTAAAAAATAGAATTTGATATTCGATATGATAGAAAGTGAAATTGCTAGAAAATCTATAAGGATGATTTTATGAGTCTTTAAAATCGAATCAGATAAATACATACAAAACACTAAATAGAAGGGGAAAAATATACGTGACATAAATAAGTGGCAAAATACTTTTTTACACCTAAGCTAAATCCTAAGAAATTATAGAGACAAATTTTGTCTTGTAAAACTATTCCCCTTGAGGACTAGAATTCTTACCTTAAAAATCTGTACACATTCCCTAATGTCATGAACATCATTCCAAAAATTTCTATAGAGAATGAAATTTTTCTACAGAAGACAATGTATGAGGCTATAACAGCCCCTGGTTGATTTTCCATGTAAAACAAATATAAGACCAAGGTCATGGGACACGTATTCCAAGTTGAATGGTGGGAAAAATATCATAGTGGGTGTCATTTTTGGTTAATTAATGACAAAGGAAATTTACAAAGTCATTGACAAAGGAAAAGAGGCATTAATTGACATTTATTTATGAAAATAAAGGAAAGTAGGAAAAAGAAAGGTGAAGAGACATAGATTTTCATCAGAGGGAAATTGAAGGAAAAATGAAGAAAATAGAGGCATCAATGATAAAAATGCTTCTAAGGATCATTTCATATCTTTTGTTGGCTTTAGCCTTTTGACTATTTTGGGTGGAGATCTCTTCTATTCTCTCATACTCTCATACTCTTGCACACTTATAGCATTCTTGGAGAATTTTTGGAGCACTCTAGTTTTCAATGGAATTGGAGAAATAAGGTAAAGAAAAACAGGAAAGCACAAGGGAACATGTGGATCAATAGCTACATCTGGATTTCTTTACAAGTAATAGGTTGCATGTGTGATTTCCTTGTTGATTTATGGATGCATGGTATATGCATGTGGTTTTATGGTTACAAGTTGTCATTGGCATGGAGATTTTCTTGGATTGACAATGGTTTTAGCTTTGACTTTCCATTTCCAGTATATTCATGGTGTTGCGAGGTTTTCCATTTGATTTTTTTCTGGTTGGTGCTCATAATTCCTTATGGTTGTGGGTTGGAAAAAATAATCTAGAAGCCTTGGAAAAATTTGGGTTGAATTACTAGTCTTAGAGCCTAGGTTGGGAAAAACACTCTTGATCACTTTGTGGGTTGAGTTACTAATCCCTGGAGCTGCGTTGGACAAACCCTTTAGAGCCCTGGAAGGTTGTGTGTTGAGTTACTAGTGCCTCTATCCCAAGATAACTTAGATAGACACTGATCTGGTTGGTGTTATTGATGCCCGACCGTGAGCTGGAATCACTGGTTTATGGTTTAGGTGGTTTGGCCTCTGGAATCCACGGTATGGGTTTGTTTGGTTTATTCCATGATATCCCACATTCATGCTTGGAATATGGCGTGGGGGTGATTGGTTGAAAGAGAGATTTGATTCATCCCAATCTATGTTCAGGTGGTACGTGGAAGTCCCTAACTTGGTTGGTAATTTCATATGTTAATAAAAATTATTCTTCTATTGTGATTCATGTTTATATGTTGGTGATATTATGGCTGAGTTGCCATGGTTTATATGTTGGATACTTTTTTATTATATGTTGTTCATATGATATGTATCTTCTATGGACCTTATCATGAATTGTTTAGTTATTGGTCGTTTGATGAATGTATGGACTAATAAGTGGTGTTTCAGCTATGTGGGGAGGGCATAAGGGCTTCTCGGTGATTCTTAGATGAATCTCATACTTTTACAATCAGATATGGATTCATGATATATAGATTACATGTTTTCCATGTGTTTCACTAAATGTATGTTATGTTCTAGGCAATCTAGTTCAAGTTCTACCTTCAAGTTTGTATGTTTAGCCTTTTTTTCATGTCATTGATTATTCTGAGAAGTATCAGGAAGTTTTGGGTAGTGGTTTGGAGGTTGACCTGGAAATGAAGCTCGAATCTCAGGACTGCACCCTCTAAACAGGACAATTTGGGTCACAATTGCACTCAGACAGTGTTGTGCATGTGATTGGAGGCATATAACTACATGGAGTCCTTGTCATGCATGTGGTTGGGGGTTATGTTGTGAGAAATGTAGCCCCAGCTTAGGGTTTGGACACCTGGGGTGGTCATTTGGCCCCTGAGTGTCCTGTAGCCCCGAGGGATGTTGTGAGTTTCCATTTTGTGGTCAGTTTGTTGGCCCCACTTCCTTAACTGGATCTTGGAGGTCGAGTCATGTCATAGTAACTCTTTTCCTTATGTTTACCCTGACAATTCGGTGAAATTGGGTAAATGTGGGAGGGGGCAGTTACAGAGGTTGAGCAACTTACGAAATGTAAATCTAAGGACATCAAAGACCACCAAGTTAAAATCTTAAGAATTGGAGAGCATATTATCATCCCTCACATACACCAACTCTTCAATTTATTAATCAAGAAAGGCTTTCCTAAACCTTGGACTCAAAATCATATTTTTTTTAAAAGTGGATAAATGAAATCCATCTAAATATAGGAGGACCATTTTTATTAACCCCATTTTATCTATGTTATATAGAAGCATTATGGAAAAGAAGATAAACAAGTGGCTAAAAAGCCACATCAAACAAGTAAAAGGATATGTTTGATTTAGAGGCTATCATGAACAACTATTAACCACTCTATCACACTTTGGATCATTGAAGAAGAGTTTCACAATACTAAAACCAATCCCCTTTGTTGTTTCATTGACTTAGAAAAAAAATATTACATAGTGGTGAGGACTAACCTTTAGAATAAGTTAGAAGAGCTAAAAGTTCCTTTTGAGTTGAGATTTTTTGTGGTAAGGTTGTATGAGAATGTTATTTTTAATTTTAGGAACATTGTGGGCTAGTCAAAATAAAATAACTATGATATATTAGTCAAGCAATATTGTCCCTTGTCCCATATCATTTGTGGCATATGCATTGACAAATTACAAGACTATTTGGAATATACAAGTTGTGTCAACCTAACTTTCATTGATATAGTCATCATCCTTATATCTTATGCCAATGATAATGTTCTTATGTAAATGAGTCCCTATACCCTCATAAGCAACTAATAGTCCTCAAGGACTTCCACTTTTATATGGGTATGAATATGAACATGGAAAAAATGAAGGTTATGATAATTAAATCCAAATGGTCAATTGTAATACCATAATTTATTGTAATAATATCTTGGAGGAAGTGTCTTCATACAAATATCTTAGAATCAATTAAACACAAACTTAATTTGAACTATAGCATTGAGAAAATGATAAATGGAGGGTGGAGATCCTACTATAGGCTTCAAAAAAATTGTAAATTAGTGAAAATTGACTACTGTATAAGAAAAAACTTCCTCTTTGAGGATCTTATCACTTATTATTTAATATGGATGTGAATTTTGGGTATGTACTATGTCTAGATAATTTTGGAGAAAGATCAAGCAAATCCTAAATAATTTTATAACTTATAATCTTAAAATTAGATACAATATACCCTATGCTATCCTCATAGAAGTGAATATTTCCCCTACTAAAAGCACAACTATGATTAGGTATCTAAATATATAAAGAAAATGAACAACATGGTGTTGGCATTATAGTTAATGTGTTGCCCTTGATGGAAACATACTTGATAAAGATGTCAACATTATGGTAACGGGATAATTATGCAGGTTGATATAGATGTAATAGAGATGATGGACAAAAGAATGTCAAGTTCATAGACAGAAAAATGATAAAGGTGAAGTTTGGGAAAGTATACACGAGTCCTTTGAAGCAAGTTCGTGTACATGCGCAGGTATGATGAAGATAAGTCACTCGCATAATCCGCACCATGGTAATTTTAATATTAGGGGTATTTTCCATGGTATTGTCCCATAGTAATGAATGTGACAACAGTTATTTGATCTCGTCAAATAATACCAACGAAATTTCTAAGAGATTGGCCTAAGGTATTGGCTAAGGCTAATGTTATATAAGGATATGGAGATCAAAGTGTTATGTGTGCAAGCTGTGGGTTATTAATGTGTCATTTGATCTACAACATGTGTACACCAAGGAGCATGGAGGAGGTTCAGATCTGATAGATATGAAAGTATAGTGAAGACTAATGAATATGGTTGTCTGATCTATTTATAATTATAGATAACAATGATATATCTGTGGTGATAATGATACTCTAACATGAATGTGTGACAGTAAGTTTTGTGAATTATGTGTTGTGGTCGCAGCAAAGGTATGATTCAATGATTTCATATTTGTACATTGGTTTGCCTCTGAGAGGTCGCGTACATACGTGGATCTGCTTCTGGGTAGTCGTGTATATATTCTGTGAAAACATTTCGATATGTTTAGAATCTGTATGTGGGTGTTAAGAATGGTAAGTGAATACATACATGAATGTGATTTGTAAATGTCGCGTATACATGCTAGGGTTTTGTAGTATGGTTTGTTGATGATATTTGATCAGTTTTGTTATGTCTTTTGTTGTATGTCAATGGTTTCTCTCTCATGATAATCCATGTTTTATAGTACTAGTTTGCTTGAATTGGTTATGGAATGGAATGTTGTTTAGTGATGATGCTAATGTGTGTTGATCTGTATTTGGTTTAGTGATGATTCAGTGATTGATTCAATGTTACAGTGATTCAGATTCAGGTGTCAGTGATTTGAGATATGTACGCAGGCCTTCTTCAAGGGAAGCGCATACATAAGCGGGTATGATTCATATCAATAACGTATACATTCTGACATATGTTTGATTAGGGTTTGGAGTGACAACATTTGGTTTCAGTGATGAACAATATATGGTATGGTATACTTATGAGTGTTTATGGATTGATATAATATGATATGGATTGGTTTGATCTAGTTGCATTGGTTGATTAAGCTTCAAGGATATATTTGATGATTTAGTTGGTTCATTCATTGGGTGATTTGATTCAATGCTTGGTTTCAGAATTGTTACTTGGTTTGGGTTTAATGATGGAAGTGGATTTAGTTTGAAATATTACGAAATTTGGTCCACCCTTCCAGTAGGAGCTGGTAAACAAAGTCAGGGGGTTGGATCTCCCTTCCAATAGATACTGGAGAACGAGAGAAGGTTGTAGCCTTCTACAGGTGGGTTCCTCTGAATTGGTTTGAGATTGCGCCAGTAAAATATTGTAATATCCCTTTCTTTATATAAAATAAGAAGACATAGATGATAAAAGCGGTGGTTTTATCCCACATTGGCTTTCCACCTAAAATCATGGTGTTCATGTGCGTTGATTTGTTTCTTATGTGTTTATGATATATTTTTTCTTTATTGTTCATGGTTTCTGCTTAATGAATGAATAATGAAGTAATGATGCACTAGTTAAATATTAACAAATGATGAAATATGTGAAAAGTTAGTTAACTAGATATACATAGTTTATATTCATCATAGTCGTCTACATGTGTGGGTTACCTAAATAGAAGTAGCGTATGGAAATCAAACTAAGAAAAGAAAATTTGAAGTGAGTTTAAAATACTGATTCTCCCCCCCCCCTCAGTATTTTACCTAACAATTGGTATAAGAGCAGGTATCTTAGAAGGAGATTAATCGCTTAAATGGAGATCCATCAAGATGAACAATCAAGAGGGAGTATCTTCTATCATACCACCTTTATTTAATGGAACTAAATTTTTCTTTTTGAAAGTTAGGATGAGATCATACTTGTAGGCACTAGGAGCCGATGTATGGGAAATCATTGAATATGGATATCAATATCTAGCCTCCATTCCCATAGATTATGTAGGGAAGAAATAGTATGAAAGCAATGAAAAGGTCATGAATGCCATCTTGGGAAGTTTGGCTGATTCTGAATTCATGAAATTCATGCAGTTGAATTCCGCAAAGGCTTTGTGCGATATGCTTATCAAGATTTATGAAGGCGACACCAAGGTAAAAAGTGTTAAACTTCAATAGTTTAGAATACAATATGAGACTCTTAAAATTCATGATGATGAAAGAATTGAAGGATTGTTCCTTAGAGTAAATGAGGTTGTTAATTCTATGACAAATATTAGCGACGAAATAAAATATGCTACTATTGTTGAGAAGATTTTGAGATCACTAACTCTGAATTTCAATTCTAAAGTCTCCACCATTGAAGAAATGCAGTATTTGAATAATATTACACTTGAACAACTTCATGGAATCTTGAAAACATTCGAAATGAGGAAAGGTGGTCCATCAGATATGAGAGAAGCAACTTTCAAAGCTACATATAAAGGGAAAGAAAAGGAAACACCCAAATATACAAATTACATATCTAATGAGGAGGAAGCAAACTTCATGAGAAAGTTCCAAGTAGGAACTGGAAAATTTAGAGGTAATCTTCCCTTTAAATTTTTTATTGTGGAAGGGTTGGTCATTACACTGCTAAATGTCCTTATATAGAAAATCATGAAAAAGGAAAAAATGCTTCAAAAGGAAATTTTAAAAGAAAAATTGATAGCAAGAAGAGTTTATATATTCATGAAGATAGTGAATATTCTTCTAATGAGGATAATGAATTTGATCAATATTATCAGTTACATATGGCATTTGAAGACCAATGCAAAGATTGATATGATGATATATTTATGGATGCTCTAAATGAAATTGATAGACTAGGGGTTATAAACAAAAATCAAGAAAAGGAAATGTGTACCTACAGGGAAAACATTTTTTTTGAATAAATAACTCAGCTAAGAATATATCTAGAAGAATCCAAATTAGTTGAAGAATTTTTAAAGAAACAATTTCTTGAAAAGGAAAGGCATTGAAAAAATTTATAACTTGAAGTAGCGAGTCTAAGGAAGGAACTTGAAAAAACAACGGATCTATATTTGAATTTTTCTAAAGGATTAGTGACTTTAGAAGAAATGATAAAAGTGCAACGACCTCCCCTAATCAAGATAGTTCTTGGATACAGTTCAAATGGTGAATCATCAAAACTTATAAAATATTTTGAAACATGTATAGGATGTTATGTCAATACCGTGAAATAAAGCAGTCATCAGAGTCATAAATCTCTGCAAAATAATGAAGGATCAAATACTTCTCAACCAAGAAAACATCAAAGGGAAAGCTACTAAAAAAGGTACTATACTACCAGGTATTCCTACTTCAATGATCAATGCTTCACTTGTCACAAAGTTTCTCAGTGTGTTGCTTATAGAACTATTATGACTAAATAAGAATGAAAACAAAATAATGAGATCAGGGCAAAGAAATCTTCCTGTAATTTTTTCTCACCTCTTGAATATAAAATTGAATGCTCTCTTTGCAATAGATTTGGTCATAAAGAATCTAAAATGCAGAAGCATAATGGGACCATCTTACCAGCATAAATAGAAAGAAATACCCCTTAAGGTATGGAAAAATAAAATCACATATACTGAAGATTTGTGGCCTAGATTTGTATCCAAGAGATTAAGAAAATGTATGGTACATTGAAAACAGATGTTCAAATCATATGAAATGTGACAAAGATAAGTTTATTTATCTAATGAAATAAATAAAGAAAATAATGTAACATTTGGTAATAATTCACCTACTTTTATTAAAGGGAAAAGAATTGTATTGTTAAAGGAAATGGTGAAGGATGGAAATGTTTTATTTTTTGATGTATTAAGACATAACTTGTTGAGTGTTAGTCAAATTTGTGACCAAGGACATGAGGTTGTTTTCAGATAAAAGAACTATGTGGTATTTAATCTGGATATAGGTAATATCATAATAAAGGGAACAAGAACTCCAGACAATGTCTATGTCTTGGAAGGCAACCAAGAGAATTGATACTTAAGAAAATGAGAATAAAGTTGGCTTTGGCACAAAAGGTTGGGAAATCTAGAAGCTTTTCTCAATTATACAAGTCAATCAAAATGGGAATAGTTTGTGACTTTCTCAACATCTCTCTGCCTAAAAATAACATATGCAAATCATGTGAATTTGGTAATAAAACCAGAGTTTAGTTTAATTCTAAAGAATGTACTTCAAGTAATCCAATTGAACGTATTCACAATTATTTGTGTGGTCCTATGAGAAATAAATCTCCTTAGGGTGAACAATACTTCATATTATTCATTGTTGATTTTACAAGAATGTGTTAGATTGGATTACTTAAACATAAATATGAAGCATTTGATAAATTTAAAGTATTCAAGGATTTGGTAAAAAATGAGTTAGATTTTAAAAATAAAATGTATTAGATATGATAGAGGAGGAGGGCTTATATCAAATGAGTTTTTTAAATATTTGTGAACAACATGGCATAAAAATACATTTTTCTATGCTAAGACTCCTCAAAAAAATGGATTGGAAGAAATAATGAACATACCAATCCAAAAAATGGCATGTGTCATTCTTGATGAGTTTCAAACGCCGCATGCCTTCTGGAGAGAAGTAACACATACAACCGTGAATATCCTTAACAAATTCCATGTTCGTGTAAACAATGATAAAACTACTTATGAATTATGGTTTGGTAAGCCTCCAACTATAAAAAAAAATTAGAATTTTTGGAATCAAATATTACATAAAGAATAATGATAATAATATTGGAAAGTTTGAATCTAGAGCGGATGAAGGAATCCTCATTGGATACTCTTCTAGAATCAAGGGATATAAATGCTATAATAAAAGGCTTCAAAATATTGTTGAATGCATTGATGTTGTGATTGATGAAGCATCCATAGGTACCAAAAGGGAAGTTCCAGTAGATGACGAACTTGTCCCTCTACAAGTCAAAAGGTTGTAGGAGAAGGAATTAGTGAAGCATCAGAAGAAGGAAATGAAAACATAGAAACATAAGAAAAGACTCCTTCAAGGTATCTTCAGAAAAATCAACTTGAATCTCAAATTCTAGGTGAAAAGGAAGTAGGAGTACAAGCTAGAAGAAATCTTGTTGGAAATTCTAGTTACTTAGCCTTACTATCCACAATTGAGCCTCAAAATGTGAATCAAACAAGCAAATATGATTGTTGGATTAAGGCTATAAATGAAGAACTTGATCAAATAGAAAATAATCATACATGGGAATTGGTACCAAGACCTCATGATAAAAACATTATTGGGACAAAATGGGCATTCAAGAACAAACTGAACGAAAATGGATAAGTAATTAGAAACAAAGCAAGACTCGTATGCAAATTCTATGCTCAATAGGAAGGAATAAACTTTGAAGAAACATTTTCACTTATAGCTAGACTTGAAGCCATAAGAATGTTTCTTGCATTTTCAAGCTTTCACAACTTTAAAGTATATCAAATGGATGTTCAATCCGCATTTTTAAATGGGGATCTAGAAGAAGAAGTTTATATTGAACAACATGAAGGCTTCATTCTAGTAAATGATAAAAATATTGTTTGCAAATTGAAGAAGGCACTTTATGGGTTAAATCAAGATCCTCGTGCATGGTATTATCGTCTTGATAGGTATCTTCAACAATAAGGCTTCACAAAAGTGTATGCAAATAGCAACCTACATATAAAATTGATATAGAAAAACTCTTGATAGTTTTTTTTATGTAGATGACATCATATTTGGAAGTATTGTAGAATCTATGAGTCAAGAATTTTCTTCAGTTATGACGAAAGAAATTGAGATGTCTCTACTTGCTAAACCAACATATTTTCTTGGTCTTCAAGTTCAACAAACAAAGGATGGTATCTTTCTTTCTCAAACCAAGTACCTCAAGCATATTTTGAAGAAATATGAAATGGAATACTGCAAGCATGTATTCACACCAATGGTAACATGATGCAATCTTAGTCAAAATGATGATTCGCCTTTAGTAAATCAACCAAAATACAGATCTATGATCGAAATTTTTCTCTACCTTACAAGCACAAGTGCCAATATTATGCATGCAATTGGAATTGTTGGACGTTTTCAAGCAAATCCTAAAGAAACCCATCTCCAAGAAGTTAATAGAATATTCAATTATCTACAAGGAACTCAATATTTTGGTCTATGGTATCCAAAAATTGCAAACTTTGCACATCATGCTTACACAGACACATATTGGATAGGAAATATCAATGATCAAAAGAGTACTAGTGGAGGAGCATTTTATTTGGGACCCCACTTGGTATCATGGTTCAGCAAGAAACAAAGCTCCATCGATCTATCTACTGTTGAGGAAAAATATGTTGTTGTTTCATCTTATTGTACTCAACTTCTATGGATGATGCAAAATTTGCAAGACATTCAAATCACTTGTCCTCAACCTGTACCTATTCTTTGTGACAATACTAGTTCAATAAGTATCTCTAAAAATCCTGTCATGCACTCAAATTCAAGCATATTCAAATCAAATATCATTTTTTGAGACTAAAGATGCTTGAGAAAAAGGTCAAACTAGAATATTCCTTCAAAGGAACAAGTTGCAGATATATTTACAAATCCACTTCCACGTGATTCCTTTGAATATCTTAGACAGAAATTAGGAATGATCTATGATTCACCATTGTACTAATTATTTTGTCAGGTATTTCATGTTCAAGGGGAGATGAGACTATAAAATACTATAGTTTACTTTATGTACATGTATTATATGAAGTATAGTCATGTATATACACGAGTTTTGATTTATACAGACGCATATGTTTCTTTGAGATAAAGAAATAGTGGGAGATACACAGTGGGAGTTTCTGACATGCTTCAATCAGTTATTGTTTGGCTTCCTAATTATGACATTGATTGGCTACTCATATGTTACTTAGAAATGATTTTGGTTTATGGTGGTTCATGATTTGCTGCAAAGTGTCATTGTGGCTTTTATTCTTTATGAATTTGTTGATTGAGTGAATAGTTGGCACAGGTTCAGGGAGAGCATATGTTATGCTTCTAATAATACATTGTTGGAATTATAGCTTCTTCAGAACTACTTTCTCAATGATAATGCTTATGGTTTATCCATTTCTTTTTAGCATTAATGAAGAGATATATGTTAAATATTTTGGTTGATGATGATGTTACTCAAATCTATGTCTTGTGATGCTAGAGTTGCTTGGTGATGCTTGGAAAAATTGCATATTTTTTATGATATTGTTCATATTTTTCATGCTTATGTCCATATTGCTGCTATCAAAGGCTTATGTTGTAGATTCTTCTATGGTGTATGATGTTTTTTGATGATGTGAAAATTCCTATATCTTGAATCCTACTACAACAACTGATGAGAATTCTCCTATTTGTTAATTCCTTTCAAAAAATTATTTACGGTGCTCTATTGTAAACATCAAGAAATCATACACTACAGCCTTCACAAATTAACTGCAAAAAAATAAATGTGCGGAAACAATATCTCAACAAGCATAAATCATAGATGCATGACACTGTTTTTTTGGACCAATGTCCCTGGAAAACCCAATGCGGGAAACCGGTGCAGCATCTAAGGGTTTGTTTATTATGCAGTAATTTCTGAATACAATCTGGGATTCCTTGTTGGCTATCCTCACAAATAATATGACTGACAAAGAGCTAGTGATATTACCTCATACACTGACACTAGAAGCCCAAACTGGCCAAACCCCGGAATGGCAAGCCCTCCATTGCCTCTGTGCAGTCACTGTGTAGTATTTGTGTTAATCTATGTGGGAACTGCATCACTGTTGTTGGGTGACTCTTCTGCTAGCTGGATCTGACCCTCTGGCCTCTCCCGGTCTCACACCCCGTCTCTTCGACCCTAGATCTAACTGATCCTCAGTTGACACACTGACTTCCTTAAGGCTGCTATGCTGCCTCCGTCGGCTTTGTACAACCTCTGCGTAGTTTCTACGTTGACCCTCTACATACTACTCTCTATATTCTCTGAAGTGTATTCCCCAGATTAATAAAACCTCTAACCGACAATTATATTTGCCCCTCTTTTCATGAATCACTTGATCGATCTTCTATCTGAGCACTGCTCACTTCAGAATTTCGATCTCTTGATCCTCTTGGTGTATTTTCGAAATGATCCATCAAGTCCTTATAATCATCTCGTTGATACTTCAACGACCGAGATTAAATTGTTAATCAACGACTAAGATTAAATTTTGACTTGATCTTCGTCTTCTCTAGAAGATTCACAACTTTTTTTATTAATCCTCTTTAATTATTTTATTTTCCTAAGTTTAGACTTAGGGTCCCATTAAAAATAATTAATTATTTTAATAAAACAAACTCTGAGTGGAATTTTCAAAAATGATTTCTGGTTATCTGGAATACATGTGCCTAAACCTCCCTACAAATTTTGAGACTTAGGGCACATCCGATGGTACCCAAATCAACACTCCCTCATAGTGAGGAATGTGCTTTAGCAATACAACAAGCTGAAGTACTGCTCTGATTCTACCACATCTCCCTCTACGATGTTGATGTCTGACACTGCTACCTACCAACATTGTGTTGTTGCATTTGTGCTGCTATTGACCCTATATGATGCTTCCAAATTCTACTTCACTGCAACTTTGTTGCTTACTACAACAGAAAAACATCCAAAACTGAACTAAGTGTTCAGTAGGATACATCTTATGCTAAATATATGATGGTTGCTAGTCTTTGCATTGTCCCTTTGATGCCTATGTGCTATAGCTAACTCTTCACTATGCCTTCCTACACTGCTTCCAACTCTGCTCTGCGATGCTCAGTCTCTGGCGCTCTCTAGCCACTGTGTTGTCACTTTTGCACTCCTCTGCACCAACTGAAACTTCTCCATCCTACTACCTTTGATTTGGGCTCTCATAGCAAGGTGATGATCTGAGATGAACTCCTCAAGGATCCTTCCCAATGTGAAGTTCTACTGAACTACAACTCCATATCACCCCAACGCTCCCTTGGCGATATTTGGGCAATCATCATGAATTCCTCCTCCTCTATCTTTGTTGTTGCAGCCTGCGGGTCATGCTTCTCATATTTTTCCTTCTTCTTGAGAGGACACTGTGTGGCATAATGTACCATCTTGCCATACTAGAATAATTTGATTTTGGAAAGGTCTTTCTTCCTCCTACATTGTTCCTTCTTCCCCTTTGATGCAAGGGTCACATTCTCCTCCTCCTCCTTGGGCTTTGACCCACTGTTGTTGTTTCCATCAAGTTTGCACTTGAGAAGATCTCTTCTCATCTCTTCTTGTTGAAGAGCTGCCCACATTGATTCCTAGTCTGGTAACTTCTCTTTGCCCAGGATTCTCTGGACAAAGACCTAATAGTCTTCAGACACTGAATTAAGGGCCGGTCTAACCATGTTTGTGGCCTATGGAGCTAATCCCACAATTTCTAGCTGATCTCAGTTCTCCTAAAGTTTGGACATGAATGGATCAATGCGCTCTCCCTTCTGCATCTTGGTAGTCTCCATCTTCTCCTCCAATAACTTCTTCCGCTGCTCGGAAGACCCCTCATACAACATAGCTAATTCTTCCTACATCTCCCTAGTTTTCCCTTTTCCATCATTTAGTGACACAATATGATCCTTCACTCCATCGAGGATCAATCTCTTGGATTTTTCCATGTTCTTCTTGAAGGCTGTCAATGGTGCGGCATATACCAGTTCAACCTGTGCATTATCGATAAAGTGCTTAAGGTCATGTTCATCTAGAAGGAAGGAGATCCTTGCCTTCTAGATTACGTAGTTTGAGGCACCCTCCAACCGTTCTTGGTCACGCAATCCACTGGCTACCATCTCACCTAATCATTGTCAATCTGCTGCCTCTAACCCTCTGCGCAGCTAGCTCTACGCACTCCATGCTGGAGAAAGCCAAATAATTCATAAACTCAGTTTCTTCTGCACAGGAAATCAAAGTTTCTTGGGCAAGAAAGTCTCTAAGGTCATAAATCCAAAAATGTGTCTTCCCTTCTGACGCTTTATGCACCAGCAATCACTACCTCACAGAAAATGTGTCCTTCCAGCTGTTGATCTCCGCTGATATGCTACGTTGCTCCCTCTACCACTGGAAAACTGCAAACCAAAAAATCCTATCTCTCTTTTGGATCACTCAGAGAGATATTTCCTTGCATATCTAGACCTATTGGCCTTGACTGCGCAATCAATGGGGAGATTGATACGCTGCTTATGCAGCTCTTTGATCCACAACTTCTTCTTCAACACTGGATCTACTGGATCTACTAGATCTGCTCTCTTGCTCCTCCTGCACTGCTTATACAAGGTCTGATACCATGTGAAAATTCCTAGATTTGGAATCCTACTGCAGCAATTGATGATAAATATTCTACTTGTTAATTACTTGAACAATTTATTTACCTTTTTCTACGGTAAATACTGAAACCCATACACTACAGCCTTCATAAAATTAAACTGCGGAAAATAAATGTGCGGAAACAAGATCTAAGCAATGGTAAATCAGAGACCCATACGACATCGTTATTTTTTAAACAATGTCCCCGGAAAAACCCAATGCGGGAAAACCGGTGCAACAGCTAAGCGTTTGTTTATTATACAGTAATTTTCTAAATACAATTTGGGATTCCTTTTTGGCTATCCTCACAGAGAATCTAACTGACAAAGAGCTAGTGATATTACCTCACACACTGAAACTAGAAGCCCAAACAGGCCAAACCCCAAAATGATATGCCCTTCACTTCCTCTGTGCAGTCTCTGTGTCACTATGTGTGGGGACTGCATCACTATTTTTGGGTGGCTCTTCTACTAGATGGATCTAAACCTATGGCCTCTACCAGTCTCACACCCTAACTCTTTGGCAATGGATCTGACTGATCCTTAGTGGAATCACTGACTTCCTCAAGGCTACTGTGTTGCTTCTGTTGGCTCTGCACAGGCTCTGCGTAGCTACTACGCTGCCCCTCTATGTACTGTTCTCTGTCTTCTCTGAATTGTATTCCCCAGCTCAGGAAACCTCCACCTGATAATTACCTTTTCCCCTCTCTACATGAGTCACTCGATCAATCTTCTATTGAGCATTGCTCACTTCAGAATTTCGATCTCTTGATCCTCTTAGTGTATTTTTGAAATGATTCATCAAGTCCTTCTTATAATATTCTCGTTGAGACTTCAACGACCGAGGTTAAATCATTAATCAATGGCTAAGATTAACTTTCGACTTGATCTTTGTCTTCTCTAGAAGATTCACACTCTGTTTATCGATAAAATTTGATTGTTTTATTTTCCTAAGTTTAGACTTAGGGTCCCATTAAAAATCATTAATTATTTTAATAAAACAAACTCTGAGTGGAATTTTCAAAAAAGATTTATGGGTTATCTGGAATACATGTGCCTAAGCCTCCCTACAAATTTTGAGACTTAGAGCACATCTTATGCTACCCAAATAAACACTCCCTCTTAGCTATCATGATCTTTCTACCTCATTATTGAGGTCTCCAGTTTTGGTTATAAATTTCATATTTGTTTCTCGATGAAAAGGTCATGTAAAGACCCATGTTGTAAATCATTGTAAAATTCAATCAAGTATAAACTATTGGGGTCAAGTCATCTATGTATGTAATCCCATTATTTTTTTCATTTGATGTAATGACGAGTCAAATATTTAACCCCACTATGTTAGGTGATTGATGTAAGCATGAGTCATTGGTGAAAGGAAAGGTCATATTTGGTTGAGTCATATAGTCATGTACTTCATTGAATATCTTCCAGAAGATTAAACATATTCTCAGGGGGAGCATAGTCAGTACATAGTTTTCATATTCAACATATCACACCTACAATGATCCTCTCTACAAAAGGGAGAGAGACGTCTTCATTCAACATTGGTCAACCCTTCGACCTTGATGTCAAAGCGGGGGGAAAACTTGGTGTTTGGAGTAAAATTCTTGGTGAAATTTCTTGGGAGAGAAGCACGATATTTAGCTTGATGTGTTTACAGGTATTTACAGGTAGTGGGGACCAAACACCAAAGTGGTTGCCATCAAGTCCAAAGGGGGAGATTGTTGGCATTATGGTTGATGTGCTGTCCTTGACGACAACCTACTTGATAAGGATGTCACTATTATGGTAACATGATAATTATGCAGGCTGATATAGATGTAATAGAGATGATAGACAAAGGAATGTCAAGTTCAGAGAAATAGGAATGATGAAGGTGAATTTTTGGAAAGTATACGTGAGCCCTTTGAAGCAAGGTCACGTACATATGCAGGTATGATGAAGAGAAGTCACATACATAATCTGCACCATGGTAATTTGAATACCGATGGTATTTACCATGGTAATGGCCTATAGTAATGAATCTGACAACGATTATTTGATCCCATAAAATAATACCAACGACATTACTAAGGGATTGGCTTAAGGTATTGGCTAAGGCTAATGTTATATAAGGAGATGGAGATCAAAGTTTTATGTGTGAAATTTATGGGTTATTAATGTGTCATTTGATCTACAACATGTGTACACCAAGGAGCATGGAGGAGGTTAAGATCTAATATATTTGAAAGCATAGTGAAGACTAATGAATATGGTTGCCTGATCTATTTATAATTATAGCTAACAATGAAATATCTATGGTGATAATGATACTCTGACATGAATGTGTGACAATAATGTTTGTGAAGTATGTGTTGTGGTTGTAGCAAAGGTATGATTTAATGATTTCAAATATGTACGTTGGTTTGCCTCTAAGAGGTCACGTACATATGTGGATCTGCTTTTGGGTAGTCGCATATATATTTTGTGAAAATATTTAAGTATGTCCAGAATATGTACGCGAGTGTTAAGAATGGTAAGCACGTACATACACAAATGTGCTTTGTAAAAGTCGTGTATACATTTTAGGGTTTTACAGTATGGGTTGTTGATGATATGTAATCAGTTTTATTATGTTTGTTGTTTTTTGCCAATGATTTCTCTCTCATGATAATATGTGTTTGACAGTACTGGTAGGGTTGAATTGGTTATGGAATGGAATGTTGATTAGTGATGATGCTACTGTGTGGTGATTTATATTTGGATCAGTGATTGATTCATTGTTACATTGATTCAGATTCAGGTGTTAGTGATCTGAGATATGTATGTAGGTATTCTTCAGGGGAAGCACCTACATACGCGGGTATGATTAAGAACAATAGCGTATATATTCTGAAATATGTTTGATCAGGGTTTGTAGTGACACCATTTCGTTTCATCGATGAACAATATATGGTATGGTATACTTATGAGTGGTTTTGCATTGATTTGATTATATGGATTGGTTTGATCTAGTTGCATTGGTTGTTAAGCTTAAATGATTGATTTGATGATTTAGTTGGTTTAGTAATTAGGTAATTTGATTCAGTGAGTGGTTTCATAATTATTACTTGGTTTGGGCTTAGTGATGGAAGTGGTTCGAGTATGAAATATTTTGAAATGTGGTCCACCCTTCCGGTAGGAGCCGATAAACAAAGTCAAGTGGTTGGGTTTACCTTCCAGTAGATACTAGAGGAAGAGAGAAGGTTGTAGCCTTCTACAGGTGGGTGCCTGCGTACAGGTTTGAGTCTGCATCAGTACAAGATTGTAATATGTTTTTCTTTATAATGAAAGAATAAGATAAAGACGACAACAACAGTGGTTTTATCCCACATTGGGTTTCCACCTAAAATCTTAGTGTTCATGTGTGTTGATATGTTTCTTATGTGTTGATGATCTATCTGTTCTTTAATATTCATGGTTTCTTCTTAATGAATGAATAATGAAGTAACAAAGCACTCGTTAAAGATTAAAAATATGTGAAAATTTAGTTAACTAGTAAGTAATATGCAGTAAAATTTGAAGTGAGTTTAAAATATTGATTCACTACCCCCCTGGTATGGAAATCAAAATAAGAAAAGAAAAGTTGAAGTGAGTTTAAAATACTCATTCAACCCCCCTCCCCCTCCCCCCCCAACACATGGATGACAAGAGGCTCCCAAATTTTGCATAATAACAATAATATTAAAAAAATTATTTAAATATTATAAAGATGTGGTCAACCCAAGATTGTATAGTGAATAGAGTAAAGAAGAAAATCAGCATAGATAAAATAAGAACAAAATCAAGACACCACGAGATGAAAGAATATGTCATCTATCTGACACTAAGATAATTGAAAATAAAAAGAAATTTCTCTTGGAGTACTTTATTGCGCCGAGAGGCGCAATCTATTGCCCAATATGACCCCGATGTCTGGTATGTCATGTTCTCAAAAAATAATAAATTTTACTTTTTCTAATGTCGGCCAAAGCATTAACCTAATCTTGAATTTTATATAACTCTAATATTTAGATTATATATAAAAAAAAATTAACTTATTAAAGGGCTAAGATTAACTATTAAAATACAACTATGTATTATTTATATAATTTGAATGGATAGTAAATTATATACGTGAATTTGATTGGATCATAAATTTACCTTTAATAATAAAAATTACCACATTGAATTTCCAAATTAAGTAAAATTTTAAACATATTTACTCTTTACTAAAGTCAATACCATTTCCTAAATCAAAGAAAAAGAGTTAATTCAACACAAACAATCAAAATCCAAAATATTTTAATATTTCTTTTAATTAAATATTTGTAAAATGAATCTTTAAAAAGAAAACCCATATTCTATGGATAAATTAAAATATTTAAAGACATAAATATTTTGCCATCAAAGTTGCAATATTTTAAAATTTAAATAAATATAAATATAAATAAACATGAGGTATGGTAAATAAATAAAACCTATTTTGTTACTTACTCGAGAGCTATGGGAAATAAATAAAAATATATATAAACTAGATGTATGGTAAATAAATAAAAATTCTTTTTATATTTACTCCATAAACCTTTTTATATTTAAAAAAACTTTAAAAAAAAGATTTTGTTTAGATGAAGCCTATGGGACGAATACCATGGGACAAATTAATATTGATACCATGGGCCAAATACCATATTGATAAAATAAGTATGGTAAATAAATAAATATAAAAGAGGTATAAAGAGGTAAAGTAAATAAATAACAATATATCAAATAGGATTATAAATAAAAATCTAATTATATAACAAGCTTATGGGCAAATACCATAGTAAATAAAAGATGTATGGTAAATAAATAAAAATATAAATAAACCAGAGGTATGGTAAGTAAATAAAACTTCTTTTCATATTTACTCCATAATCTGCTTTATATTTACGAATATTTATGTTCATTAGTTTACATAACTAAGAAAAAATAGAGAGAAAGAGAGAGTGATAAGGAAGAGATGGAGAGAGAGTGTGTATGTTTAGGGGTGAGATAAAGAGACAAAGTAAGATGTATGGAAAGAAGGGGGGAGAGAAGAAGAGAGGAGAGAGGGAGGGATATAGTAATGTAGTTGGAGAGAGAGAGGGGTAAAAAGAGAGAGAGAAAGAAAGGGAGATGGGGGAAGAAAGAGGATTAGAGAGAGAGAGAGAGATGGGGGAAGAGAGAGGATTGGAGGGAAAAGAGAGAGGGAGGTAGGAGAGAAAGGGAGAGAGAGGAAGGATGAGAGATAGGAGGAGAATGATGGGCGAAGAGAGAGTATTGGAGGGAGGAGAGAGAGAGAGAGAGAGATCAGGGAAGAGAGAGGGAGTTAGGAGGGAGAGAGAAAGAGAGAAAGAGAGAGAGTAAGGATGAGAGAGAGGACGAGAGAGGGATCGATAGAGAGATGGAGGAGTTGGAGGGGGAGAGATGTAGGAAATAAGAAATATAGAGAGTGAGAAGTGGAGAGAGAGAAGGAGTGACAAGGGAGACTCATAGAGAGAGTGTGTATGTTTGGGGCTGAGATAAAGAGACAAATAAGGAGAGATGGAGATAAGGGGGGGAGAAGGAGATAGAAGGAGAGAGGGAGGGATATAGTAACATAGTTGGTGGGAGAAGAGAGAGAGAGAGAGAGAGAGATGGGAGAGAAAGTAAAAGAGAGGAAGGAAGAGAGAGGATGTGAGAGAGTGGAGAGAGGGAGGGAAAGAGAGATGGACTTGGAGGGGGAGGGGGATATAGATATGGATTGAGGGTGGAGAGAGGGAAGAATATTTCTCACACTAGATGGATTGATATAAGTGGAGATGGTGATTTATAATCGTGTTTGATTATTTGCACTATATGCATCAATTTTAACGTAGATATTTATTTCTAATGATATTTGATTACTTGCACTAGATGAATTGATTTCAATGTAGGTGGTGATTTCTAATACAATTTGATTGCTTGCACTGAATTTGTTGATTTCAATTTATATGTTGATTTATAATTATATTTGATTACTTGCACTAGATGAATTGATTTCAATGTAGATGATTTCTAATCCTATTTGATTGTTTGCACTAAATGCATTGATTTCAATGTAGATGGTGATTTCTAATCCTATTTGATTTCTTTGAGTAAATGCATTGATTTCAGTGTAGATGTTGGTTTCTAGAGAGAGAGAGAGAGTGAGTGATAAGGAAGATGGAGAGAGATGGAGAGAGGACAAAAGGAGGAAAGAGAGATATTAGTGGGGGAGAGGGAGAGAAGGGGAAGATAGAGATATAGATGGAAGGTGAAGAGAGGGAAGAAGAGAGAGATGGGGAGAGGGGGTGATTGACAAAGAGATTGATATATATGGAGTGCAAGAGAGTGTGTGTTTAGGGGGGTGAGGTAGAGAGATAAAAAAGAATAGATGGATGGGGATATAGATATGGATGGAGGGTGGAGAGAGGGAGGAATATTTCTCGCACTAGATGGATTGATATAAGTGGAGATAGTGATTTCTAATCCTATTTGATTATTTGCACTAGATGCATCAATTTTAGTGTAGATATTTATTTCTAATGATATTTGATTACTTGCACTAGATGCATTGATTTCAGTGTAGGTGGTGATTTCTAATACAATATGATTTCTTGCACTGAATGTGTTCATTTCAATTTAGATGTCGATTTATAATTATATTTGATTACTTGCACTAGATGAAATTATTTCAATGTAGATGATTTCTAATCCTATTTGATTGTTTGAACTAAATGCATTGATTTCAGTGTAGATAGTGATTTCTAATCCTATTTGATTTATTTGAGTAAATGCATTGATTTCAGTGTAGATGTTGGTTTCTAGAGAGAGAGAGAGTGAGTGATAAGGAAGATGGAGAGAGAGGGAGAGATGAAAAAAGGAGGAAAGAGAGATATTAGTAGGGGAGAGGGAGAGAAGGGGAAGATAGAGATATAGATGGAAGGTGAAGAGAGGGAAGAAGAGAGAGATGGGGAGAGGGGGTGATTAACAAAGAGAATGATATATATGGAGTGTGAGAGCGTGTGTGTTTAGGGGGGTGAGATAGACAAAAAACAAGAGATGGAGGGGGATATAGATATGGGGTGAGATATACAAAAAACAAGAGATGGAGGGGGATATAGATATGGATGGAGGGTGGAGAGAGGGAAGAATATTTCTTGCAGTAGATGGAGAGAGGGAAGAATATTTAAGTGGAGATGGTGATTTATAATCCTATTTGATTATTTGCACTAGATGCATCGATTTTAGTGTAGATATTTATTTCTAATGATATTTGATTACTTGCACTAGATGCGTTGATTTCAGTGTAGGTGGTGATTTCTAATACTATTTGATTGCTTGCATTGGATGTGTTGATTTCAATTTAGACGTCGATTTATAATTATATTTGATTGTTTGCACTAGATGCATTGATTTCGATGTAGATTATTTCTAATCCTAGTTGATTGTTTGCACTAAATGCATTGATTTTAGTGTAGATGGCAATTTCTAATCCTATTTGATTGCTTTGAGTAAATGCATTGATTTCAGTGTAGATGTTGGTTTCTAATCTTATTTGATTGCTTGCATTAGGTGCATTAATTTCAATGTAGAAGTTATTTTCTAATCTTATTTGATTGCTTGCATTAAATGCATTGATTTCAATGTATATGTTGATTTATGATTTGATGTAATTGGATGTATGACAGTACATTAATTTTAAAGTGATTGGATTAACAATATGCATTGATTTTAGTGTAAGCACAAAAAGTTATTGACAATGTACATTGATTTTTTTGTTATAGTAATTTAACCTATTAATATTGGAGAGCAAGAGAGCCAAGGTATCATGTTTACTACAACAGCTCGAGCTAAAGATTTAAATGGTTTACGATTCAAATTTTCTTTTTCATATAATCTATATGAAAATATAACAAAACTAACAAGGGTGGAAATAAGAATAGTAGAAGAAAATAGTTTGAGATTGATCACAACGAAGACTATTTGTAACATGAGTATATTTTTATTATTCACATTTTCTATCTTTCAACACTATTATTGTCACTTTGCATTAAAAAAAAAATATTTCATCATTTTTCATTATTATAGTTATTAACAGTATTTATCATCTTAACTAAGGTAACTAAGAAAATTTAAAATTAAAATGACCAAGTCAATCTCAGAAATATTTAGCATATTTAAAATGATTATATTAATATTTTATATATTTACATATTATTGATAAAATTAATCATATCTTTGATAGATCTTCCTTGGCAGCACACGACTGAAACCAGCCTAGATCCATCTTAACTCCAGATCTATCAAGCGCCGAGAAGGATCAAATCTCTCGAGGTGCAAACCTTTCCTCAATTTTTTCACTCAAAAAAGAGATTTGCACCTCTAGAGATTTGATCCCTCTCGGCGCTTGATAGATCCAGAGTTAAGATGGATCTATGCTGGTGTATACTCAAATTAGATCACAATTTCTAAATATTTATAGCAATACCAACCTTTTAAGTCATGAAAACTATAGTGAACTAGAAATACTTCTCCTCATATTTTTGGATCACATAAATTATATTATAATAATATCCAAGTAATCTCTTACTTTTCTTAAAATCCAATAAACAAATTCTCATCTCATCTAAAAAAAACCTTAATCATTGCCATCATCATTAATAAAATTAAAATATATTTAGATTAGAAATACTATAAAAATATTAAATTAAAAAATATATTATTAAACATTTAACCATTTAAAAAAAAAACTAAATTATTACTCTTTATCAACCATATTATCAAAACTTCCATTCACAAATATAAAAAATATCTTTCAAAATTTCCTGATTTTCAAGGATTGTCAACCAAAAACAATATTTCATATCTATATATATAATGTTTGAATTTTGCTAACATAAATTTTACAAAAGCAAAAAAAATTATAGATATAAAGAATGTTTCAATTTTGCTAACACAAATTTTCCAAAAGCAAAAAAAATCCTAACGCAAATAAAATAATTGCTAGATTTCTCACAACTTGAATATGCAAAGATGTCAAATAGCAGAGGGTCAAAATACATAGATGAGCGTTTTTTTAACAATAAGCATGAAAAAATTTCATTGATTGGACTAGAATCTGGCTTCTATTTTGGTGTACAGTTATATATTTTTTTTAATCTCAACTCAGCAGCCAGCATCTCTTAACATTCAATGTTCATCCATTCTTCACCATCGTTAGCCGTTGGTTTTCACATCTCACTTTTGCCATCCATTCTTGTGGGTTGCTCTGGAAAGATGATCTGCAAGAATGGATTTCTCTGAAAAGATGATCTACAAGGAGTTGCAAGTTTGAGAAATTGATTTCTCATTTCTCCAAATACATAGTTTTTGAAATTTATAAATGAATGTAAATATGACCATATCTCTGAACAGAACATTTGAGAACAATCCTTTTTAAAGATATACATATCATTGGAGAAGCCAAGCCTCCTACTGTAACATGCATTCGAGGTCTCACATCATATAGCACAAACTCACCTAATAGACGATACCCTAAAAACTATGTAGCAAATTGAAGTTTAAATTAATGGTGGTATCTCAGGTTGTTAATAGGGTTTCATGATAACTTTCTCATTAGGTTTAAATCTCAGATTGTTGAGAGGGTTTGATGATAACTTTCTCACCTTCAAACAAAAAAACATGTCGATCATCTAGAAAAATATTGTACAATATACCTTTAGAAAGGTTTTTTTTTTTTTTTTTATATATATATAAACTAATAACATAATGAAATAACTTGAGCTTTAAAGCTATGAAAGAGAGTTCCCAGCAAAGATCCAGTATGTCATTTCATAATCTTAATGCTCAAGTCAGTTCTCATCGGCCTTCTGTTATAGCACAGTCAATATCTGATGAAGTTATATGTTCCCTCTGCTGAAGACTGTTAGGGCTTACAACTAATAAACTCTCTGGGATGTTGTCCGTTGGTGTTGTTGCTACAACATGTGTACTGGCAGTGCCGGTAGCTCTTGCAATAGAATTGTTATATTGCAAGTCTTTAATGTAACCAGGGCGAGAAGCAGGAGGATTGGCCTCTACATCACCAGTCAGCATTGCTACCACTCGAGCCATCGATGGACGCATTGTAGGCACAGCTTGGGTGCAAAGAAGGGCTACTTCAATCACTCTGAGCACTTCTTCTCTTGAGAATGTTGATTTCATGTCAGGATCCATCAATTCCAGTGGCCTTCCTTGCTCATAGAGATGCCAGGTCTGCAATGCCATGCAATATTGAAAATAGGCAGTTAGTAATGGCTAAAGTTGAATTACAGGGATTACAGATTAGAAGGTGAGAGTGTCCACACCCATTCAAGAAGATAAACCATATTTTCTGGCAAGCTTGTATCTGTGTTGCTCCTCCCACTCACAAGTTCCAGAGCAAGTACCCCAAAGCTGAACACATCTGCCTTTTCTGTCAGATGACCCCGCATAGCATACTCCGGAGCCAAGTATCCACTTCAAACATAAATCTATAAATATGGAATAAGTGGGATTATATTTTGATAATTCCATAGGTCAAATTACAGATGCAGATAAATTCATAGCAGATACTGAGTTATTTCCATGACATAAGAAGACACAAATAGTTTTCCATTGAAATAATTTTGGATCTCCACCACAAAAATTGTCTAGTTGTATATGAATCAGTACAGCTAAAAAAATTATATTAATTAATTATTATTTTTTTAATGGTGTCAAGAAGCCTCTTCCAGCAGTATTGAAGAGGAGATGTAATGTCATGTTAGTTAAACAAAAAAATAATAAAATATAATAAAATAGAAAAGGTAAAACTAACTTTATTTTAAAATAAAAATAATTTTAAACTATAATAATAACAATATAATTATGTAGTAATCATTATTATGATGTTTTGGATAGTTAAGTTAATTATGGTAAGTTATGATAATCCATGGCATTGACCCATGGCATTTATGTGGAATATAGTCTATATAAAAGGGGAAACTAAACTAGCCTAGATCCATCTTAACACTGAGAGAGATCAAATCTTTATTGCACTTAAAAAAACGAATAAGCCTAGATCCATCTTTATTTTTGATCTATCAAGTTCCTAGAAAAATCAAATCTCTATTGCACTCAAAAAAAAGTTTAGACTTCGAGAAATTTGATTTGATACTTCTAAACACTTAATAAATCTCAAAAATAAAAAATTGCATTTTATTTTTATATAAAAAATTATGTTTTAACTTTATAGCCGGACACCAACAAATTATATTTTTTCAACATTTATTATTTATATGTTTTTATCCTTTTTCCCATCAATACTTACATATATATGGAAAGTAAAATCTAACTTTCTACAGCATCATCTTTATTATGACATTGTGCCAGCAATATATGGAAATTAAAATCTAACTTTCTACGTCATCTTTTTTATGACATTGTGCCAGCACCTTAATGTGAGTTTTCTTTCCATCTCATCATATAACTCATTAATTCTCCTCTAATTTCTTTCCATGAAAGGGACATCATTTCCCAAAACTAAAATGTAACCTTCTACATCAACTTACATGGTGCCAGCAGCTCTAGTGCTGATGTGAGTTTTATGATCATCGTATAGCTTCGCCAACCCAAAATCTGCTATCTTAGGGTTGAGAGAGTCATCCAACAGAATGTTGCTAGCCTTGATATCTCGATGAATTATCCGAGTACTGGCCTCATCGTGAAGGTAAGGAGTCCACGTGCGATGCCAGTGCAGATATTGTATCGAGTAGACCAATCCAGTTCTATCTGAGAGTCCTTGTTACCTGCAACATACATGACACCAGCTCCAGCTTATCTGTTGCCATGTGGTGAATAAGTGCAAGATGAATTATCAATTCAGAGGAACTAACACTGTTATGTATACATAATTACTTAATAAAGCTTTATCGAGACTCTTGTTCTCCAAGTACTCATAGACCAAGAGAGGATCATCTGCTTCTAGACAACATCCATGCAACTTTACAAGGTTCTTATGTTGCACTGCAGATATTACAGCTACCTCATTTATGAACTCTCGTTTTCCTTGTTTAGACTCAGAATAGAGTTGCTTCACTGCTACCATCTCACCATCTGAAAGAGTGCCCTATTTTAATACACAGTTTAGAATAACAGTAGTCAGACAAATTTAAAATAAAACACAAAAAATACAGGAAGAAACAACTACTGTTTGGGCAATTCATTTATAATAGAAATCTTCATAGAAACAAAAGAAGAAAATTGCAAAAGATGGAAAGAGTATTTACACACACCTTATAAACTGCACCATATCCTCCCTCGCCTAAATTATTCTCTTTATTAAAATCTCCTGTTGCAGTTTTCAAATCCGCATAGCTGAAAATTTTCAGTTTTGAACGGATATCGTTTATTACTGACCAAAAAAAAAGTCCTCATTAGTATAGAAACACATATCCTTGCTTCTTGCAACTAAATTAAACCTTTCTTTTTAGGAGAAGCATCCCCTGCAAGAGTCCTCAAAATTTTTGTCAATACCTTCGTCTTCCTCAACATCTGTTGCTTGCTAGCTTTGGAAGTCTTCTCCTCCAAAGGAGAAAAACCAAAATTATGCATATCAATATGGAAGCAATCCCAATAGTGACTCCAATCACTATTCCGGTCTTACTTGTCTTGCTCTTCTTTGTGGGAATGAACTCTACACAATTTTAAAATAATAAGTGACAAAGCAAGCTGAAACTGACAATGCATTTACAGTTTCATAATAGAAAATTAATTTATGACAGTTAATAGAAAAATCATCTTCAGCCTGGGCACTATTATGCTCATCCATGGTAGAAAAATGTTCTGTTCAGAACTTTTAAATTTAATAAAACACACTATCTTCTATCATTATTACCAGGAGTAACTCTTATAGCTGATACTAATGGTCCATAGGCTCCTTGGATTGGAATACAGCAGGTTCCCTTTCCAGCCCGGAAAAAATGAATTTCAAAGAAGTTTTCTGTTACATTGATCTTGTTGAATGATTTGACAACAGCTATATTGGAGCCTCCTGCCTCCTTTTTGATGTTAAAATCTGTTAATACTTTCTGCCCCTGCAACATCAAAGGACATAACATTTTCAACATTTAGTTATGCTATAGACATCATTTAGCCAGGGACAAGAACAAATAAAATTTGCAAATATGCCTGTAGCTTTAGGAATGGTATACATAATTAATACATATTATTGATCATTTGCTAAAGGAAAAATATCAGAAAGCAACAAGTAATTATTAAAAAAAAAACTTGTATCTTTGGTGAACTTTAATAAAATATTCTCTACTTTCATTTGGGAAGAGATTTCTTTTGGGGGAGAGAAGTTGCAGTCGCATTCTAAAATCAATCATACTTGAACATAAACATCAAAAAATGCGTCTTCCAAGACTCTGCCAGCTATTTTCATTTGCAATTTGTATCTTTGCAAACTGCAGGTTTACTGTATATGGTCCATTCTCAAGCCCTAAACCATAGTATCGAAGTGAACAAACGTGCTGTCTGGTACAGTTCTGAATATGATATCGTTGTAATTTGAGACTGATTGGTTGCTATATAGCTTGCAGCACTGCCCAGTCTCGCTGACTCTCCACTTTCGTGTATTGCTGACATAAAATGAGGCAGCATTGAGAGTTTCGTTCTCCTGCTCAAACACATCTCCTGTAGCAGAAGTCGTTTGTTCGCCTCCACAATTTATAGCAAAGCCAGAATCTGAAAATAAAAAAATGAAACTCAAAATGTGAGTTTTATTGGTTTTTTTTGGAACAACACTGAGAGGCCCAGTAATATTGTTAAAATATATAATTACTTCTTCATGTAGAAGTTAGACAAATAGTTAGGTGAATTAGTTGAGTTTAGTTAAAGTTAGAATTGGTGAGTGAGTTAAGCAAGTTGATCAAGTTCAGTTATGTGTGAGAGTGTGTGTATGTCAATTAGATTAAATACCCTTTATGGGTTCATTGTATTAAGAGAGTTTTATGATTCAAAGTTTTATGATTAATTGAAGAGCCGCAACTCATTGTTCGTGTGTGAAATATTTGCGTTTTTGGTGTGCTTACCATCAGATTGGTATCGGAGTTGAGGAAGGATCAGAGATCCGTGAGCGAGCAGAGCCCGTAAGGAAGCCAAAAACAAAAGACCGTAAATTTTTTTTACACAATTTTTTTTTTACCTGCACGGACAAGTCCGCATGAAAAAAAAAAAACGAGTTTAAACCGCAGTTTTCCCTTCATCGGGGGTATGGAACCCAGTTTCGTAAAAAAATAAACAGATGACAGCCGTGAAGGAGAAGGAAAGTCAAAATACGGAAAAATCCGTGAGGTGCTTCCATTCAAGTGAAAGAAAGAAAGAAAGAAAGAAAGAATTTTTAAAGTCCACGACGCTAAAAATAGCCTATGGGACAGATTGCTTCTCTATCTGACTCTTGTATTCGGCCCTTTTTCTGTGAAGTTTTACAATGACCACTCCCAACTTATCGACCAACTCTTCGCTGAATAAATTATCCCAAGAATTAGCTGCGAGAATACCTACATAGTTTTCCCTGATGTCTTTGAAGGCCTCACATTCTAGAATGAAATGTTTTTCTGTTTCCACTTTTCCGGAGGAGCAAAAAATACATACTCTTTCTTCCCACATTTCTTTTGGCCTTTTCCAGCGCCCTGTTTCACAACGGAGTTGATGAGAATTAGTCCTTAATTGAGCAATAAGAATTTTAAATCTCCAAGAAATATTAGCCCCTATGTACGCCTTTTGTTGATGGTTATGCGTGGGGTTAAACTCTTCAATGTAGTACTTCTTCTTTCTCTCTAGCTCTTTCATCCAAGTATGTTTGTGGAATTTATCCATAACAAAAGTTTTTATCTCTTTACTATTTGTAGGACACATGCTCAAGCAAATACCCCATTTACTAAACCATTTGTTATTTTGCCGCATCCAAGTCTTTTGTCTTTTGCACAATCTATCACTAATCACAACCTTAGGCCATCTACCCTCTTCCATTTGCTCAATTTTTTTCAGATACCTTATGACTCACACCATAGCAATTGCTTCAATAGGAGCAGCCCCTGTTTCACTTAGCAGGATAGCATAAGGAACTGCACTTTTAATTTTGAATTTGTTTGTAATCAAATGTTTCTAAATTTTCTCAATTTGTTTCCACTGCATCTTGGTTGTGCTGCTGGCCCACAGTTCACAACCGTAGAGAATCACCGGAATCACTAGAAGCCCAAAAAGAGTTAGAGTGGTTTTCCAGTCCCACAGCTCTGCCTCTCTACACCTGTTTTGAAGAGCATAAAATGCTTTCCAACCCCCTAAAGTTATTTTCTTTCTACAACCATCCCAACTTAAATTTATGTTGAAGTCAATTCCGAGGTATTTGTATTCTGCAACTTCTTCCAGAATGTTGTCTTCAAAATAGAACTTATGTTGGTTATGCTTTCTTTTGTTAGAGAAAACCACTACTTTCGTTTTGCTAATATTGACTTGCATCCCAACTCTTCTACAAAAATGCTCAAGGGAACGTAAATGCTCTTGCAAACCAAGAGCCGATTTAGCAATCAATATAAGGTCATATGCGTACAAAAGAAGCCTGATAACGAACTTGCCCAAATGGATACCGTCACCCCCTTGCGAATTTAGCCACTCTTCAAGCTTGTCAATATATAACCCAAAAAGGGTAGGAGATAATGGGAAACCTTGCTTGACCCCGATATCGCTTCTAAAACTTTCAGAAATGCCAGCTGAAGTTCTGATTTTGACTTTCACCTCTTCATACACCCTATGCACAACTGCTCTCAAATGCTTGGGAACCCCGAGTTCCTCCATTCTACCCCAAAGCTTATCCCTAGGAATCGTGTCAAAGGCTTTTCTGAAATCAACAAAGCAACAGAAAACTTCTTCATCCAGCTTTAAAGTCATGTGGGTATTTTTTTTTAGTTTGTTGGGAAATCCAAAAAAGTAGAATATGTGGATGAGATTCTTTGATTTATTGAAAATTCTTTGTTTGAAAATCAAAAAAGACAATACGTGGATGAGAATGTTTATTACAAAGTCTTAAAGCAAGGGTATTCATAAGTTTTTTTTAGATTTTTTTTATATAATCTTTTTTATAAATATTCTTATATCTATAAAACACAAATCAAAGGGTTTTTTATAAACTTTTATAAAAATAAATAATTTTTTTTTTATAAAACCTAGGGTTTTATTGAAAGGGATTTTTTTTAAAAGGAGCTTTGCAAAGTTTCTAAAAGACAAAAAGAGGAGAAATTTAGGTTTTTTGTCAGAGACAAATTTTTTTGAGGCAAGATGGTCACATCAAGTTTTCAGCCACAACTTCCTTCTTTCAATGGGAAAGATTACGATATGTGGGCTATTAAAATGGAGACTATGCTCAAAGCACATGATGTATAGGATCATGTCAAGTATGGGTTTGCATAACCTCAAGATGATGCAGAAGAACGAGCCCTCAGTAATGCAGAGAGGGAATAGTGGAAAAAATATAAGCGGAAGAATGCGCAAGCGTTGCTTATTATCCAGCAGGGAGTCGATCGAGTCGTGTTCCAGAAGATCATGATAACCTCGTTAGCAAAGGAGGCATGGGACACCTTGGTGACAAGCTATGAAGGTATGGCGAAAGTTAACATTGTTAAACTGCAGAACACCGGGAGAGACTTTGAAAGTCTGCAGATGAAGGAGACAAAGGACATTGATTCTTTCATGAATAGGGTCATGTCTGTCGTCAATCAGTTAAAAATATATGGAGAAGATGTTAAAGATCAAACAGTGACTGAGAAGGTTCTTCGATCCCTTTCTACCAAATTTAATGTTGTGGTAGCAGCCATAGAAGAAGCAAAGGACTTGGAAAAACTGACAATTGATGAATTGATGGGATCCCTTCTATCGCATGAAGCAAGGATAGACAAAAATAAGGATTCCACTTTGGAAACTGTCTTCCAAAGTCAAGTCTATATTTCAAGAGGTCGACATAGAGGTCGATCGAGAGGCAGAGGACGAGGTAGAAACTATGGTCGTCACAGAGATGGCCGAGACGATCATGAGGATCAACGTGGAAGCAGCAGCGGCAAACTCTTTCATAACAATCAAAGGTCTGACAAATCAAAGGTAAAGTGCTATTACTGCAATATATTTGGTCATTATGCTCGTGATTGTAGGAAGAAGATTGCAGATCAAGGCAATCAGAAAGCTAATTTTAGTACAGAAAATACTGACTCTATGTTTCTAGCATGCAACACCATGCATGCACCGTCTGATAAGGTCTGGCTATTAGACAATGTTTGCAGTAACCACATGACAGGCAACAAGGATTTGGTTGCTAATTTAAATGTCTCAGTGCAGACAGAGGTAAAGTTGGGGACTGACAAGACTATGGATGTAGATGGCAAAGGAGTGATCAACATTATGACCAAGCAGGGGGAGCCAAAGACCATATCAGAGGTATACTATGTCCCTGGACTCAAACACAATTTGATTAGTGTTGGCCAACTGATGCAGAAATGATACAAAGTTATCTTTCAGGGGCAACAATGTGTTATTTACGACAAATCCCCAAGCAAACAGTTGATTGCAAAGGTGCAGATGATGAGGAATAGAATCTTTCCTCTCATTATGAACTACAATGATCAAGTTAGTTCTTTTACAACTGCATGTTCTGATGCATACTGGTTATGGCACTTTCGGTTTGGACACTTGCATTTTTCCGGTTTAAAATTATTGCAGCAGAAACAGATGGTGAGAGGTCTACCTCCCATCAAAGAACCTGCTAGCACGTGTGAGTGTTGCATCTTAGGCAAGCAACACCGTGAAAGTTTTCTGAAAGGAGTTTCTTACAGAGCAAAGAAACCACTTGAATTGGTGCATACCGACTTGTGTGGACCTATGAGGACACAGTCGATTGGTGGAAGTTGTTACTTCCTCACCTTTATTGATGATTATAGTAGGAAGACTTGGGTTTATTTTTTGAAGCAGAAGTCTGAAACTTTTGCAAAGTTCAAAGAGTTCAAAGCTTTGGTGGAGAACCAAAGTGATCAACAGATCAAGGTATTGAGATCGGATCGTGGTGGAGAATATGATTCAAAGGCATTCCATGAGTACTGCAAACAACATGGAATCAGAAGACAGTTTACGACTAGATACACACCACAGCAGAATGGTGTAGCAGAGAGGAAGAATCGAACAATCATGAACATGACAAGGAGCATGTTGAAAGCAAGACACTTGTCTAATGAGTATTGGGCAGAAGCAGTTGCATGTGTTGTTTATGTGATAAACAGATCTCCTACAAAGAGCGTGATGAACAGAGTTCTAGAAGCATCATGGTCAGGTATGTCTTGTAGTGTATCTCTTTTCAGAGTTTTTGGATGTGTAGCCTATGCACATGTGCCTAAGCAAATAAGAGGAAAACTAGATGATGAAAGTGAAAAATGTATATTTATTGGTTATAGTGAGTAGTCAAAAGTTTACAAACTGTATAACCCTGCCACAAAGAAGACAATCATTAGCAGAGATGTTGTGTTCAAAGAACAAGACTCATGGAATGGGACTGTAGACACACTAACCAATGCTCAAACACCATTGATGGAGGATGATCTTGTAGAAGAAGAGGAGCAGCAAGAACCAAAAGAGCAAACACCAAACAGAGTCACACTGGCAAGGACTCCAAGATTTTCAGAGCAGCATGGATCTTCAAGCAGATCCACAAATCAGAATTCTCCAAGCAATGAATCAGGTAATGAATCAAGCAATGGTAAGAAAAAGATGAGAAGTATGAAAGATATTTATGATGATTTGGATGTTAGTTCAAATTTTGCATTTTTAGCATTCCAACCTTCTTCTTTTGAAGAAGCAATCAGAGATGACAATTGGGTGCAAGCCATGGATTAAGAGATGAATTCAATTGAAAAGAATGATACATGGGATTTAGTTGATTTATCAAACGATAAAAATCTCATTGGTGTGAAGTGGGTGTACAAGACTAAAGTGAATGAGAAAGGTGAGATTGACAGATTTAAATCAAGACTTGTTGCCAAAGGATTCTCACAGCAACCGGAAATAGACTTTGGGGAAACATTTTCTCTGGTAGCCAGATTGGATACTGTAAGATCAGTCCTAGCGACAGCAGCTCAGAACAAGTGGAAAGTATATTAGATGGATGTCAAATCAGCCTTCTTGAATGGAATTCTAGAAGAAGAAATCTATGTGCAGAAGCCTCCAGGGTATGAAGTTGAAGGAAAAGAGGATAAAGTTTACAGATTGAAGAAAGCACTCTATGAACTGAAGCAAGCACCTAGAGCAAGGTATAGCAAAATCGACAGTTATATGATCAAAAATGGATTTTGTAGAAGCAGCATTGAGCCTACCTTATACACAAAGGTAAATGAGCATGGACAGATTTTGATAGTTTTCTTATATGTTGATGATATTATTTTTACAGGTGATTTTGAAATAAATGAATTTAAAGCGGCCATGATGAAAGAATTTGAGATGACAGATCTAGGTCTCATGAAATATTTTCTTGGCATTGATGTTGAGCAATCTGAAAAAAGCATTTTTATTTGCCAAAATAAGTATGCAATAGATTTGTTGAAAAGATTCAGGATGGATAATTTCAAACCTGTACCTACACCAGTTGCAACAGGGACAAAGTTAAGTAAGGATGATAAAGGGGCAGATGTCAATCCAACTCTATTCAAAAGATTGGTTGGCAGCCTCATGTATCTCACAGCTACAAGACCGGATATTATGCAGGGAGTGAGTCTGATTTTCGGATTCATGGAGACTCCAAAAGACACACATTGGAGTGTTGGAAAAAGAATTTTGAGATACATAGCAGGAACTAGATATTATGGCATACTGTATGCAAATACAAAAAAGAAAGAATTAATTGGATATACAGATAGTGATTTTGCAGGAAGTTTGGATGATCGGAAGAGCACATCTGGTTATGTTTTCCATCTCAGTTCAGGAGTGATAGCATGGGCATCTAAGAAGCAGCCTATTGTGGCATTATCATCAGCAGAAGTTGAATATGTAGCAGTGACTTCAACAGCATGTCAAGCAGTATGGTTAAGAAGAGTATTGGATGGACTCAAGCAGAAACAACAAGGATCAACAACAATATACTGTAACAACACATTAGCGAATGCATTATCCAAGAATAGCATGTTTCATCAAAAGAGCAAGCATATTGATACTAGATATCACTTTATTCGAGAACTTGTGAGCAATGGAGAAGTTCACTTGAAGCCTTGTAGAACGAGTGATCAATTGGCTGATATCTTTACAAAGCCATTAGAAGTAGATTTGTTTGAGTTTCACAAAAGAAACTTGGGTGTTGTAAGCCTAGCTGAGACATAGACCAACAAGCATGTTTGAGTTGTCATGAGTTATGTTTTATTTTAGCGGTCGTAATTAAGGGGGAGTGTTAAAATATATAATTACTTCCTCATGCAGAAGTTAGACAAATAGTTAGGTGAATTAGTTGAGTTTAGTTACAGTTAGATTTGGTGAGTGAGTTAGAGAGTGAGTTAAGCAAGTTGATGAAGTTCAGTTATGTGTGAGAGTGTGTGCATGTCAATTAGATTAAATACCCTTCACGGGTTCATTGTATTAAGAGAGTTTTATGATTCAGAGTTTTATGATTAATTGAAGAGCCGCAACTCATTGTTAGTGTGTGAGATATTTGCGTTATTTGTGTAATTGAATTCTCTGCCTTACCATCAAATATGACAAAAAAATTTCTCTCCAAACCCAGATAAATACATATATACCGGAATTTAGATTTAGAAAAGTTGGTCTCACAGCTAAGATGAATAGGTATGCGGAAATAGAGAATTGAGTACTAGAAATTGATGACGAAATGCATTTAAAATTGAAATATATGCATTTGTGGTTCATTTCAATATGATGAGGTAGGAAAAAAAATTGTACTAAGAAAACAATTTGATATAAAAATCCAAAACCTTCTAACAAGTTACGAATTGTAATTGATGAGATGGTATTGCAAGCCCTTCTCTTTTTGAGATGTTAAAAGCTTATAATCTGTCCTTGTTTTTGGAAAAGGTTGATTCGAATATCATAACATATCATAACAGTTACAAAATGAGCACAAGAGTAAATAAAAACAACAAAGAAGAAAAAAGAAAACACATTAGGAAACATATATTTAAATAGGTTTAGAATATATATAAATAATTTTATAATATTGTGGTTTGCTGAAATTAATAAGGCTAATTCACTTTAACAAATTCCAATATTAATACTATAATATTGAATATAGTCAATTCACTTTAACCAAGTCAAATATAATATAATATTGAATATATAATGACTATAGAGCATTTAGTAAATAGTCATTCTGTGTTATCAAAGCTTATAATCTTTATTTTTGATAAACACTTTAAAAATATATATAACTTTTAGTAGATGTTTAAATGCTAGCACATCGAAAAAAATTAAAAAGAAAATTCTCGTAAGTACAATTGTTACATTCAAAGGTATATTTAAATTGATTTGAACCACTCCCCTCTCTCCCCAACCCTAAAAGAAAATGGTTAATATCACCATTAAAGAGAAAGGATAAAAAGAAAATTGTAAATCCAGTATTAAAGAGAAGGGATAAAAGACTATATTCTTCAATGTTGAATCACCAAAAAGAGGCTTTTCCAATAAAGGGAATAAAGGGAATAGATGAGAAAGAAGTTAAATGTAGGGAGATGTTTTTACACAGGGCCAAAAACATATGCTTTATAACTTTTCTTGTTTCATATTGAAAAAAATGGCTCATAGTTTGATATTGGCTAAGTAGTGTTTTTGGTAAAATATGTTCGAGAATGAGGGGTTGGATTACTTCAAATTTAAAGGTATAAAGTGATTTACATATAACATCATTTTTTAAGTTACTTATCTTTTCAATCATTCAATTTCCATCTCTAATTTGCTTTTTTACCAAGTTAGGGCCTTTGCCTAATAAAATTGTATGTATATGGGTATATCGCACCCTCTCTTTCCAATTAAATCATTATAATTTAGATCCACTTTGAATCTATCCCATGGCTCAACACCCAAGATAAGAGTTTATATTTCCCTCTAAGAAATCAAATCCCCTCCCTCAAGGTCTTAAAGGTATGAACATGTGAACACACCTTTCTTATTTAGGAACTTTCCTTCAACCCTAAAGAGAGCCAAGAGGACTTGTTGACAATTTGAAGCACTAGATGCTATAATAGTCAAAGTTCCTCTCATTGTAAAATTACTAGATATTCAAAGAAGGATGTAGTGGGATCATCTACCATGCTATATGAATCTTTTGTATCATTGGATACCTTTGAATGGTAAAGTTTAAAGAAATATAAATAATGTCTACCATGATAAATCTTTCTATAAATCCAAAAAAGTGGGAATTCAAACTTACCGAGTGGCTAAGGATAATTTTCAAATTGCTATTACCTTGAAATTCTCTTATAGCCTATTGAACTCACCTTGATTGTGAACTTCTATTAGTCACAAACCTTCTTTATCACATTTAATTTTCTAGAATTTTCTAGACTATAGATATCTAATAAAACAAAAGGTATTCCTTATTTTCCTATAGGTTTCCCTGAGAAGTAATTGCAAAAGATGAAATTCAATTTAGAAAAATTAAGAAACTAACAAGAGTAATTCACATGACTTTTAAGAAGAATATTATAAAACCTATATAGTACATCCTCTAAACATATGTTTCTATTGCATTACTTATGAGTGTTGGTCTCCAATATAGATAGCATCCCATCCCACATCTCCTTATATTTTGGCATTTATACCAAAAGAAATTCCCCAATAACCCCCTTTTGGGGTGATTTCAAGATGGTTTATATACTCAAGAAATGTGTCAACTCCAATGAATTATAATTTTGTTTCATGATTTTTAATTTGAGGTTAAGGAAAAGGTCTCTTTAAAATTCACTATAATAGTTATCAATGTCTAAGTTAGTCTTTACAAAGAGTAAAAATTCATTAGCAAAATGCATATTCATTTTCTATAATGAAAATTTCCTTGAAATTGTCCTGAATTCAAATAGTCTTGTGAATATGTAGTAATAACACAAAGAACTAGAGTGACTCGTGGAAATCACTCCCAAGGATTCTTAACTATTCATTAACCAACACCTTAATAGAGCCATCAAACAATAGAACGCTAGTTGTTTCTTTGTACATTGGGACAAAACCAATCCACTTGAACATATCTATGATAAATGCCCACTATTCTATTGTATTTTTTGTCAAAGTCATTTCTAAAATAGGGCTTTTTGTTGGGTCCCTTTTGCAGATTCAATAGCTTCCCATACTTGCACAATGTTATTAAGAATAAATCTAAATTTGACAAAAACCTATCCACTCTATATATACAACTTGTAAACTGACATGTTCAATTATTTTGGTCAATACCTTAGCAAGAGCATTGTATGTCATCATAAGAAGGATTTTTATTTATTTATTTATTTTTTTAAGAGATACTTTTTCTACTTATAGAAAAATAATTACGTGCGACAAGATAAAAAAGGATGGAATGGTATTTACAATGAAATTTACATCATCTTCCTTAATGCAACTAAAACAACTATAAAATCAAATTTAGCAGCAAAATCTAATTGTTTACAATCCTTGACCAATAACGACCCTTTTGCAAACAACTACTTATATACCTCCTATCTTCATAACTAACAAAAAAGAAACTAAACTTCTAACCTCATTCTCAAACACATATTTTCAATGGAGATTCAAAGAACAAATAATGTTGAAATTCTCAAACCATTCCATATACTAGTGAAATAATCTTGAATCACAAATATGCAATCCCCCAACAACAATTCATTTCAATGAAGATGCCCCTCAAGAATAATTCCTAGTTGAAATTGAACCTAATTCCAACAAGTCATTGAAAAACATAACTCCCATGAAATATGTTTCACAATTTCATGTAGAGTCTAGACAACAGAGTAAAAGTCCATTGAAAGGCCACAAATGGTGAACCGATCCTTAGAGGGGAGTCCCTAATAGAACACAAACTTAGGAAACACATGTAGCTTATGGAAAACCTGTATTGACCAAACACTATGCAATCTCCAAATCCAATGAATCTTAACGTCTGAAGAAACCCACTATGTAATCAAAATTGGGCCAACATGTGCCTTTGATGAAAAATGGAGTAAAGTCTACGTGAATCATACTAAGCCAAAGGGCATCCAAAACACCACTCCCAATCACACTAGAAGGATCATGGCATATCAATATTAATCATGAATATGTATTGCTACAACTTAAGCCCAATGATTTGTAAAATGTGAGTAAATCCATAGAAGAGAATGCAAACTATTGAGTGTTAGATTTTGGTAGCATTGAACAGGTGTTATAGTCTCGATTTGTGTCTAAGAGACTAAGGAATATGAGATCTCCAAAATCAAAAAATGTTTTTGGGAGATAAGCTTGTGAAACGCCTTAATTAAATTAATTGATCAATAATTAAAAATTGCCTAAGTCTAACTTAGCAAAATTAAAAAATTAATGAGAATTAATTAAGGATGATCGATAATGCTCTAGAGACTCACAAAAATCGATTCTAAGATGATATTAGTCGTTGATGAATATCTAATCATGGTCGTTGAAGCTCCAACGAGATATTATAAGAGCAAAGTAGATGGGATGGAGATAGACATAGTTGTGAGAGAGAGAGCTAGGCAGATCAAGCTACCCAGTGCATAGAGATTCAGTGAGGGAAGAGTCTAAGCCAGAAGGAGAGCATCAGTGATTAAGGGAGCATGAGGAGGAAATTCTAGATATTTTCCCATTAGTTTTCTAGTACCGGAGAGGTAGGAAAAGGGAGGTTGAAATCTTCTGCAAATAAAGTCATCCAAGCAGTGCGAGTTAGCCAGTACAATAGAGAGTGTTGCTGTGAAGGATTTGTTTCATTTTTTGGAGGTAAAATTTGAGTCCAAAAGGCAGAGCGAAAAATTTCAAAAGGTAGAGGCTAGATGCCTCAATTGGAGGCAGATTCAGAGCCGTACAATTTGCATCGGACTAGTAGTGCGAGCAGCCAAAAGGCAGTGTGAGCAGACCAAAGGGAGGGAGAATTATTTTGCAGAGGGGGAATTTTTCTTCTAATTATTTTGGCCAGATTATTTGCTGGAGGATTTCCAGTTAGGCATCAATATTATTTTACTAAACATTTCCTACATAATAAAATAAACCCTCATTTTTTGCATCGGTTTTCCCTTCGGGGTTTTTCCGAGGACTTTTCAGTCCAAAATAATTGTGTCGATTTTTATGTGTGTGCATCTATTTCTTGGTTCCTAATTTTATTTTCCGCGACGTATTTTATGGTGAATATTGCAATTGTGAATTATTCATAAATTTTCGTAAACAATTAAACTTCTAACAGTGAAGAGAATAATATCCAGTAATTGCAATCAAGGAATTTTCACATGGTATCTGAGCATTGAAGATCATATCATAGCCTCAGAGGTGGGAGGAGAAGAATTGTGTAGTTTCAGAGGGAGATATGAGCATAATTACTTTAGATCTGTGAACGCCAACCATGCAGTGCAAATTTCTAGGAAAAAATCGATTTCTAGAGGAAGAGTGCAAGAAAATTTTGATTTTCCCAGAGCATAATTTCAGGAAGCAGTGGATTTGTCAAATAGAGGGTTCGCGTGAGCATATCATTTGATTCGTTGAGTAGATATGGGCATAAAATTTTTGCAGCAAGGGTTTTAATTGCAGATTTGTGTAGGGAAGGAAGAGAAAAGCACAAAGAGGAGATTTCCAGATTTTCTCAAAGGGTTTCCAATTTCTAGTTTTCAGAAGGAGATCCGTAATTTCTAGTTCCAGAAGGTCGTAGAAGTTTTTTGAGTCAGCCAGTGCGAGCTTCAGGAGGAGAAATACGTGTACCGGTTTCTGGAGAAAGACTTCTAGAAGGTAGCAAGCAATGTGAGTGCCAAAAAAGGGCATTCGAAGGAAAGCAGTGGTAGATTTTTTTTTCCTGAGGAAGGATGAGTTAGTCTGCAGAAAGGAGAAGGATATTTCAAACATTTAATTCTCTAGTATTCTCAATGTTAAAGGAAGGTCGATTTTTCTACAGAAGGAAGCTAAAGCAAGAAGATCGGACAACCATGTTTCCCAGTTATCAGATTTGAAGCAGTAATTTCATCTCTAGTTGTCAGATCTATTTTCCTGAGAAGGTGCCAATAACTTCAAAGGTCGAAGGAGGTAGTACATTCACCAAATCTATTTTCCGGTAGCATTTCTAAGTGAGGAGTAGGATTGCAGGATCTATTGTCAGTTGCAAGATCCAGTGTGAGTTGCAGGCAGAGGGGTGTGTGTTTGTAGAGGAGGTCAAGCTTGTTTCTGTAGAGGAAACCGATGGTTTCCAAATCGATTGGTCAATTAGAGGAGTGAGAGATCTCTAGTTATTTGAGTTTCACAAACATTTTTAGCTTTCCAGTGTCGGTCGTACGAGATTTCCAGAGGAGGTTGTGCGAGTTAACTAGAACACATATTTGGGCAATGTTAGTTTTTGTAGCATTGGATGTCATGAAACTTTGTAGAGATGCTAGAATATAGGAAATCTCCAAAACCCAGAAATCATTTTTGGAAATTCCACATAGAAGAGACTCAATTAGATTATTAACAATTTTTTTAATGTTTCCTAAGTCTAAACTTAGGAAAATTGGTTAATTAATCAGTATTAATTAATTCAAGGCAAAAATAGTCTAGAAACTCACACGAATCGATCCAGACATTATCCTAGACATTGATTATGTTTTAATTTGGGACGTTGGTGCTCCAACAATCAATTATAAGAGTAGATCGATGTGGTGATGGAGAGTACCATTGGTGTAGTTCGATTTATTGGAAAATCGATTTCTAGAGTAGCAATAGTTAGTTGTCGAAGAGAGCTAGAGATCGAAGAAGTGAGAGAGGGGAAGAGACAGTGAGACTGGAGGAAGTATTCCAGATCTAGGAAGCTCATTTTTAGAGAGGCAGAAGAGCCATGGTGAGGCTGAAGCGGGGACTGTGCAGTAGCCTCTAGAGGCAATTCGATTCTATTGGGGAAAATCCAAGTTCCAGTTCTAGAGGCTGGACAGAGGTTTTAGAGGCTAGGAGAAACATTTTCTCAGACAACAGCAGACTAGAGAGCTTGAGGAGAAGCTGATTCATATTGAGTGCAAAAGGGACTGCACTAGAGTGACACATGCTAGCAGAGAGGCGGTTTGGATGGATCACTTGGAGCTGCAGTCAGAGCTCAGATTTTCCTGCATTAGAGAACTTTTGAGGTCTAAAATGGGCCTCCTAAGAAAAATGCACAACCAAAATAAACTTTATAAGAACTAATAGGATTCAAGATGATGATGTAAACCATGGGAGATGATTCACCATTTTTGGGGTAAAAAAGTAAAATGATTAAAAATTAATAAAATAATAAAACTACTTTTTCAACTTGTATTTTCAACTTATCTCCCTAAGGTTTTACTCAAATTATGAGCGGGAGTACTCGTTGGATGAAAAATTTAATTCCTCATCCAAGGAGTACCCATGTTGCATACTTATGATGGACCATGCTACATGAAAGATGTGATTGCAATCACATTTTTTCATGTATTTCTCATTTTTTGTGTAGCAGGGTCCATCAAAAGTATGTTTTTTCATGTATTTCTCATTTTTTGTGTAGCAGGGTCGATCGAAAGTATGCAACAATGGTACTCCTTGGATGGGGAATCAAATTATGCATCCAACAAGGGTTCCCACTTGAAATTTGAGTAAATCCATAAAGAGATAAGTTGAAAAAGTTGTTTTTTTTTTCTTTTTTCCCTCTAAAATTTGATGATGTAATATAATCTTATTTTATTATTTCCATTATTATTTTATAATTTCCTTAGGAGGCCCATTTTAGACCTCAAAATTCCCCTAATGTGGAGTGAGTAAAATTCCTCACTAGATTTTTACTAGTATTTTTCTCTATAGGATTGCGAAATTTCGGCATCTAGTTGTACTCAAAATTTCTCATTGCTACATAATAATAAAAACCCTTAGCCACTGCACCCGTTTTCCCGCATTGATTTTTTCCGGTGACTTTTGTCCAAAGATAGTGGTGTCAATTTTAAATGTGTAATAGTATTTTCCCAGTTTCCAGCGCTATTTATTTTCTGCAAAATTTTATTTGTGAAGGTTACAGTGTTTTTATTTCAATGTTGCCGTAGCAATCAACTAAATAATTAATTTATTAGTTAGAATAAATAATACCAGTTGCTACAATAAGATTTTAGTCTGAAATTTTCACACGCAACAGATTAACTTCCATTTGGTGGAGATAGGTGTGAGTTGTCTAGTGCGAGTTGCAAAGAGAAATAGTTTCCTAGTAAGGGACAAGGCTCGAAAGGAGATATTGGGGCACCATATCTAAGAGGAGTATGCCACTTCAGAATGCCAGAGCAGGCAAGGTCCAATGCAGAAGCATCAAGGAGATCATTTAGATCAATTCCAATGATTTTAGAAGGACCATCACCTTTGTTACGGGAGGGCCACGGTATCATAGTAGCAATAGGAATAGTCGTGAAACAGAAGGTTCATAGGTTCGATGTCAACAGATTGTAGTGAGATGACAGTTGCAAAGCTAGTTGCAATCAGTACTTGAGAGATAGTTGCAAAGCTAGTTGTAGTGACAGGGGCAATGAGAATTGTCAAGTTGTAGAAAGTAAGGCGTAGTTCCAGCCAGATAGTTTTCAAGTTTTCCAGAGGAGGAAAGGAGGTTGAGTTAATTCCATCAAATGAAGCCAAGGGAGGAAGTGCAAATTGTCTACTTGCAGAGAGAAAGGAAAAATTCTAGCCATATACATACAGTCAGTTCATGTTGCAGAGGATATAGATTGTGTGCCAATGTCAATAGGTAAAGGAAGAGCAAGTAACTTCAGCGAGCAGTAGGAATCAAAATTTCTATCAAAAAAATTTTCCAGAGACGAGATTTATTTTCCTGAAAAAAAACTATGTAGTCCAGTCGACATGTAGGCAGGAGTGTGAGTTGCAGAAAAGAGGCTTTTCTGGAAGAAAATATGGAAAGAGAGATTTCCTTGTTCTTATTCAGAGGGAAATCGATACTCAAAGGGAGTCTAGCTTCAGAGGGAGCAACCCTATGGAAGCTTAGTGCTTCATGATCTAAGGTGATGAATACACAATTTGCATTGATAATATCTATACCTCCATATGGAGGAGGAGCGTAAGGCTTCAGAGTTGTAGATATGGGCAGGGTCCAAGGAGGCACAACGTTGGTTAGGTGTTTCGTTATGGATCATTACATTTCTACAGGGGCCCACAATATTTAGTAGCAGGAGGATTAAGTTGTCAGCAAGGGGTAGTTAGACTTTGAGAGACAGTTTAGAGTTAGTTGCAAACAGATACTAGAGGGGTGCATAGACAGTTAGGCATAGTCAGATACTCAGTAGATAGAGCAGAGCTAGTTGCAGTCAGAGGATCAAGGGACAATTGTAGAAGATAGTTGCATGGATAGTATATCGGTTCTCAGTTGCAGTACTTGAAACAACAACATGAGATTAGATTCAATGCAGGCAGTGTTGGAAATAGTGCATGGAGGCACAGTGTAGTGTCAGCAGCAGGACAGATGTAGAGTGGTTCAATTACAGGGTTAGTAGATGAATCATAGTATGCGCAATAGCTTGGTGGACAATGACAGGTTGTTGCAGTTGTCAAACAACAACAACGTGGTCCAATCATAGAGGGGAGATGTTTATGAGAGAACACCTTTCTCGCTAAGAGGGAGTGTTATATTTCAGTAGCATCAGAGAGGTGTTCTAGTCTCGATTTGTGTCTAAGAGACTAAGGAACACCCGATTTCCAAATCCCAGAAAAGGTTTCACGAGATAACTTTGTTAAACGCCTTAATTAAATTAATTGATCAATAACTAAAAATTGCCTAACTTAGTAAAATTGATTAATTAATGGGAATTAATCAAGGATGATCGAGAATGCTCTAGAGACTCACATGGATTGAGTCTAAGATTATCTTAGTTGTTTATGAAGTTATAATCATGGTCTTTTAATCTCCAACGGTATATTATAAGAAAAATTCGATGGGATGGAGATAGCCAAAGTTGTGAGATAGAGAGTTAGGAAAATCGGGCTACCCAGTGTGCAAAGATTTAGCGAGGGAAGGGTTCGAACTAGAAGGAGAGCATTAGTGATTGAAAGAGAAAAATGAGGAATTCTAGAGAATTTCTCAGTATTTTTCTAGTGTCAGAGAGGTATGAAATGGGAGGTTGAAATCTTTTGTAGAGAAAGCCATCCAAGAAGTGAGTTAGCTAGTCTAACAGAGGGGGTCGCTGAGAAGGGTTCGTTTCAATTTTTGGAGGTTAGATTTGAGTCAAGAAGGCAAAGAAAAACATTTATAGAGGTATAGGGAGGTTAGAATACCCAGTTGGAGGTATATTCAGGGTTGTACGACTTACATCAGGCCAACAGTCTGAGCAACCAAAAGAAAGTGCGAGCAAGCCAAAGGGAGGCCAAATTATTTTGCAGAGGGACAATTTTTCTCCTAATTATTTTGTCCAGATTAATTTTCAGGGGATTTCCAGCTGGGCATCCAAATTATTATACTTATAATTTGTTGCATAATAAAATAAACCCTCATCTGTTGCACTGGTTTTCCCTTCAAGGATTTTCTAGGGAATTTTTAGTCCAAAATAATTGTGTCATTTTATGTGTGTGCATCTATTTCTCAATCCTTGATTTTATTTTTTGCGACGTATTTTATGGTGAAGATTGCAATTGTGAATTAGTCATAAATTGTTGTAAACAATTAAACTACTAACAATTAGGAGAATAATACCCAGTAAATGCAATCAGGGAATTTTCACATGGTATCCAAACATTGAAGATCATATCAAAGCCTCGAAAGAGAGAGGAGAAGAATTGTGCAGTTTCAAAGGGACATCTAAGAAAAATTTCTTCAAATTTACACAGGCCAACAAGGAAATATGAATTGCTAAGAAGAAATCAATTTCTAGAGGCAAAGTGCAAGAAAAGTTCGATTTTGCCCAGAGCATAATTCGAATAGGTAGTGGATTTTCTAGATAGAGGGTTTTAGTGAACAAATCAGTTGATTTGTTAAGCATATATGGGAGCAGAAGTTTTGCAGCAAGGGTTTCAGCTGCAGATTTTTGTAGGGCAGGAAGAGAAAATCACACAGAGGATATTTCTATATTTTCTCAGAGGGTTTCCAGTTTCCAGTTTTTAGGAGTTGGTTCATAATTTCCAGTTGCAATAGGTCGTAGTAGTTTTTCCAGTTGGCCAGTGCCAACTTCAGTAGAAGTAGTACATGTGTTGGTTTTAGGACTTTCAGAAGGTAGAGAGAGCTCCTAGTTGAGGTAGCAGGCAATGTGAGTTCTAGAAAAGGACATTCAGAGGAAAGGAATGTTAGATATATGCTTTTCTTTAGGAAGGTTGAGTTAGTTTGCATAAAGAAGAAGGAGATTTCCAATGTTTAATTCTCTACTATTCTCAGAGTTAAAAGGAAGGTTGATTTTTCACTAGAAGGAAGTTAAAGCAAGTAGATCGAATAACCATATTTCCCAGTTATCAGCTCTGATGTAGTAATTTTATCTCTAGTTCTCCGATCTATTTTCCAGAGGAGTTGCGAATAGATTTCGTAGGAGGCAATATATTCGCCGAATATATTTTTCGGTAGCATTTCTTAGTGAGCAGTAGGATTGTAGGATCTAGTGTAGGTTGCAGAATCCATTGTGAGATGCAAGTAAATGGGTGCAATATTGTGGAGGAGGTCGATATTTTTTCTACAGAGGAAACTAAGGGTTTCCAGATCAATTGGTCAGCTGGAGTGAGAGATCTACAATTATTTGAGTTTTGCAGATTTTTACAACTTTCCAGAGATGGTCATATGAGATTGCCAGAGGTGACCATGTGAGCTATCCAGAACACAAATGGGAAACATATCAACTTCAATTTACTGGAGATAGGTGTCGAAGGAAGTGTGAGTTGCAAAGCAAAGTAGTTTCCCAGTAAGGGACAAGACTCTAAACAAGATAGTGGGGCACCAGATCCAAGAGGAGGAGTATGACACTTCAAAATGCCAGAGCAAGCAGGGTCCAATGCAGAAGCAACAAGAAGATCAATTATATAAGTTCTAGTAATCGTAGTAGGACCATAAACTTTGCTATGAGGGCCCCACAATATCATAGTAGTAGTAGGAACAATCGTGATATGGGAAGTTCAAGGGTTTAGTGTCAATAGGATGCAGTCATATGAAAGTTACAGAGCTAGTTGCAGTCAGTACTCGAGAGACAATTGCAGAGCTATTTGTAGTGACACAAGTAGTGAGAATTGGCCAATTACATAAATTAATCCACAATTCCAGCTAGATAGGTTTCAAGTTTTCCGAAGGAGAAAAGGAAGTTGAGCTAATTCCAACAGATGAAATCGAGGGAGGCAATGTGAATTGTCTAATTTCAAAGAGCAAGGCACACTTCTAGCCAGAGACAGTCAGTTAGTCTGTGTTGTAGAGGCTACAAATCGTGTGCTAGTGTTGAGAGGTGAAGGAAGAGTGAGTAGCTTTAGTGATCAGTAGGAGGCAGAGTTTCTATCGGAAAGGGTTTCTTGAGACAAGATTGATTTTACCATAGCATAACCATGCAGTCCAGTCGACATGCAGACAGGAGTGCAAGTTGCAAAAGAGAGGCTTTGCTAGAAGAAAAGAAGAAAAGAGAGATTTCCTTGTTCTTATTCAAAGGGAAATTGATATTTAGAGGGATTCTAACTTTAGAGGGAGCGGCCCTGTGGAATCTTAGTGCTTTGAGATCTGAGGTGATCAGCACACAGTTTGCATTGATAACAACTATACCTCCAGTTGGAGGAGGATCGTAAGGCTTCAGAGTTGTAGATTCAGGTAGGGTCCGAGGAGGCACAATGTTGGACAGTTGTTTCCTTATGGATCATTACCTTTGCTACAGGGGCCCACAGTATTTAATAGTAGGAGGATTTAGGTTTCAACAAGGGGTAGTCATATCTTGAGGGACAGTCCAGAGCTAGTTGTAGTTAGATACTAGAGGGGTGTAGAGACAGTTGGGCACAATCAAATAATTAATAGACAAAGCAGAGCTAGTTGCAGTTAGAGAATCAAGGGACAGTTGTAGAAGCCAATTACAGGGATAGTAGATTAGTTCTCAGTTGTAGTAGTTGCAGCAGCAGCACTAGCATGAGATAAAATGCAACATAGGCAATGTTGGCAGCAGTGTAGGGAGGCACAATATTGTGTCAGCATCAACACAGATGCAGAGTGGTTCAGCTACAAGGTTACCACCTGAATCAAAGTATGTGCATTAGCTTTGTGGACAGTGACAGTTTGTTGCAGATGTCAAATACCAACAACGTGGTCTAGCGACAGTGGGGATATTTTTATGAGAGAACACCTTCCTTGCTAAGAGGGAGTGTTAGGTTTTAGTAGCATCAGACGTGTGTTCTAGTCTTGATTTGTGTCAAAGAGACTAAGGAACATGAGATCTCCAAAACCCAAAAAAGGTTTCACGAGATAAGCTTGCAAAATGCCTTAATTAAATTAATTGATCAATAATTAAAATTTTCCTAAGTCTAACTTAGGAAAAATTATTAATTAATGGGAATTTATTAAGGATGATCGAGAATGATCAAGATACTCACACGAATATTATCTATGATGATTTTAGCCATTGATGAATATCTAATCATGGTCGTTGAAGCTCCAGTGAGAGATTATAAGAGAAACTCAATGGGATGGAGATAGACACAGTTGTGAGAGAGAGGTTAGGCAAATCGAACTAACTAGTGCGTATGAGGGAAGAGTTCGAGCCATAAGGAGAGCATCAGAGATTGAGGGAGCAACAGGAGAAAATTCTGGATAATTTCCTAGCAGTTTTCCAATGTTGAAGAGGCAAGAAAAGGGAAGCTAAAATCTTCTATAGTGGAATTCATCCAAGCAGTTCAAGTTAGCCAGTGCAGCATAACAAGTTGTTGGGAAGGGTTCGGTTCAGTTACCAAAGGTTAGATTTGAGTCTAGAAGGTAGAGAGAAAATTTTCCAGAGGTAGAGGGAGGCTAGATGACCTAGTTGGAGGTAGAATAAGGGTCTTACAACTTGCATTAGGCCAACAATGCGAAAAATCAGAAGACAATGCAAGTAGGCCAAAGGTAGGCCGAACTATTTTGTATAGGGAGAATTTTTCTCTAGAATATTTTGGTCAGATTATTCATAGGAGGATTTCTAGTTGGGAATCCAAATTATTTCACATAGAATTTTTTGCATAATAAAATAAACCCTCATATGTTGCACTGGTTTTCCCTTTGGGGTTTTTCTGGGGACTTTTCAATCCAAAATAATTGTGTCGATTGTTATGTGTGTGTTGTTAGTTTCTGTAGCATCAGAGGTGTTCTAGTCTCAAAACTTTATGGAGAGGCTAAAACACAGGAGTTCTCCATAACCCATAAATCATTTCTATAAATTCCACCTAGAAGTATCTCAATTAGATTATTAACCTATTTTTTTAATATTTCCCAAGTCTAAAGTTATGAAAAATGGTTAATTAATCATTATTAATTGAGATAAGGTGAGAATCATCTAGAAACTCACATGGATCGACTTTTATGTGATATTGGCCCTTGATTGTGTTTTAATCATGGTTGTTGGAGCTCCTACAGAAGATTATAAAAAGAATCCGATGGGTAAATGGATAATAAACCAATGCAGATACTAAGTTGCCTAGGCAACTCAGTTTTCTCAGTAGAAGAGATTCAATAGAGAAGATTGAGTCAGAGAGTGTGCAGAAAGTGGCAGAGGAGGTAAGCAATTTTTCCGTAGGAAGTCTTCTAGTTCTAGAAGAGGCAGTGAGAGGAAGTGTGAAATTCCCAAAGGGTTTGCACAAGGATTGCGTAGGAACAACAACAGTCAGTTCAATCTAGCTGGAGGAGCTAGTGATTCAACAGCTGGAGGCCAGGATTCTGTTCAATCAAGGAAGTGAGTCAGTTTCAGAGTTAAACAGAGACAAAGCTAAGGGTTTTAGAGATTTATGGAGGTAGCTGCAAGAGGATCTGTGCAGAAGTTGATGCAAAAGATATTTCTTGTGGATGGGGAGGAAGTTCTAGGGATAGAAATTAGATGTGGGGTGAGGAAAAATCCTCACAATAATTTTACCAGTATTTCTCTCATATTGGATTGCCAACAGAGCATCCAAATTATTGTACTCATATTTTATTTGTTTCATAATTAAATAAACCCACATACTACTACACTGTTTTTCTCACATTGGGTTTTTCTAGGGACAATTGTCCAAAAATAACTGTGTTAATTTTTATGTGTGCGCTAGAATTTCCCAGCTTCTAGCATGTTATTTTCCACAAAAATTTTATGATAAAAATTGCAATTGTGATTTTATTCATTGTTTGTCCTAGCAAATAAACTATGTAATTAAAGTTAGAAGAATAATTTCTAGTTACTGCAATAGATGAATTTTTCACAATTGTATCTATTTCTTAGTCCTTGATTTTATTTTCTGCAGCGTATTTTATGGTGAAGATTGAAATTGTGAATTATTCGTTAATTGTCGTAAAAAATTAAACTGCTAACAATTAGGAGAATGATATCCAGTAATTGCAATCAAGGAATTTTCACATTGAGCCACTCTGACTCAATCCTTCTAAGGGAAAGAATTAGCATCCTATAAATACATTTAGAAAAGTTATTCTTCCTATTGAGTCTCTTTATCTGAAAATGGGGAATATCATAGACTCAATAATAGCTTCCAACTACAAATCAACCTTCTAGCCAAATCCCACCCAACTCGATTACTTGACATCTACCAACAAACAAAGCCTTCGACCGTCTTCCAAGCTGCTAAATACTCCTGAAAATAAATAATCTTGCAATCTGGAAATTATGTAGAGTATTTATGATATCACATATGTTGAGTTCTTTTTTCATGAATAAAATTAAAAGAAAAATCCCATGGGAAAAAAACGATACAATATCATATAAGTAAAATGGAAACCTAATTTTACCAACATGTTGAGATGAAAGTAATCTATGCTACAACAAAATCTACTATGGAGAGGCACCCTCCAAACATTTAACAACCATTTATCTACTAAAATACTTCACTACTTTGCAACATCTCTCAAACTAAGGCCTCCCTCCTCCTTGGGCATAATGCAAACATCCCAAGGAACCATGGGGAGATCCTACACCCCAACATACTTGGCCCACAAATACAAGCACAATATTTAATCTAAATAATGCAATTGGGTAAATGTGGGAAGTCTAAATCATTATTTTCCCAATGTTACCAACTTACCTAGGAAGGGAAAATCCTTATATTTCTAGAAGAAAAGGTTATGTTGCAATCACTAAGGGGGCCAATGTCACATTGCAACAAGATATATCCCAACATCAAGTGGAATACCAAGGTATCTCAAAATAACACTAAGATGGAAAAAATTTCAGGTGGCTGGAATATAGGATTTGGCTGATCAAGCCATGTTACTCGGCATTTATATAGGGACACATATGCACACTTTCATTTCTGGCAGCACCATTGTAATGCCAAATAATGTAAGCCAAAGGCCTTTTAGGCCATGTGAAGGATATGTATTATGGTATCTTAGCCATATTATGGTCGACCATGGTTAGTCCCACTAGTACTTGCTCTTAGTTGATCTCATATTGTATAAGATCAAAAGATTTAGGGTGGATATCCTAGGACTCATGGTTTAGAGGAACCATTGATTTTGTAGGGTTGATCACAAATTGTAGGGCTAGTCTAGCACATTTCCTGTGTGCACCTATCCTTTCCACATGGTTATTTTATTGAGTCTGTATGCATTCATTGGCCATGGTATATTCATCATGTCACAGTTCTTAAACATGAAAGTATCACAATTTCCAACAAATCACAGTTCCTAAGATATTTTGCAGATCCCAATGCACATGGTCCCGAGGAGTCAAATGAAATTCCTCAAAATAATTGATACTTTCCATGCCTCCTAAATTTTTTGAAAAAATCCAAAGCAACAAGGATATAGTCTTAGTTAAAGAGGGGTGTCCTCCTTTTTTGGCATGTGTGGCTTTTTTATAGCAAAATTTGGAGAATCTAAGGTAAAAAATGGACTTCATTAGGAAAATAATAAAATAAAAGTTATGATTTTTTAAAGGAAAAGAAAGAAAGCTAATTTTTTTAATTGTATTTTGGCTTATCTCCTTACATTAGAGAAATTTTGATGTAAAAAATTGGCCTCGAAACAAAAATGTACAATAAAAATCAATTTTATAAGAACCAATAGGATTCAATATGATGATATCAACCGTGGGGGATGATTCATCATTTTTGCAGTAAAAGGGTAAAAATATATTTAAAAAAAACTACCTTTTTCAACTCTTATTTTCAACTTATCTCCATACAATTTTAATCAAATTTCGAGTGGGAACACTCATTGGATGCGGAATTTAATTTTTCATCCAAATAATACCCATGTTGCATACTTTCGATGGGCCCTACTACACAAAATTTTTGAAATACATGAAAAAACGTGATTGCAATCATGTCTTTTCATATATCACATTTTTCATGTAGTAGGGTCCATCGAAAGTATGCAATAGGGTACTCCTTGGATGAAAAACTAAATTATGTATCCAACAAGTGCTCCCGCTTGAAATTTGAATAAAATCATAGGGAGATAAGTTAAAAATGTGAGTTGAAAATATTTTTTTTTTCTTTTTTCCCTCCAAAACTTGAAGAGGTAATCCAATATTATTTTATTATTTCCACTATTATTTTATAATATTCATTAGGAAGCCCATTTTAGACCTCAAAATTTCTATAATGTAGGTTTAAGTACCCACTGGAAGCAGACAAGTACCCACTACATATTTTTTAGTAGACCCACATCGAAAAAATTGAAAAAACATGGAAAAAAAACATGTAAGAACACTTGTTTCCATATATTTCCATTTTTGTTGATATGGCTCTACTCAAAAGTATGCAAGGTGGGTACTTGTTAAATTCTAAATAGTTCCTACACTTTACATTTTAGTAAACCTATAGGGAAATACATCAAAAATACAATTAAAAAAGTAGTTTTCTTCTTTTGTCTCCAAAAGTATTTTCCCCTAGTGATGACATCATCACCTTGAATCCTATTTGTTCTTTTAAAGTTGATTTTGTTAATACATTTTTTGTTTGAAGGCTCATTTTTAATTTTACCTCAATATTCCACTAATGAAAAAGGGGCCAAATTTTGGTCAAATGAAGCAAACAAGTTATCAAAAGGCATCTACAGTTTTTTTGCAAGACAACCCATGTTCCATAATTGTCAAAACAAAAAAGGCATTAGATATATCCATTTGGGATTATGTTTTCAAGAGGAAAACCACATATGTGTGCTTCTGAAAGAAAAATTAAAATTATTCAATCAAAAATCAAATAAGAAAACAAAAAATAGAATGACATTTCTAATCAAGTAAAAGAACCAAATCATTTAACCTTAAAACACAAGTCATAGGACATTTCATGAGAGACAATGAGCAATGTAAAAAAGTAGTTGGGGACATAAAAATGATTTGAAGTTACTTCAAGCTAATTCTGAGTGGAATTTTGCATCTTTAAGGAAAACCATGATGCTTCTATGTTGGATGTCACTAATTTATTCAAGATTTTATGAGCCATATTTGAGCTTGGAAAGTCATTCCCATGTTTCATGGAAGTTCCTTGACTTCTGGTATGGACATGGGCCTTCATTTAAGATATAATTTCAAGGATAATAAGCATTATTGAGCCTTTCTTAGAATTATCTTTAGGGTTCCATCCCCTTTGGAGAAATTTATCACCTCCCTTATGAGGATTTCAAACAATGTAAAATTAATTATTGTAATGACTTAGTCTTTGAGTTGTGAACGATAATTCAAATTATTATTTTGGGGGATAGTTTCAAAATATTTGTTACAAATAAAATTATATAAAGCTAGTCCCTCACCTCATTTGTGTGTTGGGAAAATGTGAGGTCATTATGCCATAGTAAAAACTTCATTTGGTGCAAACAATCTATCTTGTGAATTGGCTACTCTATTCTAACTCTTATTGGTTTTATTATTAGATATTGTGCTTCAATAAGAATTTCCACAAGTTTTCTCCAAGTTACACAAAGCTATTGGATCGATCCATTGAGGGGATACTATTTCACGTGGAGGAAGAAGGCTACATTGCTAAGCCTTACTTCATCCATGTTGGGGTTAGGTTTTTTAAAAGTCTCAATGTTGGACAAACCCTCATAGGGGACTCTTCAAAGATCTCCTAATATCATAGTTGATCCATTTGGTTGAATATATTTCACAAAGAAATGGATCCTATTTAGTTTTGGGTACCAGTAAAAATATTTGACAAGAGTGAGACCAACTAGTACAAGACTCCAAATTCACTTATTATCTAGAAAACATAAGACCGGTTTAGAGAGGGTTGTGATCACAATCCAACATTGGAATAAGTAATCAAAAGGGAAATGTAAGCCTCACTTCATCTCCATTATTTAAAAAAAATCCAATTTTTTTTTTTCAAAATTCTACTTTTAAATATTCAAAAAACAAAAAATCAGAAAATAAAAAACTAAAATATATTTTACTCGATTGAGCCTAAATACATATCTTTAGCTAGTTTTGACGCTAAGGTTTCATTCTAAAGGTTTATATAATTGTCCCAAGAAAGGTGGAGTTTCGTATATTGTGTAATAAAGGTTGTTTCTGAGAAAAAAAGTGGTTGTACAAGGGTTTTGCAACTCTGTAATGGCAATTTACAACAACAATTTCACATGTTAAGTGTGTTAGATTTTGGTAGCAGCAGAAGGTGTTCTAGTCTATAGTGTCTAAGAGGCTAAGGAACATGCAATCTCCAAAACAAAGAAATGTTTTCCCAATAAACACCTCAAATAGATTAATTAGCCAATAATTAGATATTTCCCAAGTCTAAGTTAGGAAAATTGGTTAACTAAATTAGATTAATTAAGGAAAATTGAATTTTCTCTAGAGATTTTTGGAAAAGTGAATTGATGGAGTCAATTTGATCTTAGCCATAGATTGAGATGTAATCATGGTTGTTGAAATTCCAACATAAGATTATAAGAGAAATTTGATGGAGTTTAGAGAAGACACACAAGATACAAGAGAGTCAAGCAGTTCGACTTACCCAGTTGCAGTGATTCAACAAGGGCACAGTTGAAGCAGAGGGAGACACCAACAGAGGGGTTTCAACAGAGATTTGAGAGGAGAATTTCTGGAGGAGAGCAGTTGAAGCAGAGGTAGAAACTAGCAGAGGGGTTTCAACAAATATTTGAGAGGATAATTTCAGGATGATATTTTCTCAATGATTTCCAGTTTCCAGAGGCAGAAAGGAGGTCTATTTATCTACAAAAGAGGAGGTTGTATTCAGCTAGTGTGATTATCCATTTTGACAGTGCGCGTCACAAATAGGAGCTCTTTTCAAGTTGTTAATGTTGGATCTATCACCTGGAGACAGAGTGAGTGGGTCGGAGGAGTTGTTGAAGGAAAAATGACTTGTAGGGAGGCATTCCAGAAGTTTGTGTGAACTTACCCAGAGTTGCAGTGCACATTTCTAACAGGTTGTGCAAGTGCCAAGGAGAATTATGATTGGCTTGGGAGAGGCCAAGTTGGTTTGTAGAGGAGAATTTGAGTATCCAAATTATTTTGAAAGTTGCGATTATTATTGTCAGATCTTTTCCAGTATCAAGAAAGAAAATTATTGTATTGTCAAATTGCCAAAGATTAATAATAATAAAACCCTCATTTGTTGCACTGGTTTCCCCTTCGGGGTTTTATCCAAGGTTGATTATCCAAAATAATTGTCAAAATTATTTTGCGTGTGTGGATTATTTCTTAGTTGTTGCATTTTATTTTCTGCAACATTTTTATTTGTGAAGAATTTTTGTAGTGAATTTATCGTTATTTTCTGTAAAGTAATTTACAAAAGATAAATAAATTGCATAAGTTTTGAGATAAATATCCAATTATTTCATTCATGGAAATTTCACATGGTACTAGAGACAGGTTAGTGCAGATCAAAGATATCAGTGCACTGAAGAGTAGATCTAGTACAGAGGGTTTGTCATAGGAGTTTGCAAGGTAAATCAACACAGAGAAGATCTAGCGCAAAGGGTTTTCCAAAAAAGGGTTTTGTAGGAGGAAAACAATGCAGGGACAAGAAGAGAAAGTGTGGGGTTTTATAACCTAATTTATTAATTTCTCTAGTTATTTGAGTTTTTATATTTTCTAGAGATGGACGCAATAGGATTAAGAGATCAAGACAAGTTAGATGGAGCCTCCAACTTTGGTATCTGGAAGGCCAAGATGTTGTTTCTATTAGAAAAGCATAGTTTGAAGGAGTTTGTTAGAGTAGTTATTGTTGTACCAACAAATCCCATCCAGTTTCAAGAGTAGAGGAGGGAAAACACCCAAGCGACGAGGATGACCCTCGATGGAGTAAGCGATCATATTGTTCCACACTTTGCAGAAAAGGGAAAAACGAAGGAGATGAGGGATATAATAGTCAAAATGTACCAATATCCATCGGAGAACAGGAAAATGACCCTCAAAAGGAAGTCAAGGACTGTCAAGATTAACAAGGGTGAATATGTAACCACCTATCTCACTATGATTTAGTCTATCAAAGACGAACTTGCAGTTGTTGGAGAGAAGTCGACTGATGACGATCTAGTGCGTATAACACTCAATGGATTTACCAAGGAATGGCATATGTTTTTCCAGGTGGTTTTTGGGCGTGACAAGCTTCTAGATTGGGATTTCCTATGGAGTGATTTCACTAAGGAGGAGATGAGGAGCTCAGCTTGGTCGAAGGTACTACCAACAACAGTGATAAGGGACAGAAGGTGAAGGAGGAGCAAGAAAATGTCACTCTTAAAGGAAAATGAAAAGCAAAGTGTCCGAGCAAGGGACAAGACTCTAAAGGAGAAATGAAGAAGGACTTGTCGAAGGTTAAGTGTTTTGGTTGTGGTGAACTTGGACACCATGCCATCCAATTTCCTAAGAGGAAGAAGGAAAAGAAGGATAAGCAAACAACAACTTCAACAAAGATCAAGGATTTCTCTTCCAGGTTGGAGGATGAATTCACACTTATAGCGGCACTAGACTCAAGAGGAGGAGGAGTATGACACTCCAATATGCCAAATCGACTAGGGTCCAAGGAAGGAGCAACAAGCAGATCTAGATCATAGCCAAGGAGAGTTAGATCAAATCCAATTGTTGTGTATGTGATTCCTTTGTTGGATCATTATCTTTCCTATGGGATCCCAAGTATTAAAGCAGCAAGTAGGCAGTGAAAATTGTCTAGTTGTAGAGAGAAAGGATCAATTTCGTCCAACGAGGTTTCCAGTAATCCAGTGTCAGGAAGGGAGGAAAATATTTCTAGCAGAAGAGGTCGAAGGAGAAAGTGTGAATTTCCAGTGCAAGTTAGACAATCAACGAGTGCGAGATGTAGAGGCTACAGATTGTGTGCCAATGACGGAAGGTGATCCGGAGGAAGAGCGAATAGCTTTAGTGAGAAACAGGAGGTAGAGTGTTTGTCGGAAAGCATTTCTGGAGGCAAGATTGAATTTTCCATAGCAGTGTTGTGCAGTCTAGTTAGCCAATGCGAGTTGCAGACATGAGTGTGAGTAGCCGAGATCAAGCCGAGTTGAATTGATAGAAGGAAAATATATTTCCCAATTATTATTTTGGGATATCAGGACTCACTATTGGAGTGATAACATCAGCACAAAAGCAATGCAGGGGCATTAGCAGTGTAACATCAAAGTAGCACAAATTGGTTCAACTACAACATGTAGAAGGCGAATCAAAGTAGTGTAGTAATATCGTGGTGGACAGTGATTTCCGGAGGATTTTCTTCACAAATATTTACAGTTTCTTAGTGGAAAAGGGGGATCAATTTTTATCTACAAAGAGGAGTGTGAATGCTCCAAGGAGGATGCAATCTCTCCATTAGTGCAAGTTGACTAAGGAAGAGGGATTTGTTGTTGGGCGCAACCCAACTTGGCCTAAATTTTGGCAAAGACTCCACATTTGTGAAGTGAAGTGCGCAGTGGAACATGCAGTGGAGTGTGAAATGGATTGCGCAGTGGAATATTTTAGTATATTGTGCGGTAGTAAGGGTCTTCGAGGTGGTCACAACCCATCTTTTTGGTAAAAGCGCACAATTTTGTAATGGTTTTTGGGCTATAGTTGATTGTTTTAGGGAGTCCAGACTCCATGGTATTTGGACGATGGTATTGTAGTGATGTAACCCACAATAAATTGTATATAAAGAGAAGAAATGTAGCTTTGATGAATATGCTATGATCGAATGATATGATGTGCTAATGTTGTATCTTTTTAATCTGTAGTAAGGGTGAGGCTCTGCAGCTGAGTGCGTAGAGGCCTAACTCTACAACTAAGTGCATAGACAACCTGCAACTTAATAAGCAGGTCGAAAAATGGTTGTATTCAAAGATTTATCATAATAATGAAGAATTTTTGGGATGATATTATGATGTTCTTATGTTGTTTCTGTATCTATTTGCTTAATATCTGTTTTTGTGAAGTAGTTGTTACAGTTGCATGATATGTCAACGGAGTAATAGTTTATGGACTTCTATGATATGTTTATGTGATTAATTGAATGTTGCGAAGTGCTTTATAGAGTTATAAGCATAGATAATAAGAAAATACCACATCCCACAGTCCCTCAAGGCTGTAAAAACCTGGTTCTGCTTCCACCCATAGTCACTTCGGGTGAGACTGCGATCTACTTGCAGGTCATTTCCAAAAGGGCCAGTGAATAAGGGTTTTGTTGGTGCGCAGTAGAGTTTGAACCTAGGTCATCCAAAACCAAGCCAATAAATGGTTCTGTTGTTGGGACCGGGATTTGTTTGAGGAATATGTGGATGTGGCATCCGTCGAAGAACGAAATTCAAGATTGGATAGTCCTGAAAGAGCGAGAATTTGTAGATTAAGAAAACAAAAACCCTCTTTTGACATCTGAAGCGTAATTACAGAAGTATATTTTCATAGAGCAATAAGAAAATTTCTTTGATTCCTTTCCTATTGAGATGTACGAGTGGATATCAAGGTTGATTGAAAGAAAGGATTGTTTTAAGAATGGTGAAACTACGGCATGGACTCCTGAACTAATACAACGACTCAAGAGAACTCAAAATAGGATTTCAAGAGTTGTTGATTTCTGGATTGATAACATCCTGGGAGGATTCATTACCGAGTTCACATTAAAATCGATTGTTTCTTAAAGGGAAGAAGAACGACAATTATTCAAAGGACCGCGAGGTAAGTATTTGAAATCTTTGAAACTTGGGATTAATATGCTTCTGTGTGAAATGGGTGTTTTACTAATGCAATCAAATTGCTAGTTTACTTATGTTTGGGAGAAGAGAAAGTAAAATTGAGTAAGAGAGAAACGCAACGTGAAGTGGAAAGAGATACATAGTAGATACCAGAAAGAGGTAACGTGGACAAGAACCAAAGACCTTTGTAGAGACTGACTATAGCCCTTTATTGAGCAAATCTGAAAGTGAAAAATAAGAAAGCCATCCCTAGGTAAACTCGCAGTATTCCCCCTCCCATCCTGAGAGTTCACTGAAGCCAGAATCCAGTAATAGCCACAATATCGGTGGTTTTCCCATCCCCCCTACCCATCCTACTCCCCATCCCCCTCCCCACCCCCCAAGAAAAGGTATGTATGATGATATTAATCCACATGTTTTTAGAGGAACTGGAACAGAGGATCCAAAGCAGTTTTGGTTTTTATGCGAAGTTGTATGGGCAGAAAAGTAGGTCAATAATGACAATATAAAGAAGGCGCAACTCGTTAGGACATTTTGAGATAGATAATTGACATGGTATATGATTTTTTCAACTAATCCAAACATAATGTTTGGAGACATTAAAACAACGTTGGTTGGAGATTTTAAGAATCCGAAGTCTCAGTTGTAGTGCATCACTGAGTTGAAAGACATCAAACATAAACCTACTGAGTCTGTTTGGGAGTTGGATTAGAGGTTTAAGCTGTTATTGGATCAGGTGAGCTTCGAGATATCTTTGCAGCAACATCAAGAATGGCTTATAGTTGTGGTGCTGCCACATATCAAATTTCCATTGATGCTACAAAAGATAGGAACTCAAGCCGAAGCTCTGGAGATTGTGATGAAGTTGGAAGATTTGCCTATAGGGGATACTAATGCAGGTATGCAACAGATCCATAATCATTTGGTGAACCTGACCCTACAATTACAAGATATCAAGAAAGGTAAAGAAGTTAAAGAAGAATTATGGTGTACAAAGTGCAGATCGGAGGGCCATTCAAAGAGAAGTGCCCTATCTTCCGAGATTACATGGCTAGTGGGGCACCAAATCCCTTGAACACAGGATCCAATCTGTGGTGTGAAATATGAAGGAATAGAGGCCAAAATCGCTCAGAGGAATGTTACATGTTGGAGAAATATGTATAGACTCCAAAGAATCTATTTTGCAAATTCTGTAAATCAATAGGACATGATGAGAATAATTATTGAATTTATGGTCTAATGATGGAATGTAGTACTAATGCTTACAAAATTCAAGTAGAATAACATGGCCATGAGGACAATGGACAACGCGGTGGTCGAGGAGGTTACCAAGGAAGAGGTCGAGGTGGTGGAGCTGGTCAAGGACGTGGACAGATCATTTTGTACAACTGCAACTAGCTAGGTCATTTTGCAAGAGATTTCCAGAACCCCACTACAACATGTAAGTATTATAAGTCCTTTGACCATGTAATTGAAGAATGATCTATACTTATGGCAAAGATGCAAGAAAATAGGAATCAACAGCCGACGCAAAATATTAAAATGATGTCTGCTGAAAGGAGGACTGATGAACCTAAAATTAGTACTGTTACTAGAAGTGGAGTCGCGACTAGTAGTGATAAGGAGAATGGAAAGAAGGAATTTGAAAATCTGGGTGCGTGGGTTAGAAATACTGGAGAGAAAGTTCTTATTTTTTGTTTTAAAAAATAAAAAGGAATGTTTATGGAAGCAAAGTGAAGTTTTATGGATGTTGGAACTTCGAACTATAGTGTACAACCAAAGGCTGGTCAGAGAACTAACTGCGATGTGTCAGCATCTTCGACACAGAATGAAGCTCTGACGCAAGCTCCGACGCAAGGTCATTTTTCCGCAAATCAAGTAAGTATTTTAAGGTATTTTTTGCAGACTTGTATGAAGTTTTTAAGAGATCAAAATGTTGTAGAAGGGCTCCAGGAGTTGATAGAATCCTTCCAATCTAAAGAAGAATCGCAAAGAGAGATGCTTTCAGTCAATAAAGTACATCAACAAAAGATAACTAGAAGAGAAATGAGGCTGAGTGTGCAGATAGAGAATATGATATGGATCAAGTTATTCTGGATCTGGGATATGATGCTAATGTCTTGATGAAACAACCATGGGAATTGATGGGTAAGTCGAAGCTGCAGTGGTCACCTATTCATCTAAGGATGGAAAATCAACAAAGGATCCTCCCTATGGGAAGATTATCCAGTGTCACAGTAGATATTGGAGGTTTGTGCACTACTACTAATTTCGAAATAATAGAGATTGTTGATGGCAGTAACCCTTATCCTGCATTACTTGTGCTTGACTGGGCATTTGAAAATTTGGCCATAATTAATTTGAAGAAGAGACAGATGATATTTGAAGGAAATAATATGAGGGTAATTGTTCCCTTGGATCCACCAGAAGGAGTAAGATATGCAAAAATAGTCAGAGAAGAATATTGTGCAGTAGATATAGACAACATTTATCAAATGCCAACGAAGGAACAATATTAGATTAACCCTATTGCAGAAGGCAAGTTGAGTTGGGAGCATGACAGTTCTCGTACCTCAAATTTAGAAGAAGAGTTGGAAAATTGGTAGAATATGTTGCATGAAGTATCCACAAGGAGATGTTTAATAGTTACCAAATCAATTCGTTGTATGACATCTGGGTATGTAACATGCCTTCTTATGATGGAATAGGATATGTGAATACTTTTCTCAGTGATTATGAAGAACAGGTTCAAGAAAATCAAAGGTTGTTAGCCTTGGATGTAGTCCTGAAAGCTACCCCTACTAGATGGTGGAATGCACACAAGAAGAATATAGGAGGTTGGAAGGAATGTCGAAGATAAATGTGGATAAGGTTTGGACAGATAGAAACAAAATTGGAGATAAAATATTATGGTCAAACTAATCCTAGGGAGCATAACCAACTATGCACTTCAGCATGGAAGGAGATTCCACAACAAGAGTGGGTACATGGGTTCATTCATAGATTGGAGACAATTCCTAAGAACTAGTACCTGGAAACATAACTTCAACATGGGACTGAGAATTGGGCAGACATGATTGATGGATTAATATTAAAATTTAGCTTTGTAGATGATTTCCCACACATATATTTGGTCTTCAAGCAGTCAAGAAAAAGATTTTTTAAAATTTCACCTTAGTGACATGGCAGTAACCTTATTGGGATGCGCAGATATAACATGCACTAGAATGCTATAAATGATTATTGCAGATGGAAAAGAAGAAGATCCTCGCGACATCGACATAGAATAATCATAAGGATAACGCAAAGTGACTAGACCTGAGATACATATACTAGAAATAACAAATCCATTGAAGAATAAGAAGGTAAACATAGGATCAGAGGAGGATCCCAATTTTGCAACTATAGGAGATTACTAGGATGAAGAAATAGTCAGTAAAGTTACATAGTTACTTCATGAATATCAAGAAGTGTTTCCCACCAAGTTTTTAGAGATGAAGGGTATAATAGGAGATATAAGAGTCATGAAAATTCCTTTGAAGCCCGATGCAAAGCAAGTCAAACAAAGACCTTACAGACTGAACTCGAAGTATAAGGAGAAAGTAAAAGTGGAACTTGACAAGATGATAGCAACATGGATTATTGAACATGTCGAAGAATCAAAATGGGTGAGTCCTATGGTGATGCAAGAGAAGAAGACTCAAGGAGACATTAGGATATGTGTTGATCTAAGGAAGTTGAATGACACATGTCCACATTATCCCTTCCCTACCCCTTTCACAAATGAAATTTTGGATAATGTGAGAAGACAGTAATCTTACTCATTTACAGATGGATTCTCAGGGTATCATCAGATTAGGATTGCACCTAAATATCGACATAAGACCACATTTGCTACAAAATGGGGCTCATATCAATACACAATGATGCCTTTTGAATTGAAAAATGATCCTGCTATATTTTCTAGGGTGGTGATTGCAACTTCTAAGGAGTACATTCACAAGTTTTTGGAGGTATATTTTGATGATTGGAAAATATTTGGATTATTGAGAAAAATTGTGGGAAGTTTGAGAATTATGCTCGACACATGCAGAAAGTATCAAATCTCTTTGAACTTACAGAAGTGCATATATTTTTCACCCTTCAATATTTTATCGGGACTAATGGTGGACCCTGCAAAGATTGCTATCATTGTGAACCTGGATCCACCTAAGACAATAAGACAGCTTCGCACTACGTTGGGACATACTTGGTATTACAGGAATTTCATCAAGGGGTATGCGCAGATCACTGCACCTATGGAGAAATTGTTGAAGAAGTATGTAACTTTTCAGTGGGATGAATAATGTTAGAATATCCTCGACATAATGAAGGAAAATATGGTAGCTGCACCTATACTATTATTCCCTTATTGGAACAAGGACTTTCATGTTCATGTGGATGCCTCTTGTATAGCTTTGGGTGTGGTGCTGGCACAACCTGGTGAAGGAGAGATTGATCATCCTATAGCTTTTCCAAGTAGGAAGGTATCTACAGCAGAAAATAATTACACCACTACAAAAAGGGAAGGATTGGCCATGGTGTATGCTTTGCAAAAGTTTAGACATTATTCGCTAAGGTCACATTTAAAGATTATTACAGATCATTCTGCATCGAAGTATTTGCTTAATGATTTTGTCCTAGGAGGAAAGATTTGCAAATGGTTCTTGTTATTCCAGAAGTATGACTTTGAGATCATTGTTAAACAAGGGAGACTGAATGCAGGACCTGACCATCTGTCAAGATTGGAAATAGGAGAAGAACCAACCAGCATAGAAGATAATCTTCCTGATGCGCAGTTATTTGCAACGAGAGTAGCAGATGACCATTTTGCATATATCATTCAATTATTGACCATAGGAATGGATCCATTAGAATATAGCACGTAGCAAAAGAAATAATTGGTGTTTAAGGAAGTTGAATTTTCAATAATAGCAAGACACTTATATAAGATAGGACCATATGCAATATTGTGTAGATATGTTCCTAAACATGAAAGACAAATGATTCTAGCAGTGGCTCATGGAGGCGTAGTTGGTGGACACTATGCAGGAAAAGATATTGCGCAGAATATTTTGAGAGATGGATTGTGGTGGCCCACACTACATAAGTATGTGAAGGAGTATTGCAAAGAATGTGATGTATGTCAAATAATAGGGAAGCCTTCCAAAAGAGATGAGATGCCATTGGTACCACAAGTTACATTGCAAGCTTTTGATAAGTGGGCCATTGATTTTGTGGGACCAATCAACCCACTTAGAAAGATGGCTGTTGCAAGGTACATAATTACAACAACTGATTAGTTGACAAGATAGGTCGAAGCACAACCAGTAAGGGACTACAGTGCAGGAATATATATATATATATTTGAATATATATTGTCTAGATTTGGATGTCATAAGATTTTGATGAGCGATCAAGGTTCACATTTTCTGAACATGACTATTGAAGCATTTCCTAAGGAGTTCCAAGTCTATCATAAAAAAATTACCCCTTATCACCGTCAGGCCAATGGAACAATGGAATCATTTAATAAAATTTTGGAGAATGCACTCACTAAGGTATGAAATGTCAATAAAGATGATTGGGAACTTAGAATTCCATCAGTGTTATGGGCTTATAGGACCACATGTAAGAAGTTGACATGTCAGATACCCTTCAAGTTGGTTTATGGGCAAGAAGTTGTGATGCCTATGGATTATATTATTCCTAGCTTGAGGATTGTAGCTTTTACCGATATGGCATGCCCTGAGATAATGGGGGAAAGAATGTCATAGTTGCTTGCTTTGGAGGAAGATATATTTGTAGCATGATTTCATTAGCAGGGGCAGAAAATAAGAGAAAAGGCCTGGCATGACAGAAATATTAAGCACAAGAAGTTCTAGGTAGGATACCTTGTTCTACTTTATGCCAGTAAGTTTGTGATGTTTCCAGGAAAATTCAAGACATGTTGGTTGGGCCCATACATTATCAAGCATATCACTGATGGAGGCATAGGTCAATTAGCGACATTAAATAGAGAAGTGGTTCAAGGAAGAATAAATGGCAACAGATTGAAGTTGTACAGGTATGGCCCTACCCCTACAGCCTCGCTTTAAAGCAGAAAGGAGAAAAGTATTAGTGCCACCTGTAGTTGAAAGTGGGCACTGGACTATAAACCACACTGCAGAGAAAAAGCTTCGATGTGGGAAGATACTTCGCTATAGCCTAGATTATGTCAAAGTGTGTAAGTTCCATGACATAAGAAAGGTTGTTCACTACAATAAAGGATGCGTCGAAGTTCGTCGAAAAAGTATGACCATTAAAAGGGAAACTTTTCATTGGAAGATGCGGAAACTTGCATTTATGAAGATAGTTTGGCAAGATCTAGGGATAGATATGCATTTAATGAACATAATCTGAACACAATCTAAGGTAATTATGAGGTTAGAAGTTTAGAATTTCTATAAAAAGCCATGTCCTGCCAAGATTTCGCACTTTGTTGAATTAAGAATTCGAGCTATGATATTTTGATATTTGAACCTGTGATATTTGAAGCTGTGATATTTGAGAATTGAGAAGCAGAGAAGTTGCAGAGGGCATATGAATCCTCAAGAATTCATTCACATATACAAAGAGAAAGGTTTAGAAGGAATAATGGAGACAGTTGCAGCTGATACACCTGCAACAACCTTTGAAGCACCCACAGTAGCTTCTTCACCTGTCGTAGTATCGCCACAATATAAGCAACATAGATCTCCACAGAAGAAGCCAAAGAAGGAATAAAGAATGAATAAGAAGCAAGACAAAAGATCGTTCGAACCACAGTAGGAACCTGAACAGGTCAAGGACAACGATGAAGAGGCAAAGAAAATGGAAAGAGAGAGTGCAACACTTCTATAACCTCTTCCACCATACATTCCACCTAGGAAACCAAGCGCAAAACCAATAAAAGAGTCAAAGGATGCGAAGTATGGCACCTTTACACTGCTACTACAAGAAAAAGTGTCGTTTGATGGAGAATTACTTGGGAAAATTCCGCAATTGAAGTTCACAAACTACGACTTCAATGATAGAAACAAATACCCATAGTTCGCGCCAAGAAGATATCTAAAGAAGGTACAATATGCTAAGCTAGGTTGTCATTGATATAAATATGGCAATAGGATGCTAGCTGATGATGAAGAAGTATCAGTCATGTACCTTGATGAATAATTAAGAATGACCATGTTGAAGGACTAGATGATGTCCTTTAGGGATCTAGATGATGGAAGACTACATGATACTATGATGCTTCATATGATTATTGAAATATCATTATGGATGGTGAATTGATGACATTAATGATGTCATTATAACCCTATTATGAAGAAGGAAAACAATGAAGAAATCAAACCATAAAGAATCCCAACACTCGAAGGCATTCTGCCCTACCTCAATTTTTGCACTAATAAATGCCCAGTCACATTAAAAATTATTTTTCACTACCTTAGAGGCAGAATTTCTCTATGAGACCTTCACCATCCTCTATAGAATATTTTTAGCTTTTTAATGAGCTATCACTTGGCCCGAAACTCCAAGTATTCTAAGAAATATGAAATTTTCAGTTAAGGAAATATGTCTGGTCATTAAGCCAACCTAAACCTCTTCTCAAGTCAGTCTGCCCTAAGGAGACATGCCTTTTCGTTTTAGCATGGAATGAACAATATAAATATAGTGCTAAACCTTTATTTTTCATCATCAGTTCGATTAAACACTTGGAAGAGAACGAACAAAAGGTTCACATCTCGTGAACTAAAGGAGGTAGAAAGAACAAATTGAATATTCATTCTTGGGTATACTTCTGTAATAAGAACTACACCTTCGGACCTGTGACCTTGGATTACTGAGACAGTATCTTGGACCAGGTTTGTTTCTGTGGTAAAGGAGCTCGGATCAGTGTAAAGGTTCAGATTATTTAGACTATATACACCTCATCTCTTGCTGACTGTTGAAGAGTTAGGAGCTCGGTCTTGTTTCCAAATAACAGTCTTGATAAACCATAAGACTTATCTTCAGCTTGGAAAAATGGTAGCTACAGGAGCTCCATACCACCATAGGCAGCTACAGGACTACGTTTTCAGCTATTTAATGTCTATTGGACCTGAACTTTGGCATTCTGTTTTGAATGGGTACAAAGCTCCATCCACTCTTCCAACTAATCGAGATGAAAGGAAAGCTTACATTTCTAATGCCAAAACTCTAAATTCCATTACTAGTGGAATTTCTGATTCTGAATTCACGAAAGTCATGAATTGTGACTTGGCCAAAGAAGTATGGGATAAGATGGTTGGCTTATATGACGGGGACTCGAAAGTTAAGAAAGAAAAGCTTAAAACTCATAGAAGACAATTCAAAAGTCTGAAAATGGATGAGGGAGAATATATTGCATCATACTTTCTTTGAGTAGTTGAAGTTGTCAACTCTCTAAAAGGATTAGGAGAAAATGTTGAAAAAGCATTGTTGTTCAAAAAATCCTAAGATCTCTTCCTGACAGATTTGACTCCAAAGTAAATGCCATAGAAGAAATGAACGACCTAGATACTCTCAAAATGGATGAACTTCATGGAATTCTCATTTCCTTTGAGATGAGGAAAGGAATCCAAAATTCCAAAGAAGTAGCATTCAAAGCATCAAAATCAACAAAAAGGAGGAAAGGATGGAATAACAACAGTGATGACTCTGATGTTGAAACTGAATTAGTACAATTTGTACGAAGACTAAAGAAGGGATCCAAGATAAAAGGTAAGTACCCTTTTATTTGTTTAAAATGTGGAAGAATAGGTCATTATGATGCAAAATGTCATCATAAACATGATAGTGATGATGAAGAGGATTCTAAAAGGATGGTGTACAAAAAGAAAGGGTTTAATAAGAAAAAATTCTTCTCCAAATAAGATGAGTCTGATGAAGATGAATTTTTAGTCATCAAGAAGAAATCAACTAGAAATATTCCTCATCACAAAGGAGGTGTTGATGAATCAAATGAAGAAAATGACTATGCTAGAAGCAAAGAAGTGTTATTCATGGCATTCACAAATGATGATGATTCAAAACTAGAAGGCAAAGGAAATTTGGATGAATTACTAATAAGTGTCATTGAAGAAAATAAGAAATTACGAAAGAAGATCATTTCTCTCAAAGTAGAAACAGAGGAAGAAAAAATAAGGGAAGACTTCTTGAACAATAACCTAAAATAAAAAGAAGATACATGCGAAAAACGTGAAGCTAAAATAGTGTCTCTAAGGAAGGAGTTGGAACAAGTCAAAAGGAGTTGGAAAAGCTCTCAAGCACTTGATAATATCCTTAATACTCAAAAACCTCAATATGACAAATCTAGGATTGGTTTCAAAGGAGAATCATCAAGTACTAAGGATAATGTAAGAATTTATGCTGACATACTTTCTAGTTATCCAAAAGAAGAGAAGTTATCTTGCCAAGCACAAAGGCCCATCTCAAATCCAAGGAATGAAGGAAGAGCAACTCCAAGGAAGAATTTTGATTCAATTTATGGCTATTACAACAAGTACAAAACTATCTTTCTTGGGTATTTTTACTATGGAAAAAACTTTGGTCATCAAGCTAAGCATTGCATGGCTCATAAGAATGAAGCACCAAGATTGAAATATAAAAAAAAACAAACTACGTGGTCCCAAAGAGCAAGGACAAATCAAGACTTACATTTATTTTGATCCTTTGGCTAAGTTTGATTCAACTTGCTCATTATGTAATAATTATGCTCATAATGAACAAAATTTCCCACTCAAAAAGGAGGAAGCTAAAAGGATGAATCTCAATACGAATAAATGTGGCCTAGCTCTATGTGCTCATAGTGATGAAAACTATTGGTTCGTGGATAGTGGATGCTCAAGACATATGACAAGTGACCCAAAGAAGGCTATCTCATTGAAAAAAAAAGAATGTAAATGTATCTTTTGGAAGTGGATATGCAAAAATCACTAGAAAAGGAACTGCTACACTCATTAATGGATAGGGAAAGGCTCAAAATACTTTGCTGGTAGAAGGGCTCAAACACAATCTCTTAAGTTTTAGCCAAATTTGTGACCAAGGACATAATGTTGTCTTTAATACTAAAAATGTGAAATAAGAGACTCGTCCTCAGGAAAACTTGTGGCAAAAGGAGAAAGAACACTAGATAATGTTTACATTCGAAGCAAAATCCAAGAAGATAAATGTTACTTAAGCCAAACAGATGAAAGTGGGTTATGGCACAAGCAATTGGGGCATACAAGTTTCGATAACTTGATTAATATCAACAAAATTAATGCAGTAAGAGACATTCCAAATATATTCATGCCAAATCAAGTTGTATGTGGTACATGTCAACATGGAAGGAAAACTAGAACCAACCACAAGGCTAAGGAGTTCTCAACATTAAAACCTCTAGAGATCATTCATGCAGATTTATGGGGCCAACTAGAACTCCAACTCTTCAAGGTGAAAGGTACTTTGCTTTATTTGTTTATGAGTATAATAGAATGATGTGGGTGTATTTCATAAAATATAAATCTGAATCATTCGAATATTTTAAGAATCTTAAAGCTCTTGTTGAAAATGAGAAAGATTCTAAGATTAAATGTCTTAGAATGGATAGAGGAGGAGAATTAACCTCAAAAGAATTTGATGAATTTTGTAAACTGCATGGAATCAAAAGAAAACTCTCTATTACTAGAACACCCAAGCAAAATCGAGTAGTTGAAAGAAGGAATTGAACCGTTCAAGAAATGGCAAGGAAAATGCTACTAGCAGTTGACTTGCAGCCAAAATTTTGGAAAGAAGCAGTCGGGATGAAAGTTTATACCTTGAATCGAGCTCAACTAAGACCAAATAATGACAAGATTCCTTATGAATTATGGAAAGGAATACCTACTTCAATAAAGTACTTCAGGATTTTTGGAACCAAATTTTTCATAAAAATCAATGATGACTCTCAAGGAAAATTTGATTCTCAGGTTGACGAAGGAATATTTCTTGGATATGCTACTAGGAGAAAATCTTACAAATGCTACAATAATCGATTATGAAAAAAAATATAAAGCATTAATGTAAATATCGATAAAGCTCTTCCAGAAAAGAAAATTGAAGATCATGAAGTAGAACCCTTTCTTGAAGAAATCGAAGAAGAACCTGAAAAGGAAGAAAAATATCATGAACCTTGGAATGAACCTTCACAAAATCCTAAGATCAAACTCCTTCAAAAACATCATCTAGAAGAACAAATTATTGGGAATATAGATGAAGGAATTCAAACTCAAAGAAGAATGACAAGTACACTGAGAAAAGATGATGTTGCTCTCTTATCTATTATATAACCTGAAAATTTTTCTCAAGAAATTAAAGATCCTCATTGGATAAAGGCCATGGAAGAAGAAATGTCCCAAATTGAAAAGAATGAAACATGGGAGTTGGTACCTCGTCCAGAAGATAAAAATATAATTGGAACAAAATGGGTATTCAAAAAAAAGATGGATGAAGATGGACAAATAATCAGAAAAAAAAAAAAGGCTTCTTTGAAAAGGATACTCACAAATTGAAGGAATTGACTTTGAAGAAACCTTTGAACCGGTAGCACAATTGGAATCTATAAGAATTTTTTTGGCATTTACTTGCTCGAAAGGATTCAAGGTTTATCAAATGGATGTAAAATCATCACTTCTGAATGGATACCTCAAGGAAGAATTCTACATGGAGCAACCCGAAGGATTTTATCTAGCTGAAGGGAAAGACTTTGTATGCAAGTTAAAAAAGGCCTTGTATGGGTTGAAACAAGCCCGTAGAGCTTGGTATGCAAAGTGGGATCACAATTTGCAACAAGAAGGTTTCAAAAAGGGAGTAGCAGGAAGCAATATCTACATGAAGATAGGCAAAGATAAACTTTTTATCACTCTTGTATATGTTGATGATCTAATCTTTTTCAGCAATGATTATGGGACGAGCCATGAATTTTCTCTAAATATGTCCAAATATCTCACTTTCTTGGGCTACAAATATCTCAAACCGTTGTAGGCATGTTTATATCTCAAGAAAAATATCTTGAAGACATGTTCAAGAGATATGGGATGGAAGCCCCTATGAGCACACCAATAACAACTTATTGTAAATTAAGCAAAGATGATGATTCCCATCTTATCGATGCAACTATTTACAGGTAAATAATTTGAGCTCTCCTATACTTAACTGCCACACAACCAGACATTATGCAAGTTATGAGAATGGTAGCAAGATTTCAATCAAGTCCTAAACAGTCTCATCTAGCAGCTGTGAAGAGAATACTTAGATATTTGAAAGGAACTGTTGACTTTGGTCTTTGGTATCCCAAGAGCACAATTCTTACTGTGACAACTTACTCCGATGTTGATTGGGATGGAAGTGTGGATGATCCAAAAATTACTAGTGGAGATGCATTTTTTATGGGAGATTGTCTAGTATCTTGACTCAGCAAAAACAATCATATGTTTCTCTTTCTACAACTGAATCCGAATATATTATTGCAGTGGATTTTTGTACACATGTACTATGCATGAAGGAAGCCTTAAAGGATGTCAACATAGAAACTAAGAAAACAATCACCATTTTTTATGACAACACTAGCGCTATCAGCCTTTAAAAGAATCTGTTGATGCACTCAAAGACCAAACATATTCCAATAAAATACCACTTTCTCTGTGAACAGGTTTTGAACATAATATCAATTTGGAATATGTTAATATAAAGGAGAAAATTGCAGATATCTTTACAAAACCCCTTCCAAGAGAAGCATTTGAATATCTTCACCAAAATATGGGGTTATTTCTCTTGCATCACATTAAAAAGAAACCAAGAAAAGGAGCAGTGTAACAGGGGGAGCAGCATGACAGCGGGAGTACGTTGGCACCCCATTTGCCATTGATGTCAAAGGGGTAGAAAAAAGTGGAAGATTTCCATCAATGACAAAGGAGGATATTGTTAATCTATGTTGTCATTGATGTAAATATGGCAATAGGATGTTATATGATGATGAAGAAGTATCAGTCATGTACCTTGATGAATAATGAAGAATGAACATACTTGTTGAAGGGCTGGATGATGTCCTTTAGTGATCTGGATGATGGAAGACTACATGATACTATGATGCTTCATATGATTATTGACATATCACTATGGCATGGTGAATTGATGACATTAACGATGTCATTATAACCCTATGATGAAGAAGGAAAACAATGAATAAATCAAACCATAAAGAAGCCCAACACTTGAAGGCATTCTTCCCTACCTCCATTTATGCTAATAAATGACCAGTCACATTTAAAAAAAAAATTTCACTACCTTAGAGGCAGAATTTATCTATGATACCTTCACCATCCTCTAGAGCATATTTGTATCTTTCTAATGAGCTATCACTTGGCCTTGTTGATCGTCGGAGTGGCACCTGATGATAATGAGAAAACTTCATGCCCAAGGATGAACCAGAAGACATTTGTACCATCAGATATCATCAGCTCAACAATTTTTTTGAAATCTACTCCTATTTTTCATCATCTTTCTCTTGTACCCAAATTCCACGCCCTACAAGGAATTATAATAAGTGATGCTAGTAATGATGAATTTGAGTCAGTATTGAGTCTATAATAGGCCTAGGTAGCTTGAGACCTTTCCAATAAGTGAGTATTACTCTGGGAGGTTTTTTCACTCGGTTAATTATCGTCTCCCTACCAAGACTTAATAATTAATTGAGTTTTTTCCTCCAATTTTACCCCAAAGCTGGAGTAAGTCTTGATGGTGAGGCCTTAGGTGAGTCCTAGTGTCTAGAGTCAATGTATATTACCATAATATATCACACACAAAAAATTCGTGGAATTTGGTTAGGTCTAAGTAGTGATTTTTTTTTTTTTAAAGATTTACCGCAAGTCAAAATTTGCAATAAAAATTGTAATTAGATTGTACTAAGTGTTTTCTAGAGAGGTTGTATGGGGTATAAGTAATAAAAATTACACCTCTCACCCTCAACTTTCTATTATGACACACTTCGAAGGGTTAATAATGAGTTTCGGACCCTCAAAACCCACATTTCCTAAGTTTAGTGGAAATTGTAGCATTTAATTAGGCTAGAATTAAATAAATAGAGAGAAATAAATTATTCCATGTGACAAAATGACGTGGAAATGACTTGGAAATTATTCTAAGTCAAAGAGTTGAGTCAACAAACATGTGGAGGATGACTGAGCACACTGCATCATTAATTCATCATTTATTTTATCAAAATTTAATTTCCGAGAGATAAAGCAACAGTTACACACAAGGAAAATCGAATTTATTAAAGGCAGTTGAGCATAAAAGGAATGTTCTACAGGATCATTTGACTGAAGGCCAAGTGGGGACCTCCTCTCACGAGCTATCTAGAGTGCAACAACACTCAACACTTCACTCAAAGGATTTACGTTATTCCTTGAGCTTAGATTGCGCAGTTACTCAGAGGAAACACACAGTTCTGAGAGGGCTATGTAGAAGTTCACTGGGCTCATCTACAGGTAAGATTTCAATTTTCTCGATTTTGTTGTGATGGACTTGATGTAGCATAGGACTTCGTTTGGCTTAAGGACGAGTTCACTGGATCATATGGGGAATTTGATTTCCCTTGGTGTGCACAAAAGAAATTCGATTTTTCTCTGGATGTCTCAGTCTTCTCCACATCGAACTTGGCTTATCTTTCCTTGGGCTTTGCTCCAAGTTTAGTTCTCACATGCATTCATCCTTGGGAATTTCTCCCAACTCTCTATATATAACAAAGACATGGGCTATTATATTATATCATGTTATGAGCTATCGGGCTTGAGGAAAATCTACCATTTTGTACTTGCATATTTGTTAATATAATCAAGACTTTGGGGCTATTTGGCTAGTGTTCTCTTAGCGTTATGAGGTGATTTATTTCCATAAAATTTATGTTGTGTTTGAATTCATTTACATGTTTGATCAATATTAGTTTATATTTTCCATCTATATTGGATTGATGTGTACAAGCTATCTTGAAATAAGCTTGTCAAGTCATTTTCAGAGGAATGTTTGGTTTATATTATTCATTATGATGCTCAAATTCTTTTGCAGAATAATACTTGTTCAAGTATGTAGGTAAGATCTATTTGTATTGTGTGCAGGAAATCCATCTGGGTATGGGAGAAGTCTCACATAGACCAACTCCCTCCTAGCTTCAAAGTGATCCAAGAATCAGTTATTTTCAACCCCAAGTCTTTCTTCAAAGGAAGACCAAGAGGGATTTTTCTCGTTCTCTAGCTACTTGATCATCTACTTCATTTAAAACTTAAAATACTTCTTTTTAGAGTTTCAAAATTTATACAAGCTATTTCAAGGGAAATTTCTAAGTTGGGCAAGTATGGGGGTTCACTCCCATTACTTGAGCTAGTGTTTTGTACATTAGTTTGTAATATAATATTTTTTTATTTTGATTTCTTTTACGCTAATAATCGATTTTGTTTTTGAAGCCCATATGTTTAAGTTTTGGACAACAAAGAGTTTGAAGAAGAGGTGTCGAAAAACTACTAATAAACTTGCATGCCAGACCTTCCATGAACTCAAGGACAGATTTTGTAAGGAGGTCGTCAGCTCTATAGGGGCAGAAACAAGTTATCTAGGCCATGGGCCTTTGAGGGTGGTGAAATTTCTAATTTAGAGTGTTTTTCCATTCACTTTTGTTGTCTTACTCAACAAGGGTATTCTAGCGTTTTCAAGCTATTATCTTTGTAAATATCTCTTTTCATTTCTTGGGCAGCCTTCTTTGATCTGAATGGAATGTATTATTTTTGTTGTGCCAAGTATCCAAACAGTAATTAAAATGTGTGCATAAGGTTCTCTGAAGTTTGCAAGTGAAACAAATGGTTTTAGCTTAGTTAAACAGATTTTTGTGTGAGGATTAAGAATGCATTTTAACTATTTATCATTATACAATAGTAAATAACAGAGAATAAAACATCACATAGCACATTACTCAGCAAATTTGATGAAGCAGTTCACCCCTTCTGTGCTACATCTGCTGGTCCAGCTCCCAATGGCATGTCCCTCATATCTTATCGCTCAAAAATGGTAAGTACATGTAAAATAAAGCCTTAATAGGCTGTGCTTTCTATAAAAAAAGCTTCAAAATGTTTGAATTAGCCAAATATGACTATTCATTTGCATAAAATAGACAAAGGATGCTTAATACACTGCCCACTCCCTGGTGGCCCTGGTGGCTCCTTCATCTTTCCTGAAGCTAAACCTGCTGAACATGACCTCCGATTGCTCTAAAACCTATGCCAATGAGTTTAGAATGTCGATAATACCCAAACTTGACTATTTTTGCACCCAATTTGGTCGAAAAATGAAGGAGTTATGACAAGAACACATTTTTGCCCAGTGTCCCTTGAAAACCTCCTCCAAAACTAGAGGAACTCTAGTTAAGAGCGCTAAAGTTGGTGGAATTTCCATAAATGTCGGAATGTGCCAAAACTGGAAGACAGTAAAGAGTGGCGTTTAATGTTTAGTGGGGTGGGGTCACATGTGACCTCCGCTGAAACCACCATTGTAACCGTGGCTTATCCACTTTAACCTCCGCATTAAACATTTGGGATGTGTTGGCCACATGACAAGCTAGCATTAACAATCGGACCCGCCGTTAACATAAACTGCTGAGGTCAGCTCCTGGTCACGGAGGGGATGGTCGTATGGTGTCGGGGCTAGCCCTGAGGGGATAGCCCTTTTAATTTTCCGTTGGTTCTAATTTCAAAACATAAATATGCACCGGACCATGGTAGTGTTAAGTAACACCATGGAGCCCGATTGGTCGGGTCGCATGGCTCTCAGTGAGGAGACCCCTGTTCAAAACCTGTTGACTGTAAAAAAAAATTGTAGTGCCAAAAATCTTCTGGCCTGAGCCCACGTGGCGGCCTTCGGGCCTGCCACGTGGCAACCCGTGATAGGCCAAAAACAAAATAAGTCAAACCAACCTCCAATTTACGATTGCCAATTGTCAAAAAAAAAATCGCCCTTCAAGGAATATTCCTTGGAATATTATTTTTTTAATTTTTCCAAATTTAACAAAATCAAACTTGGTCAACTCATTTTTGGAGTTTACTGGGCTTTTCAAACCTTCATAACTTCTGCATATGACCTCTGTTTTGCAAACATTTTGCGATGCCAGAATCGCAACAACGAGAACTTTCCAGTAGTTTAGGTTGCAACCACTTCTAAGCACTTTCATTTTTGAGCATTTTTCATAACTTGGACATGATCTCCTAATCACACCTCCCCATTGGGAAGCTTTTGGACCCCAAAAGCTCTCTGGACTACTGAACCTGAAGATGAGGAGACTGAATCTCCACTCTTCCAATCTTAATCCACTGAAATTTCCTTGATTTCATTAATTGGAGCTTCTCATGAAACGACAATTTTTTCCTTGAATCTGTTGACCAACTGTTGCTGAATTTGACCTTGTCATGTTACACATTTCCGAAACTTGCAAAAAAACAACTTAAATTTGTAGTAAACATATTGTTCCTACATTGGTCTATATTCAAAGGAAACTGAAAATTATTTTCACCTTGCATCCTGTCCTTATGGCGATTTTTTGTTGAATTAGCCTTGTACTTGTGTCGATTCAGGACCAAGTTTCCTCGCCATAGTACCCTGCCATTCTGAAACTAGAAATGATTGTTGTTGAACTTTGTGCCTTCTATGCTTGGATGCTTTACCCTCTCTTGGATCTTTTCACCTCCTTGCACTGACACTTTGTTTTCTGCACCGATCGACATTTGCAACTTCTTGTCATCTTCTTTCAAAGACAACCTACCTTCAGAATAAAACAAATAATTATTTACGTCAGCATTAACATGAAAAGGATTATGTACAAATTCCCTTTGTTTAATCAACATCAAAGTAAAATTTTGACTTGCATTGACAAGCATTTTAATTTTCCCTGCATTCACTAAAGAAGAGTCTAGTTTTTTGCGATGTGCTCTCACAATAAACTCCTTGCCATCCTTGAATAAATGGCACTTGTTCTCATGGCGATGGAAGATAGCTTTCCTATCATACAAGTAAGGACTGCCTGTAAATTTTGAAGATGTTCTATGCTTGATGCAACTTTAGTTTTATCAACAGCAATCACATGAATTTACAAGTAAAATGCAGATAGAACATACCAGTGATCCTTTAGAAGACAAGTCAGAAATAGATAAAGGTGAGGGTGTGTTATGGAGGTCAACAAGATGCTTCAAGAAACAAAGACTTCACAGTCAACCAACCCAGCATGTGTCACAACAGTCCTCAAAACAGTCACACGGTCAACTCAGAAGTCAACCTCAGAAAAGTCAATGCTACCAGAAAAGTCAATGCATGGCAACAGCACTAAAAGTCAACACAGCTCAACTTTTAGTCAACCTTTGACCTCGATTTTTATGCCAAAGAGTATGGCCTCCTTAGATCGAAGTCTCCTCCAAAATTCAGCCCAATCGAACCATGCGTTGACCAAAGTCAACACTAGTCAAACTTCCCCAGAAACCCTAACCACAAATTTCTGGTTGCAGTGAATTTCGTTCTTCTTGCTGCAGTAAACTTCGACCTTCTTGTTGCGGTAAACTTTGACCTTCTTTCCCACGTGTGAGATGAAGCTGCTTCTCAGATGCTCATATAAGAGGAGGAGATGTGTGTTGAGATGAGTGAAAAATGCTCCAACGTTGACCCTATAAATACCAATCATGAGAGGTGTGTGACACATCTGCTGGGGGTAAAAAGTTTAAGGCCGACCTGCACTTAAATTTATTATAAATAATAAATTCAAAATAAATTTTCTGCTCATCAGATTAAAATCAATTTTAGATCGATTTTACACCTCTCTGAAAGAGGAATCCAATACAAATATTGAAATCTTCATCTAAGCATCACAAGATGGAGTTTGGACCTAGTTGTCCATATTTAAAACTCCCTCTCAACTAGGGAGAACTCCATTCACCAGTGCAATAAAAAATCATGCGTCATCCAGCCATAACTTGCTTTGTTGGCCTCTTTATTTCAGAAAAGAAGTGGGTCAATCACAAAGACATCATTCCCGGTAGACAGATTCAGCCTAGAGGTCAAAACCTCTATCGGACTCACAAAGAGTCTCCAACCAACCCAAAGTTGGTTCATTTGACCCAAAGTCAGCTAGAGGTCTGAGACCTCACTAGACTTGATCCCAGATCAAGTGGTTGGACCGTGCCATCCTAGGTAGAGAGTACGGCAATCTCTGATGTGTCCATCAGTCTTTGCTACTAGTCTCTAGCTTTTCCCACCTCATTGGCCAAATGAGAGGTACTTCCCATGAGCCCTGAACTAAATGGGTAGGATGCATACGGGGAACAGATAATGAGAGGTGAACCAACTCAATAATCACAACGGTGGGGTCCAAGCACACCAACAAGGTTTATCAAGCCTAGCCTTGTGGTTGCTCATAGCTCCGAGAAGTTGTCCCCAAAGCCCCCTAGAGCTCCTCGAGCTCATCGTCCAATAGGACCCACATCATAGGGTCGTTCCATGATACCAAGTCTCTCACGGAAGGTTAGGAACTTGACCTTCCCCAGGGGCTTAGTGAGAATATCTGCGACCTGCTCATCAGTTCCTATATGATCGAGCCTTACGGCGCCTCGCTGTACCATATCCTGGATGAAATGGTACCTGATATCAATATGCTTGGATTGGTCGTGGAACATAGGATTCTCGGTCAAGAAAATCCGACTCCGATTATCACAAAGTATCACAGTGGTATCTAGCACATGCTCGAACAACTCAGTGAAGAGCTTTCACAACCAGACTGCTTCACAACAGGCCATACTTGCTGCAATGTATTCGGCCTCGGTGGTGCTCAAAGCCACCGACTTCTGCTTCCTGCTTATCCATGAGATCAAAGCAGAACCAAGGTTGAAGCAGCATCCCGATGTGCTCTTATGATCCACCACACTGCCAGCCCAATTGGCATCAGTATAACGAAGGAGTTTCACGCTCCCGGTAGTGTATCTCGGCCCATGGTTTATTGTGCCCCGAAGATATCTCAGAATATTCTTGGCACCAACCTAGTGAAAGTGATGAGGCTCAACCATTTGTTGACTCAAGGTGTTCACTGCAAAACATATATCCGGACGAGTGTTCACTAAGAACATTAGGGCCCCTACAAGTTGAAGATACTCAGTAGGATTTTCCAATACGGGCCCAGCAGCACAACCACTCAACTTCTTAAAGTTGAGTTCCATCGATGTCGATACGGACTTACAGTCCACCATTCTAGATCTTTCCAGAAGCTTCATAATATATTTTCCCGAAGAAAGGAAAATCTCGCCAGGTCTCTGCTAGACCTCTAGGCCTAGGAAATAGTGCATCAGTCCTAGGTCCTTCATTTCGAACTGAGCAGCGAGCTCCCTCTTGCATTGATGAATGAGAGGGTCAGCACCTGTCAAGAAGAGGTCATCCACACACAACACCAGAATGAGAGGCTTCCCCTAGACAACCTTGAAGTAAAGGTTCAGATTAGAATTACTTCAAGTGAAGCCCAACTTCATCAAGTAGCTATCTATCCTCTCGTACCAAGCTATGGGTGCTTGCTTCAACCCATAGAGGGATTTCTTCAACCTGCAGACATGGGTGTCCTGATCCTAGACTTCAAACCCCAGAGGTTGTTCTACATACACCTCTTCCTTTATTGCACCATGCAGAAAAGCGGTCTTGACATCCATCTGATGAAGACTCCATCCTTGCGTAGCAGCAAGGGATATGATTGATTGAATGGTGGTATATTGTGCCACAAATGAAAATATATCATCATAGTCTATTCCTTCCTTTTGAGAGGAGCCACAGACAAAAAATCTTGCCTTGAACTTTTCAGCACTTCCATCAGATCCATGCTTGATCTTGTAGAGCCATTTCGCGGTGACAACTGATTTGTCCTTCGGTCTTGGAACCACAACCCAAAAATCATTCTTCATTATGGACTCATATTCTTCGTGCATAGCATCCTTCCAGACTTGATGCTTTACAGCTTCCTCAAAAGATCCAGGTTCATATTGTACAATAGTACTCATGGCAGCCAGATACCCTTGGTATCTACACAACTTCTTGCTTTCTCGGAATGTCCCCCTCGAGGAAACATGTCCCTCAGCATCTTCGAGAGTGTCCCTGAGCCATGATGGCCTCTTTCTCAGTGAAGGAGATGGATCGATTGGGTCCATTGGTCCTTCAGCATCAGGCATTGTCTCATCCTGCGGTTCTTCTTGATTTCCAGGCCTTGCTTCATGATTTTCCTCAGATCTCGAAAGATCTACTACTTTCTTTAGGGAAGCATCTTCGTCAAAAGTGACATCATGGCATATCTCTACTTCCCTTTGACCACGTACATAAACTCTATAAGCCTTAGAAATTTCGCTGTAGCCCACAAATATTCCTTTCTTCCCAGAAGCATCCAGCTTACTTCTCTTTTCTTTTGGCACATGAAAATAAATAGGACATCCAAAAACTCTAAAATGTGAGATGTTAGGTTTCTTGCTAGTGAAAACCTCTTCGGGAGTTTTGGAGTCCAGAGCGGAATGAGGGCATTGGTTTTGAATGTAAACAGCAGTATTCACAGCTTCTCCCCATAGAAACTTTGGTAGACCATGGTCACATAGCATGGCACGAGCAGCTTCCACAATGGTCATGTTCTTTCATTCAGCAATGCCATTCTGCTCAGGAGTATAGGCAGTAGTTTTCTCCCTCTTAATGCCAGCTTCTATGCAAAAGTCCTTGAACTCATTTGACTCATATTCAGTGCCATTGTTGGTCCTCAAAATCTTGATCTTCTTCCCTGTCATATTTTCCACCAAGGCTTTGAAGGTACAAAACCACATGAAAGCCTCATCCTTCTTCTTCAATAAGTATATCCAGGTTTTGTGGGAGAAGTCATCAGTGAATGTCATATAGTAAGAAAATCCTCCTAGGGATGTCACGGGTAGCATAACAAATAGATCAGAATGGACCAGTTGCAAAATATTAGACATCTTTGTGACACTTGAGGGGAAAGGTCCCCTTGTATGCTTTCCTTCGGCACAACCCTTACATACACCTTCATGATTATTTCCAAATTTGGGCATCCCTGTCTTCGCCTTCCTTACTTCGGGAAGGGCCTTGTAATGAAGCTGTCCAAACCTCCGGTGCCATAGTTCAGTTTGTCAGATAGTATCACATGTCATAGCTCCTAGTGGACTTCCTCCAACGTGGTAGATTGTTCCAACTCTAAAACCAATCATGATAGCTTCCTTGAGATTCTTCTTCCACATGCGCACCTTTCCATCAGTGAATGTCATATTGAAACCTTTGTCTTCCACAGCTGATATAGACACAAGGTTCTTCTTCAATTTTGGTACATAGAGTACATCCTGCAAATGTAGGATTTGTCCTTGAGACAAGTGGAGGGTCATAGTCCCTATCCCTTTCACAGGATATGTGGTATTATCTCCAAGGATAATTTCCAGATTAGTATACTTCTCAACCATGTCAAAAAGTGCTTCCTTGAACCCAATGATGTGTCTTGAGGCACCACTATCTATCAGCCAGACATCCATAGTGTCGAGCGGGGATGCAGCAGAGAGGGAAAATACAAGAATGTATTCATTTCTTTTATCAACAAAATTTGACTCCTCATACCTTGAGTTTCTAGACCTTTTGAAAGGTTGATTTTTTCCGCAAGAGGGAGCCTTCCTCTTTCCTTTAGACCTATTGTTTCTTTGATTTCCATTCCTCCGGTTGTTGTTGTTGTCATCACTATCGGGAGAATCCTTCTTGAAAGGACATTCTCTAGCATGATGACCTGGCCTATGACAAGTGAAAAACTTGCCCTTCTTTCCTTGGGCCCCTACTCTTCCTTTGTTCTTTGAACCACCATAGTTCTTATTTTTAGAATGACCAGGGTAGGCAGCATTTCTGTCATTTTCGTATTCCTTCATTCTTGTCTCTTCTTGCATGCATCTTGACAGTAGCTCGTCAAAGTTAGGAATTGTATTATTATTGAGAATGGTAGTGTTGAATACTTGCCATTCATATGGGAGCCCTCCAAGTGCGGTGAGTAGCATCTCATGATCAGCTATTGTCTCCCCAATAGCTAGCAGATTGTTCTTGATCTCGGTCAGTTTCAGAAAGTATGTTTGGACAGACTCATCCCTGCCTTTCTTCAGATTTTTCAATTGATTCTTGAAGAATAGCACCTGGTTTGCATTGTTTACCTTGAACATTTGTATCAGCTTATCATTCATCTCTTTGGATGTGCCTAGCTCAGATATGTAGGCAACCAGACTTTTATGTATGGATTCCCTGATCATTAGCTTTGCTTTGATCTCCCCCTTCTTATATTTGGTTTTGGCAGTAGCAGTAGCAGTGGATGGAGGTTCTTGTATCTTACCCAGTACATAGTCCATGAGATCATGGTCTTGTAATTTGAGATCTAATATCATCTTCCAAGCATGGAAGTCATCCCTTCCATTCAGCTTGTCATCCTCCTTGAATCCATAACTTGTGGAACCCATTTTTCTCTTTTGGTGATTGCTATAAGTTAGGGATTGTCTTCACCTCAGCTCTGATACCTTGTAAATTTTGAAGATGTTCCATGCTTGATGCAATTTTACTTTTATCAACAACAATCACATGAATTTACAAGTAAAATGTTGATAGAACATACCAGTGATCCTTTAGAAGACAAGTCAGAAATAGATAAAGGTGATGGTGTGTTACGGCGGTCAAGAGGATGCTTCAATCAACAAAGAATTCACGGTCAGCCAACCCAGCATGTGTCACAACAGTACTCAAAACAATCACACAGTCAACTCAGGAGTCAACCTCATAAAAGTCAACGATGCCCAGAAAAGTCAACGCAGGGCAGCAGCACTAAAAGTCAACGCAACTCAACTTCTAGTCAACCTTTGACCTCGTTTTCTGTGCCAAAGAGTACGGCCTCCTTAGATCTAAGTCTCCTCCAAAATTCAGCCCAATCGGACCATGTGTTGACCAAAGTCAATGCTGGTCAAACTTCCCCAGAAACCCTAACCGCAGATTTCTGGCTGCAGTGAATTTCATCCTTCTTGCTACGGTAAACTTCGACCTTCTTGCTGCGGTAAACTTTGACCTTCTTTCCCACATGTGAGATGAAGTTGCTTCTCAGATGCTCGTATAAGAGGAGGAGATGTGTGTTGAGATAAGTGAAAACTGCTCCAACGTTGACCCTATAAATACCAATCATGAGAGGTGTGTGACACATCTGCTGGGGGTAAAAACCTTAAGGCCGACCTGCACTTAAATTTATTATACATAATAAATCCAAAATAAATGTTCTTCTCATCAGATTAAAATCAATTTTAGATCGATTTTACACCTCTCTGAAAGAGGAATCCAATACAAATATTGGAATCTTCATCTGAGCATTACAAGATGGAGTTTGGACCTAGTTGTCCAAATTTAACACTGTCGAACACCACACCTGTAATATCAAGTAGAACAACATCTAATTCAACCGTGTCAATAAAATGTGGTATTATTGCAAAGCGCAACATGCACTTCTTTGAAACCTGTAAATTTGCATGCTTACAAATCCAACCAACAGGATATGGTTTCGAATGTGGAATGGTTTCAAGATTTAGTTTCTTGACTAAGTCTTCAGAAATAAGGTTCGCTTGCGACCCACTGTCAAATAATGTGTCAATCTTAGTGTGTTTGGAAATGACCGTCACATGAAACAGTTCAATTCTCTTCTCTTCACTTGGAGCTTGTATGTGACAATTACAAATACTAGAACTGGGTTTCGTTTCATTCTCTTTCCCCTTCAATTTGTTTAGTGCCATAGCTATGATTTTTGTTTCATCTCTTGATTCTGACCCTAGGTCTTGTTCAGCTATTGCAACTGACTTGCCTTTCTCTTTTGCTTTATCTTTGGCTTTAAAAATTTCTGGTTTCATCTCCGGATGAAGTTTCCAACAATGGTCCTCATCATGGCTTGCTTTAGAACAGTGTTTGCAGAAGAAAAAAAATTTCCCTTCTCTTTTCTAGAATTTGCATTTCTCTTTTTCTTCCATTTTCCTTTAAACTCACTTCCCTCATTCCCTTCAAAATTTTGTTTACCCCTTTCCTCTAAATGTGTGGCTTGAACACAAACCTCATCTAAGCTTGTAGGGTTAAACATGAGAATGGTATGTCTTAGGTAACTATGAAAACCTCCTATATACTTGAGTAAAGTGTCTTGGCTATGCAAATCAATTGCTAGTAAAAGAGCTCTTCTTCTAAATTCTTGGGTAAAAACTTGAACATTTTTTCCTTTCAACTGTTTAAAATTTTTCCAATCCATTATGGCTTTCTGCATGTGAGTTAATGGATAAAACTTTTTTTGTATTGCAAAAATGAAATCAGACCATGATAAGATAATCTTACCATATTTTGTTTTCTCCTCCTTTGTCTTGGCTTCCCACCAAACAAGAGCTGCACCTTCCATTCTCAATGAAGCTTGTTGGATTTTGGTTTCGTCATCATGAAAATTTTGAATTCTCAAGTAGACCTCTAATTTCCTAATCCAATTATCTAGCTTTTCTGCATTTAATTCACCATCAAACTTTGGAAATTCAAACTTAACATCAAGTTTAAGAAAAGGAATTTTACCCGTGTTCTTGACTTTGTGAGTATGATGTACTGAAGAGGATGTAGAAGTTGACGACGATGACGATGAAGATGAGGGTGATGATGGCGACTTTCCACTGTCTCCATTTCCTCCATTACCCTTCTTGGATTTATCCTCATAATTATAGCCTCCTGACGATACTTCTCCTTCCTTGTCAAGTTTGGATCCTTCTCCTTAAAGCCTTTCATTCCTTTCTTGATAAAGGACTCTCACCATTTCTGTCAAATCAAGAAATGCTTTTCTAAAAATGCTTTCTTCCTCTTTGGGATCAACTTCTTCATGGATTTCTTCTTCCCTTGAAGACATGCTTATGGTTTCTTCTGCTTCTCTTAGAGGTGAAATTGAAGGTGGAGATACTGACACTCTTTCCCTCCTTGGCTAAGGATTACTATAAGTCCTTGCCAATTGACCTTCTCCTCTCTTAAGCTTCAGCCTAGTAAGCATTAAAAACCTTACAAACAGTTAAACAAGCTTTGCATAATAACAATACAGAGAGAAACACTCTAGCTCTCCTAATGCTCAAACCTGAGCTCCAATACCAACTTGATCTGAATGGCATGTATTAGTTTTGTTGTGCTAAGTATCCAAACAGTAATTAAAATGTGTGCATAAGGTTCTCTGAAGTTTGTAGGTGAAACAAATGTTTTTAGCTTAGTTAAACATATTTTTGTGTGAGGATTAAGTATATATTTTAATTTTTTATCATTTTACAACAGTAAATAACAGAGAATAAAACATCACATAGCACATTACTCAGCAAATTTGATGAAACAGTTCACCCCTCATGGGCTACATTTGTTGGTCTAGCTCCCAATGGCATGTCCCTCATATATTATTGCTCAAAAATGGTAAGTACATGTGAAATAAAGCCTCAATAGGTTGTGGTCTCTATAAAAATAGCTTCAGAATGTTTGAATTAGCTAGAGATGACTATTCATTTGCATAAAACAGACAAAGGATGTTTAATACACTGCCCACTCCCTGGTGGCCCTGGTGGCTCTTTGATCTTTCCTGAAGCTAAAAATGCTGAATATGGCCTCTAATGGCTCTGAAACCTATTTCAATGAGTTCAGAATGTCGAGAATACCCAAAATTGACTATTTTTTCACCCAATTTGGTCGAAAAATGAAGGAGTTATGGCAAAAACAAATTTTTGCCCAGTGTCCCTTGAAAACCTCCTCCAAAATTGGAGGAACTCCAGTTAAGAGCGCTAAAGTTGGTGGAATTTCTGGAAATGTCGGAATGCGCCAAAACTAGCAGACAGTTAAGAATGGAATTTAATGTTTAGTGGGGTGGGGTCACGTGTGACCTCCACCGAAACCACCATTGTAACCGTGGCTTATCTGCGTTTAACCTCCGCATTAAATATTTGGGATGTGTTGGCCACATGACAAGCCAACATTAACCATCGGACCCACCGTCAACATAAATCGTTGAGGTCAGCTACTGGTCGCAGAGGGGATGGTCATATGGTGTCAGGGCTATCCTTGAGGGGCTAGCCCTTTTAATTTTCTGCTGGTTATAATTTTAAAACATAAATATGCATCGGACCATGGTAGTGTTAAGTAACACCACAGAGCCCGATTAGCTGGGTCGCATGGCTCTCGGAAAGGAGACCCCTGTTCGAAACCTTATGACTATAAAAAAAATTGTTGTGCGAAACATCTTCTAGCCTGGGCCCACATGGAGGCCTCCGGGCCTGCCACATGGCAGCTTGTGACAGGCCAAAAACAGAATAAGTCAAAGCAACCTCCAACCAATGATTGCCACTTGTCAGAAAATAATTCGCCCTTCAAGGAATATTTCTTGTGTTGGGGTTCCCATGTTTTGGCAAGTTTGGCAATACCAAAAGATGAGACAGCATCAAAAACACTTTCAGACCTCAGGATCTAGTCCTCCTGGGTCCAGAGAGGGATCTCTCTATATAAACAGAGGTTTATGTCTTTGAAAGCTCGAAAGTTAAGGTATTAGGCTAGTTATAGGTACTGGTTTGTTTGATTGATTTTTTGTATGGTTGTTGGGAATCGGAAAGGAAGGGTTCAATGTCAGGCAATTATGTGCAAAGAGGGTTCTAGGTAAAGGAGGGATGATTTCAAAGAACACTCGAGACCATTGGGCAATGGAGTCAGGAAAGGGTTTACTTGCTATTCGATATGTAGGCTTTCAATTGGGCTAGTCATCTAAAGCATTGGATCTTAAAGATGATAGTGTGGCATGAAATGTCAAGAAGGAAGGTGAAAGGCAAGGAAACCTCCAAGGTGACCCCTCAGGAATCAGATCCAGGGATAGGACATGCCATTGGACAACCTGTGATCCAGAACCTAAAGGTTAACTCTTCAGACAAGGAAACATTAAAGATTTAAACACAAAGGTAAAAGCCTGAGATCAGAGAGAGACTTTGAACTCTCAATGCTTCGGCATCTAGCTTAAGGGAAATTAGAAAGGTTCAATTAATTGAAGAGGACCCCAATGAGACAGAGACAAAGTTCTAAACTCCCAGTATCCCAATTCATTCAATTAAAGCCCAACAAGAACATCTAAGAATAGATTCAGTAATTCATACATTAGCTAGCAGTAAATATTAGCCACTACACTGCTTAAATTAAATTGAATCAGTGCTAATATAACACGTATAGCAGAAAACATTAAAGGCGGGGAGAGCAAAAGCTTAGGGTACCATGCGAGGGTATATCCTAAACCAGATTTCTTATGCGTGCCAAAAGAAATGAAATATGATGAGCTAGAAAGGAAAACAAAGAACAGGATAGAAAAACATCACCGCTGCTTTAAATCAGGATCCAAAGAAATGTGCTTGTCATATTAAAGAGCAACACCAGTCATGTACAACATTACCAACAGCTTGATATTCAGTCTGAAAACATCTTCCTCAGCCTATCTTACAACTTTACACAAAGAACTATGTCTCAAGAGAAACAGCTTACAATTCATAGATATCCGATCAACAACCCTTACAATGTTTTCTCATGAGTTTTTATATATGAAAAAGAGGCAAAGGAGATAGATGAAACACTAAATGAAGTATTAAACCAGAGCAGGAGGAGAGCCTTGAGGCCCATTCTATTTTAATTTCTATGCATCAAACTTCTGTACTCTTTGGATGAAAGAGTGGTCTTCGGCAGGCTGAAATTTACTCCAGGTGTGTTCGTGATGTACTCTCAGTTGTAGTACTCTGCAGTACTTTGGTGAATAAAAAAAAAGGCAAATAAAGATTATGGGGTCTGCTATACTATGTAACAAATTCTCTGTTAGCATTAGGACTGTGGTCAGGGTGGAAAACCTCTCAGGAACACAATGTAGAACAAGGACAGTATGGGTACTGTGTCCTTCCTCGGGAGGGAACTTCTGCTGATGTGAAACACTGATAGTATTGTTTTCTATGCGTTAGACCTTATCAGGCCCTCTGTGACAATCATGAGGGCTTCAAACTGGTACATTTGTTTTTAAAACACTGGGTTAAGGCTTTAAACCTCTAATAATGGGCATTAAGCAACTTTAATTCTCCAGTGATACTCTTTGCCGCATCATGACTGTCTATGTCTGTGAAATTGGAACCTTTAAATGATGCTAGAGAGGTTGTACAGAGTCGAAACTTGTACTTTGATGAAATATTTCCTGTCGAAACCTTCCCAAACATTTTCCTGCAATACCAGGCTCTAACACTGGTCACGGCTGTAATGGCCTCTTTTTGCTCTAAACCACAGTAACTACGACTATGGAATACAGAGTGATTAAAACACTCTGCGACAACCCTGCACAATAAGAAAAACACATTAAAAAATCCAGGGAGCAAGGAAAGGATGCTTTGGAGGCCTGCTGAATGGTGGAGGAATGGTGGAAAATGCAGTGGGATGGTGAAAACAGGTAAAAATAATGCAAAAATGGTGGAAGACTAGACAGGTGGAGGCTTAATGGAGAAATGCATGCTGACCGTTCGATCATTGGATGGGGGCGATGATCGATGACAAAAATTAAACGATAGAAGGGCCTTGGAAATCGGGCAAAATACAAACGAAATGGGGAAAAAGCCACGAAAACAAGTGATGTGGAGCTCTGGTGGTGGGACCCGGTCAATGGCGGGGGAGATCTAACCTGGAACGTCGGATCTCAGGAGGAGATCGACGACTGTGATCGTGTTGGAGGGCGATCACTTGTGGGCCAGGGGTCTTGTTTACTTCGGTTATCCCCTAAGCATATTTTGGGCACGATCACCGTCGGATGGACCAGCCTCGGATCGGACGGCGTACGCTCATATCGCGCCGGTCCCACAGTCGGCCTTTAACGCCCGGGGAGAGCAGGTTTCAAAAACAGCTTGAGGCCACATGTTAGCTGGTGGCGTTGATCGCTGCCGATCGGGAAAAACAGCCTTCCCTCAAAAAGTGGTGCGATCAAAACCGCCGGTTTTGCACAGTGAATGACGCGGGGACCACTGGGGCAGCTGATTTGAGGACCGTTGATCTGCAGATTAGATCGACGGTTGATATGTGATCGGAGGGGTGAACAGGGGAATGCAGACACAATGGAACTTGCGATGACCGTTGGATTAACAGGAAAACGATGGCGGATATTGCAATCGCGAATCACAATTGGGGGATGCAGCGGGTGGCATAGTTTAACAAATGCGATTGCGATCGGAGCAGACTTGCAATGGCTGTCAGATCAGGATGAGAAACAACAATGAGGAGCACTCCCGAGATCCGTAGAAAAAAACGTCATCGCATCAGAGCTTTTGTTTTAACACAGGAATGCGCTCCCGACCATTTATCCAATTGCGATAAGTGATTTATGAGATAACACTTGGTTTTAGCGACCGAGTTATGTGGGGAAGTGGTTTTGGGGGCTGGCCGAAGGGGGCCAAGCCTACATATGACAAAGGGGTGATTTTGGCCCGATTTTCATGCATTTTAAGGCCAAAAGAGGAAAACGGTAGGGAGAATAAAGAGTTATTTGGCCAAACAAAAGGTATTTGTGAGGCTTAGAAGGGGGAAAAGGATGATTTAGAGGATTAATGGGGAGAATAGAGAGGAGTAGAAAAGGGAAGAAAACAGATGTTAAATGGGGGTGAGATAAGAGGAGAATAGGGCCTTTTGGGCATTTTCTTCACAGCAGAAAGGATTTCTCATGTAAATAGCAGTGGGGATTTATCAAAAAACAAAGGCATAGGGAGGCTTCAAGGATGATGTGTTTTCAGGGGAAATGCATTCCTTGAAGGCTCAAAAACAATTTAGCCCCCCATTTGCTTGTAAAAAAATTCATAGGGGGCTAACAGTGGCTCCACATGGGGATGGCTTCTTCTTGAAGGAGTCAAGAATTCAAAGAATGATCTTTGGTGTAGGCCAGATTCCTGTTGCTTGTCACATCCATTTTCTTTCTTGGACCAGCTGCCACAAATCATGAAGTCATCATATCAGCAGTAAAATTCTCCCAAACAACTACCTACCCAAACTATAGTCCTAAAAATTTTCTTCTGGGTGCATTTGGACTAGCAGACCCTTTACATCATCAATTTTTTACAAACATGAAAATAAACCTATTCTATTTCTACCCTTATTACTCCATGTTACCAGATTAAACTGTTGGCCTCATAACTTTCTCTACCTAAACTAATGTATGATAGGATTAGACTTGTCTAGAAGACTTCTTCTCTACATTCTAAGATGGAAATTGAAAAACAGTCGAGCCAGGAATAGACTGTCTGGCTCACTGTGGACCATGGCATAAAGACAAAACTGCCCATGGACTGACAATTTGCAGAAATTAAAAACAACTGACTAAATGCTCACAGCCTGAGCTTTATTTCAGACTTCCTACCTACTCTACTCTAACCTGGAAATATCTGAAGCTCTAAGTGATACAATAATGCAAATGCAGCCAGTCAAGAAGTAGAAAAAAAGGATAGAAGCACTGACTGTTCATCAGAGACAACCACAGGGTGCTCTGCCTGTGGTTCTTCAAAACTGAGGTCACCATCAGTGGTGACCACTCCTGATGATTCTGGCCCTGAAGAAGGATCAATGCTGGAGAATTTGAGCTAATTAGGGCCTCCATTTACTCTGCCACAGGATCAATGAAAATATGATGTACGCTTTCTTCTTTCAGGCCTGCCATGAGTGGTAGATTGTCTTCATCCTGGGCAGCTGTGACTATTGCTTCTTCCACTGCATCTTTAGAGTGGCTCTTGAAAGCCTGATCACCTTCTTCATGCACGTCGAAAGGAAGTGGAATCTCCTCTCTCTTAGGGGGATGGAGACTTTACAAAAATGCTCAGGGGTCTCTGAACTGGTATGATTTCTTTTGTGAGTTTAGAAATTCAATCTCAGCTTCATACCTTTCCACCAGCACTTCTAGAAAAACTTTCTTCAGCTCAGGTTGGTTATTGAATCTTGAGCTGGAAAGGAAAACCTCTGGAAGGTCCTTGCTTCTAAGTTTAGCCAGTATATCTGATATTCCACAACGAAACTCTTCGAGGGGAATTAGCTTAGAGTCTTCCATTAGTGAAGTGACTTGGTCCCAGTGGAGTCTCGTGAAACCAAGATAATCAATGGCCTACTGATCACCAGTGGACTCTTTTAATCATTTAGGAGTTGTGGAGTTCCCAGGTGGAGGATTTAAGATTTTACTGTCCACTGCAGTGCTTTACTGCCAAATCAAATCTTTTGGTCTCTTCCCCAGTGGAGTCGCCATTATGTTGGTGACGACAATGGGACACAGACCAATGTTAGCAGTTATGAACTCTCAGATTTTCTCCCCAGCAGAGTCGCCATTATGTTGGAGACTACAATGGGACACAAGACCGGATATAGCAATTAAGGGCACTCAAAGTTTCTTCCCCAGTGGAGTCGCCATTATGTTGGAGACTACAATGGGACACAAGACCGGATATAGCAGTTAAGGGCACTCAAATTTTCTTCCCCAGCAGAGTCACCATTATGTTGGAGACTACAATGGGACACAAGACCGGATATAGCAGTTAAGGGCACTCAAAGTTTCTTCCCCAGCGGAGTCGCCATTATGTTGGGGTTCCCATGTATTGGCAAGTTTGCCAATACCAAAAGATGAGACAACATCAAAACCAGTTTCAGACCTCAGGATCTAGCCCTCCTGGGTCCAGAGAGGTATCTCTCTATATAGACAGAGGTTTATGTCTTTGAAAGCTTGAAAGTTAAGGTATTAGGCTAGTTATAGGTATTGGATTGTTTGATTGATTGTTTGTTTGGTTGTTGGGAATCGGAAAGGAAGGGTTCAATGTGAGGCAAGGATGTGCAAAGAGGGTTGTAGGTAAAGGAGGTGTTAGCCGCCCATAAATTCTGTCATATCAGGTGGTGGCTAAATAATGTTGGATAGCCTTCAAGAAACAATTTTATTACTAAAATTGATGATGCATAAAGTCTTTTGATAATATCCTATCCTTTGGATAATCGTCACTGTTGTTTCCCTTCAGAACTCAGAAATCCTGCTGATTTCCAAGCTAGATTACTGTTGCAAAGGCCTTTTTCCTTCCTCCCACTTCAAAACTAACCTTCATTTGCCTCCCTATTTCTCCATAAAATTCCTCTATTTTTCATGAGTTCCCTTCTTCCATTCATGAAAATCCATTTTTATAAGGTTTAAAACCCACTTTTAAGCCTTATCGGAACCCTCAATTTCCCTTGAAAACCATTGGAAAACCATAAAAACCCACATTTTGTACATATATGGGTCTTAGACCCTTCCCGCATAAATCCCTGGTCATATGACCCTCGGCCCCGCAATCGGGCGCCAAGCCATTTTAAATATTAAACGCACCTGCCCAAAGTTTTAAAACCTTTGGTTTTGTTAAAATTTCGATTTTTATTATATTACAAAGTTTCTGCCGGTTCAAATTTCAAATTAATCTCCACCGTCGATCTGATCTACAAATCGACGGTGCGGAGTACGTCTCCCCGGTGGTCCCCACCATCCACTAGTCGATTGCCGAAACCGCATGGTTTTCATCGCACCGCCTTTGGGAAAAGGTGGTTTTTTCCCGATCACTAGCGATTCCATACATCATGTGACATGCGTCCCCTGTACTTTTTCAAAACGGCTTGCTCATCGCGCTTTATCGTTCGTATGTGGACGCCCAATGATATTTCCGTGCGTCGTGCGATCTGGGGCGAGCCATCCAACGGCTATTGCTCGCCGAAGATGCCCGATAGTTAACCGGGCTACGGCGCGCCATCCGGTTAATCTTCGCCATCGATCTGATCTGCAGATCGACGGTCCATATTCCATCACCCTGATTCCATCACCCAGTCAACGATTCTCCGTTTTTGACTTTCCCCTTTGCTCCCGACCGTCAATCTCTGCGCGATCGACGACTCTGATTTAATCTTTCTTCTGCCTTCTTCGATAAATCCTAATCGTTGGATGATGCCATCCAACAGCCACGCTTCCTCCACGTGTCCTCTGCAGCAGTAAACCTATATATGCAGGATTTTATAATGGTTGTTTGTATTTTGCAGGGTTTAAATGGTTTTCTCACCATTTTCGAAGAAAATTCAAGGGTGGAGGATGACAATCTTCCTACCTTCGATCCATCACAGAAAATCATCGCAGGATGTTAAAAACACGTTTCTTCAGTGTTTTCCTCAGGCATTGATGCCACATAACCCTACGCAGCCCTGTTTATCAAAAAAAACCATGGATCGGGCACAGTCAGAGAGTATCAGTGATGAAGACCAGAATTTACCAGAACAGAGGATTAAAGGACAAATTTTTGGGGATTACGTCTAAAATGCCTATCAAAAGCCTAATTCCCAAGTAAAACACAGTTTAAAGACAAACTCAAGGGTTTCTTCAATAGAAAAGCCTCCACCGCCACATCTGAGGCAAAGTGATTCCTCCCAGCTGCTGAAATGCCACCTGTGCCTCAAAGTATTCAATCAGATGCTGAATTTATTGATCGGGATCAGATATTTGTCTCAAAACACAGCCGAAGAGTTACTTCTGCAAGGGACTTCAATGCAAAAAATATCTGCAGAGTTGCTTCGACGCCACACAGAGCCTCAAAGGTCAACAAAAGCTCCCACCGAGCTTAAAAATTTATGTAAAACATTTAAGACAGAAGATATGTATGTAAGTTTCTTCATTGAGCCCCTCAAAGGCCAAGAAGCCATTAAGTCTGTATTATTTGTAATTGGAAATTTTTATCAGATCACACCTCCTCATTCTTCTATATATACCTCTGTAGAAGATGAGTGAGTTGTTGGTTGTTGTTTGTGTGTGATCACAAGTTGTAATACTGAAACTCTTTGAAATAAATACATAGTCCGTTGAAGTTGAAGGAGAAATTGAAGTCTTGGAAACCTTGCTGATGTTGTTGCATGCTTGTTCCTGAGAAGGCTCTATCATTGGATCCATGAGCTTGGCTATTGGTGAAGTATTCTGAACTATTTAATGTTTTCCCCTGTTTTTATTATGTTCCATAACTTCTTACTACAGTAGGATAGAAATTTTTAGGCTAAGAAATGACTCCTGGAAGCACCTTAGACCTGTTCATCCTTCACTGTTTCATGCTTTCTTCTGCTGAAGTATTCTAGAGTCTTCAATCTCTCTCTTTAATCTTCATGCTTGTTTATTTCCTTAATAGTTCAAACAGTTGGTTTCAGCATGATTTATGGTTCTCCTTGCTTGTCTGCTGCCACTTAAAAACTGTTATTGAAGTATCCCTTTGAAGTTCTTTGCTTACAGTGAATCAAAGAGGTCAGTTTTGATCTTGCCCTTTGTCCTTGCTTAAATAGTTGGCTTAAAGGTCATTTATAATTATGATCATAGATTTTTTTAGGTGTTCCTTCTTCTATGACTTTAATTGTCAGTAAATATTTTATGTTTTCTAAGTCATTTGAAATAAAATATTTGAGGAAATAGGGTGTTCCCCGAATCTTAGATTTCATTTTAAAAGTTGTTTTGAGATCATTATTTTCTTAAAGCTGTGATTTGTAGAATTTATGGTTAGCCCTGTCTATCAAAGAACTCTTTATTTTTCAAATTATTCTTTCAAATTCCCTTTGTTGAGAATTAAACCTCTCTTTCCAAATCATTAATGTTCATCTCATTCCAAAAACAAAAGGATCCGGTGGCCAAGTTAGATTTTCCCTTTGATATCCCATATCCATTGATGAGTATGTTATGACCTCTTTTTGACTCCATTGCCCAATGAACCAGATATTTCTCTGTCCTATATATCTTTCCTAGGCCTTTCATGTTCTGTTGTATCATTCCAACCCAACCAAACAAACAAATAAACACCTAAACTTAATAACTAGTCTAAAACCAATACTCAAATCACACAAGATAAACCTTTGCAAACCAACTTTTGAGAGATCCCTCTATGAGAACAGGAGGACTAGATCCTGTAACTCTAAATATTGGTTTTGATGTTGCCTTGTCTTTTGATTTTCCAAACTATAAAAACACGGGACACCAATAGGAGGGATGATTTCAAAGAACACTCGAGACCATTGGGAAATGGAGTCAGGAAAGGGTTTACTTGCTATTCGATATGCAGGCTTTCAGTTGGGCTAGTCATCTAAAACATTGGATCTTAAAGATGATAGTGTGGCATGAAATGACAAGAAGGAAGGTGAAAGGCAAGGAAACCTCCAAGGTGACCCCTCAGGAATCAGATCCAAGGACAGGACATGCCATTGGACAACCTGTGATCCAGAACCTAAAGGTTAACTCTTTAGAAAAGGAAACATTAAATATTTAAACACAAAGGTGAAATCCTGAGATCAGAGAGAGACTTTGAACTCTCAATGCTTCGGCATCCAGCTTAAGGGAACTTAGAAAGGTTCAATTAATTGAAGAGGACCCCAGTGAGACATAGACAAAGTTCTAAACTCCCAGTATCCCAATTCATTCAATTAAAGCCCAACAAAAACATCTAAGAATAGATTCATTAATTCATACATCAGCTAGTAGTAAATATTAGCCACTACACTGGTTAAATTAACTTGAATCAGTGCTCAGATAACACGTATAGCAGAAAAAATTAAAGGCAGGGAGAGAAGAAGCTTAGGGTACCATGCGAGGGTATATCCTAAACCAGATTTCCGATGCATGCCAAAAGAAATGAAATATGATGAGCTACAAAGGAAAACAAAGAACAGGATAGAAAAACATCACTGCTGCTTTAAATCAGGATCCAAAGAAATGTGCTTGTCATATTAAAGAGCAACACCAGTCATGTACAACATTACCAACAGCTTGATATTCAGTCTAAAAACATCTTCCTCAACCTATCTTACAACTTTACACAGAGAACAATGTCTTAAGAGAAATAGCTTACAATTCACAGATATCCGATCAACAACCCTTACAATGTTTTCTCATGAGTTTTTATATCTGAAAAAGAGGCAGAGGGGGTAGATGAAACACTAAATGAAGTATTAAACCATAGCAGGAGAAGAGGCTCGACGCCCATTCTGTTTTAATGTATATGCATCAAACTTCTGTACTCTTTGGATGAAAGAGTGGTCTTCGGCAGGCTGAAATTTACTCCAGGTGTGTTCGTGATGTACTCTCAGCTGTAGTACTCTACAATACTCTGGTGAATAAAAAAAAAGGCAGATAAATATTATGGGGTCTTCCATACTGTGTAACAAATGCTCTGGTAGCATTAGGACTGTGGTCAGGGTGGAAAACCTCTCAGGAACACAATGTAGAACAAGGACAGTATGGGTACTGTGTCCTTCCTCGGGAGGGAACTTCTGCCGATGTGAAACACTGATAGTATTTTTTTCTGTGCGTTAGACCTTATCAGGCCCTCTGTGACAATCATGAGGTCTTCAAACTGGTACATTTGTTTTTAAAACACTGGATTAAGGATTTAAACCTCTAATAATGGGCATTAGGCTCCTTTAATTCTCCAGTGATACTCTTTGCCGCATCATGACTATCTCTGTCTACAAAATTGAAACCTTTAAATGATGCTGGAGAGGTTGTACAGAGTCGAAACTTGTACTTTGATGAAATCTTTCCTGTCGAAACCTTTCCAAACATTTTCCTGCAATACCAGGCTCTAACACTAGCCGCGGCTGTAATGGCCTCTTTTTGCTCTAAACCACAGTAGCTGCAACTATGGAATACAAAGTGATTAAAACACTCTGCGACAACCCTGCACAATAATAAAAACACATTAAAAATCCAGGGAGTGAGGAAGGGATGCTTTGGAGGCCTGCTGAATGGTGGCGGAACTATGGAGGAATTGCGGAAAATGCAGTGGGATGGTGAAAACAGGCAAAAATAATGCAAAAATGGTGGAAGACTAGACAGGTGAAGGATTAATGGAGAAATGCATGCTGACCATTCGATCATTGTATGGGGGCGATGATCGACGACGGAAATTTAAACGATAGAAGGGCCTTGGAAATTGGGCGAAATACAAACGAAATGGGGAAAAAGCCATGAAAAAAGGTGACGTGGAGCTCTGGAGGTGGGACCCAGTCAATGGCGGGGGCGATCTAACCTGGACTGTCGGATCTCAGGAGGATATCGACGGCTGTGATCTCATCGGAGGGCGATCGCTTGTGGGCTAGGGGTCTTGTTTACTTCGGTTATCCCCTGAGCATATTTTGGGCGCAATCACCATCATATGGACCAGCCTCGGATCGGACAATGTATACTCATATTGCGCCGGTTCCACAGTCGGCCTTTAATGCCCGGGGAGAGCGGGTTTCAAAAACATCTTGAGGCCACGTGTCAGCCGGTGGCATTGATCGCTGCCAATCAGGAAAAACAGCCTTCCCTCAAAAAGCGGTGCAATCAAAACCGCCGGTTTTGCATAGTGAATGGCGCGGGGACCACCGGGGCGGCTGATTTGAGGACTGTCGATCTGTAGATCAGATCAACGGTTGATATGTGATCGAAGGGGTGAACGGGGGAATGCAGATGTGATGGAACTTTCGATGACCGTTGGATTAACAGGAAAACGACGGCGGAGATTGCAATCGCGAATCGCAATCGGGGGATGCAGCGGGTGGCATAGTTTAACGAATGCAATTGTGATCGGAGCGGACTTGCGATGGCCGTCAGATCGGGATGGGAACAATGGTGGGGAGCACTCCCGAGATCCATAGAACAAAACATCATCGCATCAAAGCTTTTGTTTTAACACAGGAATGCGCTCCCGACCATTTATCTGATTGCGATAAGAGCTTTATGGGCTAGCACTTGATTTTAGCGCCCGGGTTATGTGGGGAAGTGGTTTTGGGGGTTGGCCAAAGGGGGCCAAGCCTACATATGACAAAGGGGTGATTTTGGCCCAATTTTCATGCATTTTAAGGCCAAAAGAGGAAAATGGTAGGGAGAATAAAGAGTTATTTGGCCAAACAAAAGGTATTTGTGAGGTTTAGAAGGGGGAAAAGGATGATTTAGAGGATTAATGGGGAGAATAGAGAGGAGTAAAAAAGGGAAGAAAACAGAGGTTAAATGGGGGTGAGATAAGAGGAGAATAGGGCCTTTTAGGCATTTTCTTCACAGTAAAAAGGCTTTCTCATGTAAATAACAGTGGGGATTTATCAAAGGTCAAAGGCATAGGGAGGCTTCAAGGATGATGTGTTTTCAGGGGAAATGCATTCCTTGAAGGCTCAAAAACAATTTAGCCCCTCGTTTGCTTGTCAAAAAATTCATAGGGGGCTAACATCTTGGAATATTCTTTTTTTAATTTTTCCAAATTTAACAAAGTCAAACTTGGTCCACTCATTTTTGGAATTCACTGGGCTTTTCAAACCTTCATAACTTGTACATACGACCTTTGTTTTGTGAATATTTAGCGGCGCCAAAATTGCAGCGACGAGACCTTTTCGGTCATTCAGGTTGCGACCGTTTCTAAGTACCTTCATTTTTGAGAATTTTTCATAACTTGGACATGATATCCTGATCATTCTTGGAGGCATCTTTTATAATCATTGTAATCACTAATAAAAGAAAGTTCTTTGCTTGAGGCAGCTTGGGAAATTTTCCCATGGCATCCCCCTTCCTCAGTTGAAGAGGAAGGACCTTTTGTGGGTGGATTGGCTTTGTTTCTAGTCTCTTTTATGCTTATTTCCATCACATGCATACTTAAAATTAACAACATATTCACTCCACAGTTCATTCACTAAATCTTGTGTCTAAAAAATCTAACATGCATAAGTTCCAAAATTTGCAAACTTGAAAAAATCTTTTTTATGTGTGAACAATTTATATTATGGGCAAGTTTTAATTGTTTCATGGTCATTTAGGCACATGTTTCATTGTTTAGTCCATTTATGCTACATATTTTGGTAACTATTGGAGCATTATCTTTCACTTGAAACAATTGTATCATAAAGAAAATCTATTTCACTTAACTTGCCTACTTTCATTTATTGGTGCAACACATATGAGTTTATTTCCATTCTAGTTTCTCAAGTTTAATTTGTTACTGCAATTAACACTATCTCATTTCTATTTCTTTTGAAACATTTCATGTAGAAATTTAATTGGAATAATCAACATAATTTTCATATAAAAGCTCCAAGCCTCACAAAAATTTTACCTCTAACATAATTTGGCTTAATAGACATCTTAGGGACCCTCTACTCCTCTATTGAATCCTCACCATGGGATCCATATCTTTGGGAGGGGGTGAGGTCTAAGGATTGAAGAGTTCATTTGAAATCTTGTTGTAGAGGTAACTAATAATTAAATTAACCAAGAGCACTATCCATCATATTTACTTTACTTGTCTCTTGATGGTCTTGAGTTTTCATATGCAAAGTTTATTCCAAAATCAAGTATTGTAATTCTCTTAACGAGTGTTTTTATTTTATGTTTCAAGTCTAACTTCACATTGGCATTTCCTTGTTCACATTTTTCGAGCTAATTACTAATTGTGGAGTTTTTGCAAGATATGTTTCAATGTTTTGACACCCAAATTTGATTATCTCAAAGGAGTTTTCTGTATCTTGCAATATCTAATGCTAAGAATATTTTTTTTTCATTTCAGGGCTACTTTGCTTTCAATTTTTTAGAGCATTACATTTTACTTCTTGAGAAAATATATATATCTTTCAAATGTTGAGTAAATTCTATATAAGGCACTGGTTTGTGGTTTTATCATGTTAATTATTGTCATTATTATTTCAAGTTGGTCACATCATATTTTGCTCATAAATCCTTAAAAGTAACCCATTTTCACTATAACACTCTTCTAGAACCTCACATCCTTTTAACTTAGTTTCTTCACTTTAGGGACCACCCCCCTTAGCTGACCTAGGAGAGAGCTAAAACGGAGAGAGTGGGGATTAGTGTGACAACCCCTTATCTGAGATCCTTGCCCCCAACCACACCTTGTGGGGTTGAATGCTTTTTCCACTAACTTGTAGGTAGGTGTAGGTGCAAAGGAGCGATAACAGGCCCGAAACTCCAAGTATTCTGTGAAATAGAAAATTTTCAAGTTAAATAAACATGGTTGGTCATTAAGCTGACCTAAACCTCTTCTCAAGTTGGCCTGCCCTAAGGAGACATGCCTTTTAGTTTTAGCAGAGAATGAACAATATAAATGTAGTGCTAAACCTTTAATTTTCATCATCATTTCGATCAACACTCAGAAGAGAATGAGAAAAAGGTTCACATCTCGTGAACTAAAGGAGGTAGAAAGAACAAATTGAAGATTCGTTCTTGGGTATAATTTTGTAATAATAATTGCACCTTAAGACCTGTGGCCTTGGATTAGTGAGACAACATCTCTGACCAGGTGTGTTTCTGTGGTAAAGGAGCTCAGATTAGTGTAAAGTTTTGGATTATTTAGACTGTATACACCTTATCTTTTTCTAATTGTTGAAGAGTTAGGAGCTCAGTCTTGTTTCCAATTAACAATCTTGATAAACCACAAGACTTATCTTCAGCTCATACATATGGTAGCTACGGGAGATCGATATCACCATAGGTATCTACAAGACTACGTTTTCAACTAAATTTAGGCTCCAGCTTTAGCCAAACAAATTTGGAACATTGCAGCTTCGGACAAGTATCTATTGGCTTGTACAGAATACTAGAAATAAACCCTCAGATTCGTAATTATTTCAGGAGTGATATACATCAAGGAATACCTACAGGACTTGTGATCTGTTTCATGCAGTTCACTATATCACTCATTTAAGACAATCAACTCAAAATTATTCTTGTGGTGTATTTCCCTGTGTAGTATTCACTTAATTGGATGCTTCTTTGAAGTTTGAAACAGTAAAAGACCTTGATCCAGATTTATGACTTGAACTTGTGAAAAAACTTAGACCTTTGTGAAGTGAAAAAACCTTTTTAGTGAAGCATTGGACCAAAAAGGAGCAGTCTTTGGATAAGTGCAAACTTTGGTGCAGAATTGATAAATAAGTGTGATGCAGAATAGATGGTGCAGTGTTGTGCAAATTGATGCAATGGATCATCTTTAAATTAATAATCAAATATATAAGTGAAGAAGGATTGTTGTCCTTGGGGTAGGTGCTTCTAACCACAAGGTTGGTCCCTTGAGAAGATAGGGTTGAAGCCCTAGAGGTTGGAGCCTCATCAAAGTCCAAGTTGGTGCTTGGAAATAGGTTGGTGCTGGATTATTGAAGGGTTGGTACTTTGAAATCTTATTGTACTCATTCATTTGAAAAATGATTATAATCCTTCTTGTTTCATAATAAAATTATCATTATACATTTTTTTTTTATATTTGTTAAGAATCTAACTGGTTAAAATAACAATTGAAAAGAAATATTGATTCACCCCCCTCTCAGTCTTTCCAACATAATACCCAGAGAGTGGTGTCACAAGGCTAGAACTGCAGCAGTGAGCGACTGGGTTGGAGAAGTCTGGTTTATTAAACATGTTGAATGCGTCGCACCTCGGAAAAAGCCCAGGGAGCATAACCTCTGTTAGACAATTTCTTGTACTGGTACATGATGGATACCTTTGGACGGTAAAAAGGATCCCCATCGATCCAATACTCATATGGAGAATTACAAGGCTGTCGTGTCAAGGACGGGACCCCACAGAAGAATTTGTGGGTAAAGACCAGGATAAAGCGATAGCTCAAAATATGAAGGAGAAGTTCGGATTGATGAAGGGGAAGCGAAGATACAATGTCAATTCAATAAATTACCAATAAGTTCGCTTCGCCGCACACATATTAGCCAGTAAGATCATGAGAAAATGCCACTAAAATCCCTGCAATAGTGGTTTCATTAGTTGTACGGTGCACGAACAGGGTTGAGTACAACTGGGCCGAATATATTTTCAAGGAAATTTTGGATGACTGCATCGAAGTACAGGAGAAAGGTACAATCTTTCATTATGCATGGTTGATTTTAATTATAGCAATGCTGGCATGGAAAGAACTGGAGGAGTCAAAGTTTCCTCCGGTATCGTCAAATGTTGTGAAGCTGGGAGGTATGCCATATCCTTGTGAAAAACCCTGAAAATGGCCCTTTTAGCATTGGCGCGAGTAGGCAGTTCAGTACCCGCGCCAATGGGGAAAATCCTTCAAAGAGGCCGCGCCAGTTGGCTCTCTGTCCCAGAGTCGCACTCGCGCCAGCCAATTTGAGAGGTGTTTTTTAAAAATAAATGGCGGAAGTTTCGTCCTAACTGATCCAGGAACCGATATCTATCTTGAGTTGGGAGGTTTGGCTATGGATTTCCATAGAGAGGAAGTGGTTTGCCACCTCTCATGGAAGCTTCCTTGATGATAGGGCCAATCCCATGATTATAGGGATCCCAACTCCTCTTCCTCCATCTATAAAAGCTTGCCCATCTCCATAGCAAGCTAATCTTCAAGTCTTCAAGTTCCCAAATTTCCAAGAGCCTTATGCTGCAAGAGCCTCCATAATTCCCTTAAGGCCAATTTCAAGCAAGGAGACTATCGTCAAGGTCCGAAGAGAGGAGTATGTCCCATCCTTGACAGGCTTTTCGAGACGTGTTCTGCTGGCGACCCCTCCAAAGGAGAATTCAACATCAGAACTATGGTTGTAATTTTCCTTTGATTGATTATTAATGAACGACTATTGGTTATGGTTCCATTCTTGTTGTTATTTATGATGATGAGTTATGTCCTTTCTGATTGACATATAGTTGCATCTACTGGATTTTACGCTTGTGTTTGTTTTGTTTCTCGCATGTGTAGGTGTCCCATCACGGAGATCGTGGGGATCGTGATCTGCCACGGCTGAGGAACAGGAGCGCCACCTCTTCTACAACGACTGCGTTGGATTCCAGGTAAGCCTTTGTTGCTAGTTGGTTTATTTGCAATTAGGAACCTGCACTATAGCGTGATTGATTGTTGCTAGACCCAGTCTGGGATAGTAGGGATCGCCTCTGTCTGCAGAGGGGATTTACCTCCACAACAAATTGGCGACTCGGCTAGGGAATCAGCTTGTTATTTTATTTGTAAGCTATAGACAGAGCCTGAAGTACAGCCAGATAGCCTTCGAAACGCTTTTACTCTGCATTAGCGGAGTAAATCAATGCTGCTTTAGTCAATCTCCGGTTTAGTTTACGGACTGAACAACTTGGAGTATTGTCTTCTCTTTTCGGTCAATTTCTTGGCCTTGCTTGCTTGGTCAGCTCTTTGGACTATTTTTTTGTTTGTTTGGCTTTGTTTTGGCCTTCTCATCACTTGTCTGTGTCTGAGATTGCTTTTTTTTATTTTCCCATAGTAAACTCGGCTGGCGCACTTTTCAGCGTGACAGTCGCGCCCATTGGCGCAGGTTGCCTGTGTATCACCCACGCCATTGCCTTTCTGGTGCTAATTTCAAGCTCACAGTCGCGCCAATCCTGTGAGCTATTAGGGTTTGTTGTGTTTCATGCTTTCTTGGACTGACTTGTGATTTTCATCTTGTTTTTTCGGCTGTTTGAGTGCACTAGAGCCTAGTTTGGCTGATTGTAACCTCCATCCTTTGGTTGTTTGCCTATTTCTTTCGATTTTGCATTCGAACCCTAGGGCATCTAGGTGCTTTTGTGAGTCGAGCCTCCCTTGGGAGTTTTTGGTTTTCATTCGTTCAGTCAAATTTGGGATTGCTTCCTTGCATTCGTTTGACAGTTGTCTATCATTTTATTGCGCTTTTTGAGTGACTGATTTCGTTTTCATTTGAATTTTGCTTTGTTTCATTTTGGGCCTAGATTACACGTCTCATTAGTGTCTTTGGGACATTTCTTGGTTTTGAGAGACTTTTGGTCAATTTGAGATCTGATTGTTTGTGCCATTGAGTGAAATCTGCTTGTTTTTGCTCTCTTGTTATCATTTCTCAAATTGCTTCTCATTTTTTTTTGGTTTGTTTAGTGCATCTAGCTCTCAAACATTGAAAATAGAAAAAAATGTATTTTTCTTTTGATTGATTAGTGAAAATTAAAATCTTTTTGGTGTTATTAGTAATTAGTGACTTTGAAAGAAAAGTTTTTAGTTTCATTAGCTGCATTAGAGATATCACTAATTGTCTTCCGATCATTTTTTTTGTGTAAAAAGCTCTTAACTCTTCTATAGCTAGCTTTCATCGAATGAAATGATATACTGTGGCATGTAGTTTTGCATTTAGGAGATTTTTGAAACATCACATTCGTTAGGGCCTGAAAACTGAAACGTAATTGAAGATAAACTTTAAAATTTATTCAATTAACCTAAGGAAGCATTGAAACATTAACGAAACATTTAGAGGTCTAGGCTAGAGATGTGTTCCGGCGTCTTTAAACCTAGTAGCTGTCATTTGCCTCTTGGCTTTAGACAGCGCTAATATGGATTTGTGCTCCCCGTACAGCAAAGTGGCCCAGCAAGGAGACCCCACTAGGTTTCAATCCTTTATCCATAGGAAGCCGAGTCTGCGCCCTATACTGCGTGATACACGGACACGACGTGGGGAGATTTCCTTCACGTACGTTAAGTCCTTGGTTGATTTCTCTTTCATTTTGAAACCAAGGTGTATATTGCAGTTCACGGTTATTTGGTACACCCTTTTGCCTAGTATTCCTGAGTAGTCATTTGATCTTTTCTGACTCTTTAAATTTGAAAGGATCACCAAGCGCTTGTCCTTTCACGCTTGTTTCAAAATTGAAAGAGATAGAGTCACCTTTCATCCGTTTCTCGACTCTTAAAACATGAAACGGTGAAGTTTCTAAATTTCAATGTGGTAAAATAAATCACCCGCGATCACATGCCCTTTTAGAGTTTTCTTGTTGGCCGTTTGATTGTGTGCCTTGGTTTTTAGCCCGTGTGCCATTTTGAGTTGTTGATGGCAACTTTTCCAGAGTTCACCAACCAAGGAATCCCCTCGGATGGGAATCCTGGTCATTTTCCTCCTTTTGGAAATGTTGGTGCTCCTTATATGGCAACGTTGTCCCTTCCTGGGTTAACTGTTGGGTTTCCTGTTTGGTTGTTTTCAACCTCTGTGGTCCCGGATGTCTCGGCTACTGTTCAATCAGTTCCTCCACCTGAAAAACATCATGTTGATTCCAAGGTGGACCTCTCCCCTTCTTCGCATGTTTCTGCATCCTCCTCTTCTACTTCACCTGGTGAAAGTCTGGATTCGAGTAACCAGGTGGCTAAGAAGAAGAAGAAGAAGACAAAGAAGAAGAAGTCTGATAAGAGAGAGCCTAAGGCTGCTGCTGCTGCTTCTAATGCACCTCCTCTTGATAAACCTTCCAACCCTCCATGGAAAGTCAAGCTCCCTTGCATGTTGTGCATGGGAGACCATCTTCTTCGAGACTACCCTGGCATTCCCAAGGTGCTCGAAGTATGGTGCAACAGTCGCCCACCATTGCCTTTGGCTTCTGGGAGTCAGGTTGGGGGCACGTCTTTGGCTGGTGCTGGTAAGGCTCCTAAGAAGCAGGGTAATATTACCAATCCCTGTAAGTTGTGTGAAGGGCACCATGCCATTCACCTTTGTCCGTATATGGATGAAGCCAAGCGAGTCTTGGACAACTCAGTTGTTCCTACACCATGCCTCCCGGTTGGTTATAAGCAGCTGGCTTTGAGTCCTCCACCAGCTGATCCTACGGTTGGTCAAGAGTAATCCTTGGTCAATCCCTCTTCCTTGGAAATTCCCATTCAAGAATCCGTTCCCGACCAACCATTGGTCGTGGGATCAGTTGAGCTGGCTCCATCTTCGGTGCACCAGGTCTTTTCCGTCGAGAGTGGACCTCACACCCCTCATGTTCTTCTGGATTCTTCAGATTCTTCGGACTTGGAGAAAGATTCTCCTGTCCCTATACCTTAAGAAGCGGCTCCTCCTCCTCCTGTGATGGAGGTCTCGGAGGATTCCCTTCCCACCTTCGAGATGGAGGTCGTGGAGGATGCTCCTTCTTCTTCCGTAACACCAGGGGAAGACCATATTAGTTCGATGGTAGCCCCTCCGAGTAGTTTGGTCGCTTCCTTTGATTGGAATCGATTTGCAGGATACCGCCTTCCGTCTTATGTGCCTTTCAAGATCACAGTACAGGCTTTTGGTCTGGTCGTACCCAGCACCATTATAGACGAAGGCGCGTCTGCTAGTATTTTATCCTCAACTACTTGGCACGCTTTCAGCTCGCCACCGCTTGCGCCTGTTACGCAGAATCTGTTGCCATTTAACAGAAGAACGAGTCAACCGTTAGGGATCCTTCCAAGGTTACCTGTTACTTTGGGAGGTAAAACCGTCCATATGGATGTGATGGTTGTTCGAGGTCCCTTGGATTTCAATCTGCTTTTGGGGCGCAATTACACCTATGCCATGGGAGTGCTTGTCTCCTCCCTTTTTCGTGTAGTCTTTTTTCCGCATGAAGGACGAATCATGACCATTGATCAACTTTCGTTCTTTGGTCTTGATGTGGCAACTGGCCCACCATCATCCCTTCCTGGTTTTTATCCACCCATTGTATCTTCCCCACCGCAGGTCAACTATGTGGCTACCTACCCCGTGCCTGTGCTCAGTGATGATGTCGTCGTGCATCAAGTGCTGGGGGCATTGGGTCCTGACTTCCAAGATGTTTTCCTTCCATCGGGAGTGGAACTCTTGAAAGCGATGACTTCTTGTTCATTATGATGAAGTATGTCGGAGCATGGTTCTTTTCTTGTGTCAAGCTCCTTAAAAAATGAAACAAGGTTGTTCGGAGCAGAGTTCCTTGTCTTGTGTCAAGCTCCTTAAAAAATGAAACAAGGTCTGTCGGAGCATGGTTCTTTTCCTGTGTCAAGCTTCTTAAAAAATGAAACAAGTTGGTCGGAGCACAGTTCATTTTCTTGTGTCAAGCTCCTTAAAAAATGAAACAAGGTCTGGTCAGAGCAGAGTTCATTGTCTTGTGTCAAGCTCCTTAAAAAATGAAACAAGGTTGTCGGAGCAGAGTTCCTTGTCTTGTGCCAAGCTCCTTAAACCATGAAACAAGGTGTCCTGAGGATAGTTCTTTTAATGTGTCAACCTCGTTAAAACAATGAAACACATTCCCGTTCAATTCGAGTCTTTGATAAGATCTCGTAAAATACCATTCGAGTCTTTCTCTTGATCTCTTAATTTCAACCTTCACTCCATCTGCCTTTCATATGGATTGAAGCTTGGGGGGCATGTACCTCGAATTGAGTCACCATGCTGGGGGCATGCTTACTTTTTTCAAGCATAGTTTGTTTCCGTTTCAAGCTTGTGTAAAAATGAAACCGGTTTCAAGCATAGTTTATCTTTGTTTCAAGCTTGTGTAAAAATGAAACCAAATTCAAGCAGAGTTTCTTGATTTCAAGCTTATGTAAAAATGAAACCTTTCCCATTTTACCTCTTGTGATTGTCATCTTATCAGCCTGTCTTTGCCAGATGAGCCTTGGTTTTCTCACTCCATCGTCACTATCTGCTTGGCCGATCATATTCCTTCACTTGGACCCGTTCCTGAGGAACCGCTGCGATGAGTGGTCTTGTTAGCCATCCTCTTGACCTTTACTTGTTCTGAGCAGTTCCACCATTACCGGAACCAGTAGCTACCCTTTATACCACTCGTTCCTCCAGGAGGAGTCACCTTTCAGCTCTTTTCTTACTCTCGAAAATTGAAAAGATTGTTGAGTCGCTTGTCGTTTTGATCTCGTTAAAGTGGCTGCGAAACGACATCTACCCAGTATACGTTTACCCCTTTTTCGAGCTGGGATAGATTATTTACGAAAAAGGAATACCCTAGCCGATCGCGACTAGGAGGTTTCCTCAGACATAGTTTTCTACCTTTTCGGATCTGAGGAACTATTTATGAAAAGGGACCATTGGAGTTTACTTTTCAGCCGTCTTTTCAAACTCTCTAAACATGAAAAGATGCCGAGTTATTCCTTTGTCAGACTCGTTAAACATTGATGGCATTGGATTCAGTCGTGATGACGGTATTCGAGTTCCTCCTTCCTAGGGCTCGTTAAATGTACTAGGATGGATTCGTCCAAAGGACGAATTTATATGACAAGCATATGGTATCCTCTTCAAGCTTGTGTAAAAATAAAGAGGTACTCGCCGGAATGGTGGGGGAAAATGGAACCAACATCATTGTCGTGTCGGCAGTATGTCGCTCTTGAACATGGCACTCGTCTGCATTCGTGTCAGGTTGGGGACATCTCATCTCGTTTTTCACTTGCCTCCGTGGGTTTGGGTAATCCCTTTTGACCTCTCATATGCTCTTTGCCTCATCACTATGACCTCTGATATTTTGATGTCAAATACTGCCAAGCCCACTGTCGTGTCGTTCATATGTTCAAGAGAAGTTGACCTCTGCAAAGTATCAACCTTCCTCTGATTCTCATATGATCCTGATTCACAAAAAACATCGTTTTCCTCTGTCTCGTGTCGATGATGTGGGAAACATTATGGCCCACCTTCGATCAAGGTCACTTCCTGTCGACTTCAGCTCATTATCCGAGAAGCTGATCTAGAGACTCCCTTATGGTACCTTGGAGCCTGCATGCCTCAATGGTAGGTTCGTCGCATTCGACGTGAGGTTTTCATCATTGGCCTCCGATCGAGTGATTCTACGGGTGTTCGATGCCATCTCATTGATTCACATGCCGTAGATTGTACGTGTAGTACCTTGAGGGCCATCGTCATTATTGGTGGTACCTCTCGCGTCTGTTAACAGCTTTCATCATTGGCTGGTAATCAAACGATGTTCTTGCATGTTCGACTTCAGCTCACATATTCGCATGCTTGAACTTGTACTTCGTTCGAGTCAAGATGGAGCGCAAGACCCTGGATTGTGTCTGTTGTAATCCAGGCTGCTATTTTGTGGATTATTATGATTGATTACATGACTCATTTACCGAATGGCTGCGACCATACCTGAGTCTATTTATCGATCCTCACTGGATGGCTACATCCATACCTTGGATCTGGATTATTGTATACTCTGTTATGGATGGCTGCGCCCATAGCACATATATATCATGCATCTGAGATATCAGTTGTATTTCTTCGCGCAGGTTTTCCGACGGCGGAGTTTCCAGTTGGACACGTTCTCGTAAAGCATTTCACCCCTCTCTCTCTCTCGAGCCTCATGCTTTAGGGGGCATCTATTACACAACAATTTGTCACCGTCCCTACCATTCTCCATCCCGCACATTGGAGGGCTCATTCCGTGACCTGTGAGTAGAGACAAGACTTGAAAGTACTTTCATGACATCCCTCTGAACAAGAGTTTTCATTGCCCTGAAGACATCTCCTTGTGAAAAACCCTGAAAATGGCCCTTTTAGCATTGGCGCGAGCAGGCAGTTCAGTACCCGCGCCAATGGGGAGAATAATTCAAAGAGGCCGCACCAGTTGGAGCTCTGTCCCAGAGTCGCACTCGTGCCAACCAATTTGAGAGGTGTTTTTTAAAAATAAATGGCGGAAGTTTCGTCCTAACTGATCCAGGAACTGATATCTATCTTGAGTTGGGAGGTTTGGCTATGGATTTTCATAGAGAGGAAGTGGTTTGCCACCTCTCATGGAAGCTTCCTTGATGATAGGGCCAATCCCATGATTATAGGGATCCCAACTCCTCTTCCTCCATCTATAAAAGCTTGCCCATCTCCATGGCAAGCTAGTCTTCAAGTTCCCAAATTTCCAAGAGCCTTATGCTGCAAGAGCCTCCATAATTCCCTTAAGGCCAATTTCAAGCAAGGAGACTACCCTTAAGGTCCGAAGAGAGAAGTTTGTCCCATCCTTGATAGGCTTTTCGAGACGTGTTCTGCTGGCGACCCCTCCGAAGGAGAATTCAGCGTCAGAACTATGGTTGTAATTTTCCTTTGATTGATTATTAATGAACGACTATTGGTTATGGTTCCACTCTTGTTGTTATTTATGATGATGAGTTATGTCCTTTCTGACTGACATATAGTTGCATCTACTGGATTTTACGCTCGTGTTTGTTTTGTTTCTCGCATGTGCAGGTGTCCCATCACGGAGATCGTGGGGATCGTGATATGCCAGGGCTGAGGAACGGGAGCGCCACCTCTTCTACAACGACTGTGTTGGATTCCAGGTAAGCCTTCGTTGCTAGTTGGTTTATTTGCAATTAGGAACCTGCACTATAGCGTGATTGATTGTTGCTAGACCCGGTCTGGGCTAGTAGGGATCGCCTCTGTCCGGAGAGGGGATTTACCTCCACAACACTCATTGTGGCATACTAACAACCAATTGCGAGCACAGGAGAACAAGATGGTTTTCGTGATATATCACATGAATTTACATATGCTCGTGAACCAACATCCTTGCCTTTCACCGAGCTTGTATGAGCAATATAAATTTGTTGCGAAGTCCATGGCCGGTTTTCAAAGAGTATATGTGCATGCTCGAAGAGATACAATGAAGGCATGACATCCTCTGCCATACCTGGTAACAAAAAATGATATTATTGCACTGATACAGCAGTGGCCCACATAATGGATGACTCTGCTGGAGGAAGAGGCAGAAGGCATTCAGAAAGATGAGGAAACATCAGAGCATGGAGGACCAAGTGGAAAAGATAAGAAGAAGGATGAGGAAGAGGAAGAAGAAGAGAATCATGACAAGGAACCTCTTGGAGGAGATGAGTGCAGCAAAGAGCTGAAGAAGAAAAAGACATACAAAGGTAAGAGGAATGTACACAACGTAGCTTTCCCGACGAGTAGAAAGAAGTAGAAGGCAGATAGAATGAAGGATATAATGCCACTAGTCCTGACTAAGGGGTGTGAAAATTTCTGAATATGCTCAAACAGAAATCCTACTGTTAAATTTTTTATTCACTTCTCCTACTTACATTAAGTTATTAATCTAAAAATATTCAGCATTAACATCGAAGTAAACAAATTAACGACCTACACATACATATCTAAACTGAATAACATGCATAATGACAAAGTGACACACAAAAAATTTCTGGACAGTTGTCCCCGAAAAAACCCAATGCGGGAAAACCAGTCTTCTAGCTACTGGAGGGTTTTTATTATTAAGTAGAATCTAAGTACAAAAAATCTGAGCACAAACTGGTTAACCCGACAAAGAAATAAATAAACTACAGCTACACCTCTGTTCTAGAGACAGAAAAACTAACTGATTCACACCCTCAAATGGGATTTACAAAACTCAACCCTTTTCAGTCTTCAAAAACCTCAACATTGCTTTGAAGCCCTCTATGTTCGCCTTGATGGCCTGTGTTATACCCTGCGCTACTCAAGAAGGGCTTGCGTCACCCAAGACTGGGTTACGCTGCCCCTGCGCTGCCCTTGCTGGGCCCGTGTTAGCCTTGATAGCCTCTTGTTGCCCCTGCACTGCCCTTTCTAGGCCTGCGTCAAGTATGCGTAACCCTTGAAGCCTCTGCGCTACCCCTACTGGGCTCTTGGCTGAGCTGCATAGTTTTTGCCTTTGCGCTGCCCCGATCAGCTGCTTCTCCGCCCTTGTTGCGCTCTTGGCCTGGAATCAAACCATCCCTTTCGCCAATACTACCCCTCGCTGCAGCTGAAATGCTTCTAAAATTCTTAACAAACCACACCCTAGAATTCCATCTTAGTTTCAGTGCTCTCCCACTCTCTGTGTTTTCCAACCAACCCCAAAGCCTATTCTTATACCTTTCTCATTGAAACATCAACGACTATGATCTAATCTTGAATCAAAAGCTAAGATTAGAAGATGCTTGATCCATTGATTTAATCTGGGTCGTTGAATATTCAATGAGAAGATTATAAGAAGAAGCTCGATGGGCACTGGGAGAATATATCGAGTGAGAGATCTAGAGATCAAATTCTAAAGAGAGCAGCACAACATTTGTCAGAGGAAGATCGTAGTGATTTCCTCCAGTGAGGGGCAAGGATAGTGGCTGGTGGCAGTTTTCCAGATCTGGTGAATACAAAGCAAAGAAGGCAGACTAAGATCTAGAGAGGCAGCGTAGAGCCACGCTAGACAGCGCAGAGCCACACTGAGGCAACGCAAAGCCAGAGAGGAGATATGTAGTTTTGCTGAGGAGAAGTCCAGATCTAGTGTCAGGAGCCAGTGTGTGAGACTAGAGGGTTAGAGATCTGAAAATTTAGCCAGTAGATTGATTAGCGAGAGGAGTGATGCAGTCCCTACGAGTTGTAACGTAGAGGCAGCACAGTGAATGCGCAGAGGCAGCGCAGTGACTATGCAGAGGTAGCTTGGGGCTAGCCATTCAGAGGCTAGAGCAATCTCAGATCGCCAGTGATAGTGCGAGGTTGATTCTCACTTCCTTTCTGTCAACTATATTCTCTATATTGGATAGCCAGTAAGGCATCCAAAGATTTGTATTCATCAACTATTGCATAATAATACAAACCCTCAGTTGTTGCATTGGTTTTCCCACATTGGGTTTTTCTGGGGACATTTGTCCAAAAATAACGGTGTCGATTGTGTGCTTATTTCTTTCTTGCGTTGTATTTTGTTTCCACAACACTTTTATATTTTTGTAGGTTGCAATGTCATGTATTCAGTGTTTGTTGTAGATATCTACCAATAAATTGTTCAGTAAAGATTAACAATTAGGTGAATATTTTCCAGTTGCTACAATAGCATTCCAGATTTAAGAATTTTCACATGGTATAAGAACATAGGTGAAGCAAAGAAGAGCTCAAAATCAGAGTTGAAGAGGGAGTTTGAAGCACTGCGTAGGCAACAGAACTAATCCCTAGAAGGGTTGTGCAATCCCGTGCCCAAAGGACAAGATTTTCGTGGAAAAATACTTCTCTGAGTTTGTCGACAAAGAAGAAGATTTTCTAAATCAAAATTTGTCAGTGGCAAATGGAGCAACGCAACAGCTTCAGCGCTGAGCAGATCTTTAGCTGGGATGCAGATTTTCTGTAGCAGTTGCTAGAGCAGAAAAATGTTAGAAGGGAAGAAGAGCACACTGAGGGAATTCTGACCTCAATTATAATTTCCCATGCAGAAGTAGCAATAGCTGAGAGAAGTTTTGCTCACTCCAGCGGGGCATGCGTAGAGTTAGTCAACAACTGCGTAAAGGGTTGGAGGCAGACTTCGATATTTTTTTTGGGCGTGATGGAAGCAACCGGGTCGAGATATCAAGATCGGTTGGAGGGTGCCTCCAACTATGTGATCTGGAAGGCAAGGATCTCCTTCTTTCTAGATGAACATGATCTTAAAGCCTTCATCGATAATGTGGTAGTCGTCCCTGTAGATCCGAATCCATTGAAAGCTTACAATAAGGATAAGGCAAAGGCTAAGAGGTTGATCCTCGACAGAGTGAGAGATCACGTTGTATCTCACATAGTAGGCAAAGGCACAGCCAAAGAAATGTGGGATGCACTGGCCACGTTGTATCAGGGATCTTCCGAGCAACCGAAGATGTACTTGGAGGAGAAGATGAGATCCACGAGGATGCAGAAGGGGGAGTGCATAGATCCCTTCCTTACGAATCTTCAGGAAGTCCAGGATCAACTAGCAGTTGTAGGGTTAGCATTGTTGAATAAAGTTATCAATGATCATTGATGGCATCATAATTGAATTGTTGAAGCAAACCCTAACCCTAGGTGAAAACCCTAATGCCCTAACTACTTGACTTGACCCTAGGTGAAAACCCTAAGGTGTGAAATTCTAACCCTAAGTATGTCTAAACCCTGAGGTACCCTAGCTACATTGTTTTCCTTGCCCTAATAACGAAACCCTAACCTATCATTTCTCATCAAACTCTAAATATCCTAGTTGACCTAATAAAATTAATCTCATATCCATTGTTCTTGCCTATATCTCTATAATGAAGAAGCCCTAGAAATATAGTATAAAAGAAATCCTAAATTAACCCTAAGCCTTAAGATATATTAAGGTGTATAAATAATATATATAAATTTCACTCTCAACTTACCATCTTACAAATTCCTTGTCACAAACCAATATAAATCAATATACTAAAATATTTTAAAAGCCAAAAAAAAATTTAAAAATTAAAAAGAACAGGGAAAACCAAAAGTAATACTAATTAAATACATTAATAAAAACATGGGTCCGCTTCACGTTCAAATAAAATTATGTATATAATCTTTTTATAATACTACACCATGACATGCTTTTGAAAATTAAAGTAAAACACAGCTCCACACTCCACGTAATTCAAACAAGCTACAATATTATTTAATGACACTTGCATGTGTCGGCCTCAATCCACATATCGAATTATCCATTGTTTGTGACGGTTGCACCATATTAATAAATATGACTCGAGCCAGTTTGAAATAATGATCTCGGTGAAGAATGCGTATAAGAAGTACATAAGAAAATACGAAGCTAAAGAGAATATTTCAGTGTCCAAGTTAACTTGCGAAGAAGCTTAACCTGTGGAGGATAGATAACGAAGGCGTAGTGAGATATCTGAAGAATTCGATCAAGAAACTCACAAAAAAAGGATATACGGACCTGTGGTAACAATTTCTCAAACAACTCGATTTAGTGAAGACTCGTAATAACTCGGACATGATTTATCTATTGCAATTACTGTTTGGGCCTACGCAAATCAAAACTCATTTTTGACAGCTCACATTTGTTCTTACGTCAATCTATGAAGCAACCTGATTTATCTATTGCAATTACAGTTTGGGCCTACGCATATCTGAACTCATTTTTGAAAGCTCACATTTGTTCTTACGTCAACCCATGAAGCAACACTTCACAACGTCACAATTTCTGGAGCAGCATTTTTCTGGATCGAGGTAGTGACAATTCAGTTTTGCAAAGCTTATCTCGGTGGAGAAACAAAATCTTAAATCTGTGGTGATTTGCAAGAATACTTGAGGCAAGCATATCTTGGAGGTCCATATGTTTCACTGAATCACTCTACTACCTCTGTGATCATCCTCAAACTACAGGTAACATACCTCTTTGATCACCCTCGGTCCTGTAGATTGTCATTACAGTGGAACAAACCTGTGGAGTCTTGTGAAGCTCGGGTCACAACCTTGGAACCTGGTCTATAGGACTTGGACCTATTTGGACAGAAATTATATCAGTGGTTTTGGTAATCATATTTGGAGCAGTGATCCAAAACCATATTTGGAGAAGTTCTAAAAACCTTGAAGTTTTGAAGACATCCTTATAGGCCAAACTTGGAGCAGCCTTATTGAAGAATTGTGGTTATTGAAGACACCCTTGGTTTGAAATTTTGAGGGGCAGCGTATTGAAGAAGACTTAAGCATTAAATACTTGTCGGAGAAGGCTTTGTTGAGAAAGTCATTGAATACTTGGAAACAACCTCATTGAAGAAACTATGTAGTAGCAATATTAAAGCATTACCAAGGAAATTGTGTTGAGAACATATTGTTGGGGAAAGCATTGTTGAAAAACCTTTTTTAAGAAGATGAATTGGAAACATTAGTGGAAACTTGATGCATGATTGAACCTTGCATGGAGTAACCTTGACAGAATTTGTTTGGGTAACATGAAGAGGAGTGATGACACCTTCATGAGAAGACCAAGTTGTCATTGATGAGCTAAGTGCTTTGGAGATTGTTTGAGGGCAATGTTGAAGGTGACATTGTCAGGGCTCGTTGTAGAAGATACTAGGAGCCATGAAGAATCATCAAATCTAACTTGAAGAATTGAAGGAAAGGGTTGCAGCCCTAGAGGATAGGAGTCCTCAAGAAGACCAGGTTGGTGCTTGTACCAAAGATTAGGTTGGAGCCCTAGAGGTTGGAGCCTCAAGGTGACAAGGTTGGTGCCTTGGAAGATAGGGTTGAAGCCCTAGAGGATTGGAGTCCTCAAGAAACCAGGTCGGAGCCTGTACCAGAGATAGGGTTGGATCCCTAGAGGTTGGTGCCTCAAATTGATAAGGTTGGAGCCTTGGAAAGACCAAGTTGGTGCTTGGCACAATACAGGTTGGAGCCTGGAAGATCGAAGTCTTCATCTAAGGTTGGATCCCTATATTATTATTTTATTTTACTTATTGTAAAGAAGAAATTAATAAAAGTATTTATTTCATCATTGTTCATTTTGTTTTCTAAATATAAGTGATCTAACTGGTAAAATTAACAATTGAAAAGAAATATTGATTCACCCCCCTCTCAATATTTCCAACAAGTGCCTCAAGCAACGGAGATGGTGAGATTAGCATTGAGCGCCTCAGGCTACAGAGATGGTGAGATTAGCCCTGAACAAGGTCTTAGAAGAATGGCAAGTTTTTGTCCAGAGTATTCTGCGCAGAGAAATATTGTCGGATTGTGAGGGGATGTCGGCTGCTCTCCAACAAGAAGAGATGAGGCTTGATTTAGTAAAGATGAAACTGGATGACAGCAGTAGCCGTGGGAAAGTAGAAAGTGAAGGAAGAAGGAAATGCAGCCCTCGCATCAAAGGAGCAATAGGAGTAGTGTACATGAAATAAGGACATTTAGAAGATCAAGTGTTTCTGATGTGGTGATATAGGCCACTTCAGTTATCAGTGTCCTCTTCGGAAGAAGGACAAGGAGAAGGAGCAGGATCAACAAGTTGCTACTACTAAGATCAAAGAGGAGTTTGCCATGATTGTTCATATACGTCCAAGGTAGAGGTGGGGTAATCTAGTACTGTAGTTCCAGAAAATTACAGATGAGAAAAATCCTTGAGGTCCACCTCTTGGATCAATGTGAAAATTTTTGAATCCTTATTATAGAAATCCACTTCTCATACTTGTGTTTTTAATTTAACAAGTTATTTTCAGAAATATTCAGAAAACATTGAAGTAAACACATTGCAGCCTACACATACATACAGATCAAGTACTGAAGAATTAAGCACATTTGACAAAGGACACACAATATTTTTTCGGAAAAATGTCCTTGGAAAAACCCAATGCGGGAAAACCAGTGCAGCATCTCTTGAGGGTTTTATTATTATGCAGAATTTTGAATACAATCTAGGGTACCAGTAGTGGTTTACCCAACAGAGAAAATCCCGGTAGATGTACCTCTATCTCCAGAGACAGATAATATGATTGATTCAACTAAGGATGAAGAACCCCACAGGTGCCTACGTAGTCACTGCATCACCCTTCAGTGTGGTTGTGTCACCCCTTCTGGATCTACTGAATACGAGCCCTATTTGGCCCACTGAAACCCAAACACAGCTCTCTAACTGACTACATCAGCCTTTTCCAGCTTTGCATCCCTTTGTGTGAGCCCTTCTAGCTCTGCGGCACCCCTTCTAGGCTTACGCTGCCTCTATGTCACCCCTGCTGGGGTTACGCTGCCTTTCCGTCACTCCTCCTTGGCCTGCGCTGCTCCTCTGGTACGGATCTGGCTCTCTACCAATGTATTATCGACCTTGGATCTGAAATCCCTCTGCCGATCTGCCCCTCACTGCACTACAACCTCACTCGAAAATTCTCAGCAAACCGCGCCCCAGAATTTCGACTTAGCTCAAGTGCTACCGCTATGTGTGTTCTCCAACTGACCCCAAGCCTTCCTTTAATACTTTTCTCATTGAACAATCAACAGTCATAATCTAATCTCTAATCGAAAACTAAGATTAGAAAAGACTTTATCCTCGTCAGTTAGAACATTCTGTAACATCCCGAAGGGAAATAAACAATAATATAAAGCACACAACAAGGTACACAACAACTAGAGACAAACCATGAGACAAAATACACAATATGGAGAACACTGAGCCATTTTATTAATACTGAGAAATAAGAAATAAGTACAAAGGTGATCAGAATGATGGCACCTCGACTTGCACAAGGCAAGTGTAGAAATACTCTCAGAATAATGTGTGGAATGGCTGCTCCCTCTATTTTATTGTTTGGGTACTTTATTGAAAGTGCATCTGCAACAACATTTTTCTTCCCTTTTTTATAGATTATTTAAAAAATTTAACCCAACATCTTGGTGAACCATTTTTGCTGCTCTTCTGAAGATAATATTTGTTCCAAAAAGTATTTAAGACTATCATGATCTTTTTTTACCTTGAAGTTTCTTCCCATTAGGTAAGGTTGCCATTTATGTAGTGCATGTAGTATTGCCAACATTTCCTTTTCATAAATAGTCTTGTGTAAATACTTTCCCTTGATTGGACGAATTTCAAAACCAATGGGTCTCCCTTCTTGTGTTAAAACATCACCAAATCCATTTCCCAAGGCATAACATTCCACAACAAAGGTTTTTGTGAAATCTAGTGTAGCTAAGACCGATGCTTGGCACACTACCCCTTTAAGATGTTCAAATGACTTTGTTGCTTCTAGAGTCCAAGAAAATGCATATTTATTTAGTAACATATTTGGAGGCATTGCTATTCTCCCAAAAATATTTAAAAACTTGCAATAATACCCTATTAACTTGATAAATCCTCGATGATTTAGGGTTGTGGGGATTTTTCATTCCTTAATGGATTTAAGTTAGTTAGGTTCTACCTTAACATCCTCATGAGATACAATATGACCCAAATATTCCACCTCTTATAATCCAAAGAAGAATTTCTAATTTTTTCCATATAATTGTTTCTCCTCCAATAGTTTGACTCAACACCCTGTCAACGTGTTGAACATGATCCTTCCAAGACTTGTTGTAGATTAGTATATTATCAAAAAATAAAAACATAAATTTTCTAAGGAACGGTTTGAAAATGGAATTCATCAAACCTTGAAATGTGGGAGGTGCATCAGTAATACCAAAATCCATGACCAAAAATTCATAATGACCTTCATGAGTTCTAAATGTTGTTTTCAGAATTTATTTAGTCTTCATTCTAATTTGATGATATCCTGAATGAAGATCCAACTTGGTGAAGTGCATTTCTCCATGTAATTCATCAATGATAGGAATGGGGAATTGATCTTTAATAGTGAGTGTGTTGAGCTCCCAATAAAACGGAAACATACGCCATGATCCATCTTTCTTGTGCACCAATACAATTGTAGTAGAGAAATAAATTTGACCAGGTTGAATTATACCGGCCTCTAGAATTTCAGCAACCATATGTTTAATTTCACACATTTGGGCATAGGGATATATGTAAAGCCTGATGTTTGGAGGAACACTTCCTAGAATCAAGTGAATAGAACGATCATAATCATGAATCGGTGGGAGGCCTTTGGGAGTCTCAAATACCTTGGAATGATTTTCCAAGAATTTTTGGATATTTGGAGAAATAGATGCTTTCGATTTTTAAAACTCTAGCGAGCATAATTGTGAAATTATTCCCTGTTGCTCTTTCTTCAAAAGCTTTATCATGCCATTAGAGCTAATTATTTTCCCTAGTTTCCCTAGGTTACCCCTTAATTTAGTTTCCTTTCCTTCATAAAATAATTTCATGAAAAGTTCTTGAAAATTAAAAGATATCGTCGCCAAATATTGTAACCATTGGACTCCTAGTACAACATCAACACCACCCATTGGAATTGAAATCCTTGAACTATTCAATACATGTTCCCCCATGGTTTTCTTGATATTATGGCACTTTATAGAGAAATTTATAGTTCCTCCATTTGCAACCATCACTTGACACTCTGGTGTTGGATATAGAAAGCAATTTAATTCCTTGGGTATCTTAGCTTCCATTTCATTTTTGGTTACTCTTTGCAAGAGAGAAATTTTTTGCGCTTGGTCTCGTAATTTTGATATATCATGTTGCATTTTTTCCTCTTCTTCATGCGTCATAGTAGAGATTTATGGTTGCTTAATAGGTGTATCCATATTTTTGTTTCAAGACATTTTGGACTAAAAAATTATATCTATGCTTTACTATGCCCTTTAAATCACTTCTTGAAAAGTTATGCAGTTTTTTTAAATACACACCTTTTTCTTTCTTTTTAGGAGCTCAATATTGAAGCTATTGTATCTTTGTAATTTTGGTTATTTAAATTCTGAAATTATGTCTTCTGGCATCCCTATAAGTCTTCTTTTAAACTCCACAAGTCACACCAAATTGGATTCTTCAAGTTAAATTTATGCCAAATCTCCCATGATGCCCTGATTATGGACTGGTTCTGTAGAGTGAACTTGTACAGAATTCCACATGTAATTGTTTCGGATTTTGGCCCTAAAATTTATACATGAGAAACTATAGTCCATGAAAATTCTGTCACTTTTTACAAAATTCAAATCTGATGCTTGGAGAGAAAGTTATGACGCTTTTACCTAGGTCACTTGTTTAAGACTAAAATTTGGAGCATCAGAAACCCTAACTTCTTCAACCCATATCTCAAAAAATATAGCAAACCAAGAGCTAAAATTCCTACATGAAGTTCAACAAGATTTCTGCTCCACGTGGTTGCAATTTCAGCTTCTGAAGCTTCATAGAAAAAATTATAGTGAAAATTATAGGAGGACATGTTTGAAGCAACGAAACCCTAGAATCCAAAGCTCTTATACCAAATGTTGTGTAAGCAGGTCACAAAAAAGATATATCAATGACTTCATAGTTAACACCTTTAAGGGGAAAACCTCCTTTACATCACATAAATGAACACTTCTTGAATGAATCAAATGACTAGACCTCCTTTCTATATATATTAGTCTAACGGGTCACAATATAATTGGAGCCTACATAACAGTAATAATGTAAGGACACAAAAATAAAAATAGTGGGCTTATATGGGGCATAACAATATGAATATGGGGGCTACATGAGCACAACAATAACAATAGGGGGTTACACTAAAAATAACAATAAAGGGGATACATTAGTTTTACAGGGACCTAACATTTTTCTTTAAGTCACTTTACTAAAATAACAAGACTTTCAGATATTTGAAACATCCTCCATCCCAAAGTTCCAAATAATGCAAATTAAATTAAGAGCCAAATTTGGATATATGGAATCCACTCATCTAGATAAATCTAAAAATCCCCTTTTTTAAAAGGGTTGGATCTCCAATTCCCGTATTTCACATCCTTGTCACCATGTCATCCCTTGTTTTAGATCCACGTCACTTCCAAGTACCCTTTATGTTAGAATGCATCACCCTTGCCACATCACAGGAGGTATATATCTAGAGTTCTGGATATCCATATATTTGAATGTATGACTATCTCTTGTACGAAAGAATGCTAAAATGGCATTTTTCCAATATTCGAGATTTCAGAATTTTAGTCTCTAGGTCACCATCCACAAGGGATACCACTTGATTACCACAACATCCTCTTTGTATAGTCATTCCATGTCATCATGCCACATTGATACACCAATTCAACATGCCACGTCATTTTATTTTTCCCCTATTTTCACATCATCAATGACACATCAACTACCATGTTAACCACCATGTTTTCTACCCACCAAGCATCTGAATCCAAGTTTCTTTTAAAAATGTGTGGTTCATAGAAGTTTTAGATATCTATATTCTATTAGAGCACGGAAAAATCCAACAGATACAAAAATTATCAACTTGTTTATGCTTTAGACACTCGAATTATTTTAGGTGACAAGAAAGATCTTGACAATTCACGAAAAGGGAAAAATGTTGAATTTTTTATTCTTTTTTATCCATCCAGATTCTGTCATATGATGGAGGAATTTGTAGTAATAATTAGAAAGGATTTTTACTAGATTTTAAATCTATTGAATCTATCCAAATTCTATCAAGTGATGGGAAAATTCCTAATAATCAATGGAGATGAAAACTTTAATATATTTTAGATATTTCATATATAGAAAAGGATATAGATATATAGGAAATTTTACCACCATCAAAATTTGTAGCTTATAGCCTTTTGGCTTCGTCTATGGTGACAATCCTTGCCAACCCATGTGACTAGGGGTTGTGGCTAAAGACTACCATCCCTGAATTTCTAAAAAATTATAGGTTTCAACAAAGATTTCAAGCTAGCTCCTTAATTATTGATTTTGAATTTGATGGGTGTATACTTTCCCAAATTCCTATCAGGAGATATAATCCCACATAGCCTGAAAAAGCATCCAAGACTCATGCATTCAAGCAATTAAGTTTTTCATCAAATTATAAGAGGTTTACTTAGTTTACTAGAGATACCTTTAACTTTTAAGTTGAGATTTTCTATGAAGATTCCTTCCATTGAATCTTCACTCTAAGGTTTGGGCCTTCACTTACATTTTTGGGTCCACTTCATCAATGGAACCCTATACTCATAAAAAATAGAATTAAAGAATCCTATGTATATCTTAAGTTAATTCATCTCTCATGCAAATTATCCAATTATGAAACAATTAACATGCTCAAAACAACCTTGCAAGCATACCTATCCATATAAAATGCATAACTTTGTGTACACTCAAATTTAATGCAAAAAACATCAAACATAAATAATAACAATAGACATTTAGACTTGAAAATGTAAAATTATGTACAATTAAACATTTAAACAAAAAATTTGAATACTTATCTCCTAAAATGAACCACCAAATTACCAATAGCCTTTGATGTTCCTCTCATCCTTAGACCATATTTCTCATCATCTCTTATCAGCGGGTCACCTCCAAGTTTGTTGAGCACACACATATATTGAGAAGGGGGTGAATCAATATAAGACAAATTTTACTTATTTAAACATTCAAGAATCATAGGAAAACAATAACATATGAGATATATCAAGTATAGAACATGCAACATAAGATTTACATGGAAACATGTTTGGGATAAAACCACAAAAAATATTTTTCTAATTCTCTGTAGACACCAACTTACTATTACAAATATTTGTAAAAACCAATCCCTAACACTAACCACCAACTTAGCAAGAGTCACCAATCTATTTGTTTGAGAAAAAACCCTCAATTACAACTCTTCTTGAGTGCATATAACTTATTCAAAAAATGATAACATTCACATTATATTCACCGAGTCTTGTTTCTACTCCTACGTTCACTAATTTTACTCACTTAATTTTTATTTTTTTTCAGTAGGTTTGGTCACTACTTTTCCTTCACCAGGTCTAACCAAAATTTTAATCTCCAAATGAAATTTATGATACCTCTCCCAAAGCTTGTTTTTTCTTTCCTCTTCCTAAGAATGAGCTTGTACAAAATGCCATGTATCCAATTTTGAAATTTTTACCTGAGGTACTTTTGTATACCTCCTCGTATCTTTAAAAATTTTGGACTCTGAAGTCCCAAAAATGAATTTATAGCAAATATGCTAGGATGACTTGTTTGAAACTAATTTTAGGACCATTCAAAAACCCTAAATTCCACAAGGCATATATTGGAAAGTATAACAAAACAATTTTTGAAAATTAAAACACATGTAACTAGAGATCTCACCTGCATCTCCTCAAAATTTCATAATTTGAAATGCTGCAGAAAATAATTTATAGCGAAAATTTCCAAAATGACTTGTTTGACAGTGATTAAGGGGCATTCAAGAACCCTAAATTTCATAGGGCATATCTCAAAAAATATAATAAAGCAAATTTTGAAATTTTACCACATGTATCCAAAGATCTCACCTCCATCTCCTCAAAATTTCATGGTTTGAAAAAACCTAAAAAATAAGTTCCAACAAATATTCCAAACTAACATGTTTGAAACTAGTGTCAAAAGCATCAAGAACCCTAAATTTCATAAGTCATATCTGAAATATTATAGGAAACAAAAATATGAAATTTTAACCAAATGTTCTTGAGTCCCTTTTAATTGTGCTTAGAATTTTACTACTTGAAGAAACTTGGAAAAAATTTATAGTGAAAATTCCAAGGTGACTCATTCATTCCACAAATTACATTTTTACTTCCACACACTTTCCTTCCAATACTCTCCTTTTCTACATTATCACAACCCTTCATGAAAAGACATGTTGATTCAAAAAATTCTGTCACTTTATTAATTAAATTAAATTTTCCTTTTCCAAATATCATGGGAAAATACCGCGGGTTTGAAATTGCCATCTCACTTTTTGACTTCTGCTTTTTTAGGAGCATCTTATTTAATATACTTGGATACTTAAACATGTAGAAATGTGTAACTAGGTCTGGTCTTCAAAATGACATATGTAATCATGATTTTTTGTATTTTGTATGAAAATGAATTTATTGTTGTCTTTCTTGATGCATGGGTTTCATGCTCAATATTATTTGATTTATAGGTCAAGCACCCATCGAGCGCTTCTAGGAATTATTATTGAGTCTACAAGTCAACTCAGTCATTTTCATGTATGGAAGACCCTTTTGGACATCTTGTATCAATTCAAAGTGTCATAAGACCTCCTCCATGACAATTCAACCTTTAAAAGATATGTCGGCTTACTAGAAGGGACAAGCCAGCTTCAAGACTAGGCTATTCGACCACCATAGAAGAATATAAATAAGTATCACTCAACTTTATTTGAAGACACCAACAAGGTTCGATCAAGATAACATAATAATACCTAAGGCGAGAGCGAATAAAAAAGAGAAGAAAGTATACCGAAATCTAAATTTTATGGCCTACAATTCCTTCCACACGTGTGAAATATTAGGGCTTCATTTTGTTGCAAGTAGTCCGAATTGAAATCACTCCAAGAAGCTATGTTTGAAGTAATATCCATATAGAATACAACTTGAATTATTGGATAAGGAACTATTGTCTAAGAGAAGAATAAAAGAGACCATCTTTAGCATATTCCTATCACATGTGCGAGTTAGAGTTGTTGTAGGAAGGTCGAGAATCACAGTCAAAACTACAGGTTTGAAATTGAGGTTGAAAAAGAAGCAAACAACTATTGGAAAGTTAGTTTTACTAAAATTGAATTTGTGTAAAATAAAATCTTCAAGGAGAGAATTGACTTGGTCTTGGAGGAGTCTTATTCAAGGGTCTTAGGTCTTGGAATTCGTCATCTGAAGTTCTATAAGAAGAGAATAATTCTTGCGAGGTTTCCTCTCAAGAGGAGAGGTTTTAGCCCTAGATGACAACCTAAATATTGTGTCCTCTTGTCTCATTATTATTTTATATTTTGGTAGTTTTTTTATGATAAAACATAAAAATAATCAAGTGAAAGAAGAATAAATCAAGTTAGGTTAAAAATACATCACAAGCAGTTATCAAAGCAAGAGAAATCACCTAATCTAGTTGCCCCAAGATTTCTCAACATGGTATCAGAGCTAAGGTGACAAGAAAAGGAAAGGAAGATTGAAGGAGGATCATCAAAAGGAGTATCAAGGAAGTGAACACATTAAAGAAGACTTAAAATCATAAAAAATGACTAGCCTACACATCATCTTGAAGAAATGATCTAAGGAGCATCACAAGGATCATACCATATAGAAGCAACACCAAGAAGAAGACCTCAAAGACTCTACTTTCAAGAAAGACCCTATTTCCACTCAATCAAATAAGGACTCTACATTTGAAGCACCTTTGTAAGCCTCCAAATTCTACTTCTACGTCCCAAGAAATAAATAAGAAGCATTCCATCATCATTAAAGGAATCAATGTGATCTCCCTCCCTTTGAAGAAAGGATCACACCTCAAGCATATTTGAGAAAAGACATCTCTAGAAAAAGAAGTATTATCATATTTAAGAGAGCAATCATCATAAAATATAATCAAAATAAAGAAAGGCATCAAGTTGAATATATCATTGGGTCTATGCATGGAGCTAGGTCACACTTTTTGGCAAAGTGAGGGCATGTTTTGGTGAAAAAAAGGAAGCTCGATCAAGCCATTGTAAGTGCTCAAGAAGCAATTTTTAAGCACATGATCGACCTTCTTGAGGTCTTAAACATAGCTTGACCAATAATTTAAAAAAACCCTCGATTAAGCTCTTGTTTAACCCTAGTTAGGAGCTTGATCGAGCTCCAGGTCCATAGAATTTAACATCAACGCCATTAATAAAAGTTGGTGCACGATTAATTTTTAAATGGATCGATTGAGTTGTTGGTTAATCACATTCATGACTTGATCAAGGATTTATTTAACCCTCAATCGAACTATTTGAATTTATAACACAAGCGATGTATCGAACATTTTAAGCGCTCAATGGAGCTACTAAGGTCCTAAAAATCACATTTTTAGCACCCCTTCTGTAGATTTCTATGCAACACCATTTTGTACCCTAATAGATTTAGGGTATATTTTTTCCTTAAATGGTAGAGTTGTTCATGTTTTATTCGTGAAAGAATCCACTATTTAATGGCATATGAGTTTGAAACTTTTGAATTCATATGATATATTTCATCTAATTTATTTTAAACAAAATTCTTGAAATGTTTTTGGACAATTTCATAGGGGTTGAATAAAAAATCAATAAAATAAATATACACAACAAAAAAATTTCAAAAAGTACCACTATATTTGTTTACGAGTCCTCTTCAAAATGGTGCTCTTGGTTTTTTAATTTATTTATAAAAAAATTTAAAAATCTTGTGCAAACACGCGTGTCTACAAATGTGATTGAAATGTTACTTCAACTTCAAAAAATAATAAAAAATACATTTTTGCATTAAAAAAAAAAAATTAAAATTAAAACTTAGTTCTCTCTGTGTGGAGCATGCTTCTACATATATTTTTAAAAATTATACATTTTAGACCATGTTATTGTACGCAAGCACACACATACCTCTTAAGTTGTGCGAAAATTTGCAGGAACAAGCATTTCAATTAATGGAAAATTGACAGATTATATGACACTAATTTTTTTTGCAAAAGATATCATTAGGAAAAAACATAATTCTTCACATTTTCAAATTTCCTTTTTACTCCAAATCAAAATTCGCAATGCTTATATGAATTTTGAGCGCTTGAACTGAATAGAAGAGAATGTTTTTCAAATTTCATCACCACATTTGGCCTAAAAGTGTAACCCATATTCATGCATTCACCCCATCATCAAAGAAAAATATTCACTTGAAAAGTAAGTACCTCTATATCTATGTCTGATTCTACTACCAAAATGACTTCATTATGCAAGGAGAGCAACGAACTAGTTGGGTAATCAAATTTCATTGCATGAAAGAAGAGGACAAATTTGATCCTCATAGCAAATGAAGTTATTGGACATGTTAAGGGTTCAATCGAAAAACCATCATAAGAATAAGCTCAAGCTATATCACAATATATGAAAGGATAAACAACGGCTAAAATAATTCTTATATAATCAATAAAGGATTCACGCATCCCTTATGTAGCAAATTTGGAGAGTTCAAAATAAATCTATGATAAGTTGGTAGAATTATTCTCCATAAGCACTGCAGGAGAAGTTCTATATTTGAAAACCGAGTTATACAAGATGAAGGTATCAAAGGAATAAGGGATAGCCTCATATCTTATGAGGGTGTCACAAATAAGATATCAACTACAAGAGTTAGGGAAAATAATGGCTGATAAATAAATTACGACCGTTGTGTTCAATGCACTACCTGATGAATGGGGAAACTTTGTATCAAGTATCTATGGAAAGAAGGAAGCAACCCCATTCAATGAACTTTGGTCATTATGTAAGATTAGAGAAACTAGGTTGAAAGAAAAAAGAGATGTTGGATCAAATGAATAAGTTCAAGCATTTGTTTCCATGGCTAAGATCAAAGGAAATTTTCGAAAGTTTGGTCCTCGGAGAAAGAACAAGGTCAATATGCCAAATATCCAATGTTATGGATGTCAGGAATATGGGCATTTCAAGAGAAATTGTCCTCAAGAAGGGAAACAAGAAAATGAAATAAAGGAATTAAGCCCATATCATCGAATAAGTAGAAGAACGTGATGAGAATAAATCCAAGAAGGAAGAAGGGATAGATTTTCACTATTAAGGTTTATCACACATTTTATCATCGAGTACATAGCAAGGAGAAGTAGGAGGTGAAAATACCTCTAATATGGTCAAAGATTACAGTCATGATGAGAAGCATTGTAAGTATGACAATATGAATCATATTAGAAGCATACAATTAAATCAGAAAAGAGCTCATGACATCATTATAAAAGCTTGAAAGGATAGTTGAAGTAGAAATCTACATGGTTATAACAGTCATCATGATAGAAAGGAAGTGGCTCATGGGATCCTTGTTGAAAGCATGAAAAGACAACCAAAATAGTATTATATATGGTTGAAATAAATCCATATAGCATGATATAAGATAGAAATGTCATCATATATCATCATTATTAAGGAGCATTTGCAGAATGAGGATCATCAAGATCCTTCACTAGAATATTTATATGAAGATTCACCTCTACTTTGAAGAAGCAAGTGCCTCGTTGATATTCTACATTACACCTTATGTGGGATCCATTATTTAGAAGGATGATGGTATGGTGACAAAGGAGTGCAACATGTCAAGATGGTTGAAGTACTTTCAAGCAAGGAAAGGAAGTTGCCGAAGGAATTCTAGATGACAACAATGAGAAAAGAGGTATGTATATATTTGATAAATTAAGTCATGTCATCATATAGTTGGAGATAACATGGTTGAATGATCTATCTCATGAACATGATCGAATAAGAACGATCTATTCCTTTAGAAAGATGCATGAATGCATATTCCTTGAACTAGTTCACATATTTTTAGAATGAAATCAACATAACATGACCTCATATGGAATATGAGGTGGTTGACAAGATGAAGGAACTATGTATAGAAATTCCTGGGGAAGCAATATGTGAACGAAGGAAAAAAAGGAAATATGCAACTACAGTCACATAAGATAAGATAAGTGATAAAAATCTGATAACTAGAAGAATTAGCTATCACATCTACATAGAGAATATATGAAGACCTTGATAAAGTCTGTAAAGGAAGGAGACCATTGACATTGAAATTCTTGGAGATGTGTTTATGAATGTTCAAGATTTTGATGTTGCAAGAAGAAAATTTCATGATGGAAGACCATCATAACATGTAACTTTGATTTGATGTTAATTTTGATTTTTTTAATAACATCTGGTTGGGTTGAAACATGGCTACCTAAAGAGAGTTTTAGACGTCACCTATAACTAGTACTCATGGGAATGTGTGGAAGATACTGAAAGAAACATGACTTATAAGAGGTAGCTATATGAAGAAAAACCATGTGTGGACTGGAAGGTAACTTTCCGATGAAAAGAAGGATGACATGAATATTGGTTCAACCCTATGATTCGTTGAAGGAAAGTGATGGAGAAGATGGTTGATTCCCTATAAGAATATATAGAAGATGAAGGCTCCATGATGAAAAAGATGAAGTTCATGATATTGGGAAGAGGATCCCTACAAGAAACTTATAGTACCATGATCTCCACCAAAGATAAGAGAGCTTCTGTTAGAAACAAGTTGCTAGTTAAGAGGGACCTTGGACAAGTCTCTGTTTAAGAGGGAGCATGGAAAAGTACCTAGTTAAGAGGAAGATTGGACAAGTCCCTGGTTAACAGGGAGCTTGAGTATATTCCTTTTATAGGAATGAGTATATCCTCCCTAGTTTAGAGGGAGAGATAAACACATTATTATTTTCTTAATGTTATGAAGAAATAATAGAGTATTGGGTAAGCATTTGAGATTGATTCCGATACTCTTTGATGATGTGGTAGGACATCCAATAGGCAAGAGTATTTGAAGAGGAAATTCCTTGAGGATGTGTTATTCCAAGACAAGAATTGTCCTAAAAAGACATACCCTTTTAACACCTAGGTGGGGTATGTGACTTAAGAGACAATGATTTAGGTGTCTATAAATCATTGGTCTCACCAACATTGTGCTATGATCTTGTGGAGAGATAGTGTTGTTATTCAAGGCCTTTCTATGTGACAATGTTGGTTATATGATGAGATGCAATGGTATAAGATGATAATATATATTATGAAATGTCTTACCAATGAGACTCTTCTTATGAGAATTATTTAGTTTGAGAATGTCCAAGTACCTTGTATGTATTATGAATACCTCCCTACTTAAGAGAGACTATTGAAATGTGTAACTAGGTTCAATATTCATAATGAAGTACGTAATCATGATTTTATATATTTGATATGAAAGAGAAAATAAATGTATTGTTGTATTTCTTGATGCATGGGTTTCATGCTCAAGGTTATTTGATTTATAGGTCAATCACCCATTGAGTGCTTCTAGGGATTATTATTTAGTCTACAAGTCAATTGAGTCATTGTCATGTATGGAATACCCTTTTGGGAATATTGTATCAAGTCAAATAAATGTATTGTAAAGTCAAAGTGTCACAAATACCTCCTCCAAGACAAATTCAACCTTTAAAATAAATGTCGACCTACTATAAGGGACAAGTTAGCTTCAATACAAGGCTACTTGACCACCATAAAAGACTATAAATAAGTAGCACTCAACCTCATTTTAAGACACCAACCAAGTTTGATCAAGATAAGATAAGAAGACCTAAGAATGGAGTGAAGAACAAAGAGAAGAAATAATACTGAAATCTAAAGTTTCTTGTCTACAATTCCTTCCACAAGTGTGAAAGATTAGGGCTTCTTTTTGCTGCAGGTAGACCGAATCACAGTCACTCCAAGAAGCTAAGTTTTGAATTAATATCTATCTAGAATACAAGATGAAATGTTGGAGAAGGATCTGTCATCCAAGAAAAATATAAAAGAGACCATATTCACCATATTCTTCGCACATGTACGAGTTAGGGTTGCTACAGGAAGTTCGCTTTATAGAAGTGGGGTATCGTTATTTTTTTCTTCTTTGGGATTATTGTAGCATAATTTTACTCAGCTAAAAGTCAAGAGAGGTTCTGAGAAATTCAAGGTTGTTGAGGAACAGTTGTTAAAATTTCAAGAAGACCTGCAACACGCTCAAAAGGATAACCACAAGGTCAACGAGGATTCATCATCACATGTGCACTAGAACCAAAATCAGGGAAGAAACAACATTTGAGGTGTAATCTAAGCCAGAGGAGCAACAAAGAAGAAAAGCATGCAACAAGGGTCAACTCGGGCTTATTCGCGTGAAGAACAGTTCAAGATTTGGGTCGATTGATGTGTTCAGAACATTGCACACAAGTCAGGGTCGACTTGTGAAAATATATGTACAGAACTAGTGTTCAGAGGATTAATCGCAATTGCATGTGGAAGGCTCGATCGCATATCGAAAATCACAATCGTGAAGCTCAGGAGGAATAGAACAAGGTTGAATCACCCAAATGAAAAATACGATACGAGGACCAGATGCAATATATTTCGAAGCTTGAATATAAAGTATTTAAATTCCAGCCGTGGAACCCTCTCGCATATCGCACATTGCAAGCTTAGAAGGGATAGCAATCATAAGATAACAGGAGTTGCTAAAGTGCGAAGTGCGATAATGAAGCGGACGCGATGGAATTTATCGCTAAAGTATAAAGGTTTTTAAGTCCGGGTACATGGTTTTTTCCTTTGTAAAGATTGCATCGGAGGGAAAAAGAGGATTATAACGTAGAACATTGGAATGCCGAAATGTGAAGTGTGAAAAGGGTCGGACGTGATGCAACTCAGAACTATTATTTAATATATTCCAATCGCACATCGCACATCACAAGCTCAAGAGGAATGGCACTCATGAATATGTTATGAATGTCGAAATGTGAAATGCGACAAGGTCTTATATCGTCGATTGCGATTTGCGATCGGCCCCACCTCCACTTGCCACGCCATCCCTGCCTTTACCGCACATTGCACATCCCAAGCTCTGGAGGAATGGCGTTCATGAATATGTTATGAATGATGAAATGTGAAATGCGATAAGGGGACGAATGTGATAGTTTTCAATGGAAAATTGGAATTTATTTAAAGTCCAGGATTATGTGTAGTTGCGTTGTTTTATGAAGAAACGTGAATGCGGTAATTGGACTCGGGTAAGTGACCCAACATAGAGCAAAGGAGAAGAGAAGACGGAACGCTGCAGGCACGAGTAGAAGAGGCAGAGTCAGGTAGAAGAGGACATGATAACATTGTTTGAAACGTAGAGGCATAAGAAGAGTCGGGAAAAAGGAACATATGGTGGCACTGTTGGAAATGCAACAGCTAGGTCAAGTCGAGAAAAGATGCATTATTGCAAAACTATTCGAATACCACATCAGAAACAGAAAAGACATGAAAACAAGTAGAAAAGACAAATATTGAACTCTGGAAGAAATGCAGGTCAAGGATGCCTAATCTGTCAGGGAGACACATCAACACTTCAGGGAGACGCATCAACATCAAATCAAATTCAGCAAAAAGAATAATATTTCAAGTTTAAATTTGTTTTCTTTGTTTGTTAAGATCAAAGCTATAGTGATGTCCTCAATTGCATGTAATAAGTATTTTTAACACTTTAGGTAGTCGAAGTAGTTTCAAGAATTTCTAGCAGTTACGAATTGTTTTTGATGTATTTAAGAAAGATAGAAATAAAAAAGAAGGGTTATGAGTTCTGGACCTCTTGGAGACTACATTTTGTACTTATTTTTATGATGGCTGAATGAAAGAAGAAGGAATTTTCCTGAAACAGTTGATGGTGATTCGTGTTTCTTGTGTCATTTTATGTTGTTTCTTCCTTTAATGAAGTGAAGTAAAGAAGAAGTTGGTCCCTGATTTATGTTTGTAAGTTTAAATAGCCTTAATAAGCACTCCTTCACTCCAACTCCTCTCCCTTCACAAATTCTCTATGGAACTTGAAATTAATAGATTATGTGTTTACAACATATTATTTTGAGTTTCCTCTCTCTCCATGAATTCTCTCTGAAACTTAAAAGTAATAGATTCTGTGTTTACAACATATTACTTTGAGTTTCCTCTACATTTCTTCTTTTCCATTTAGATATCAGTAGTCAATGGCATTGTGAAATATTTTGTTATTCCAAATCATTAAGGGTTTTAGAAAACCATTTTCCAGAGGGATAGAACAAAGACCTCATGATAAAACTATTTCTGTGACACACTTTTAAAATTCCTTAAGCACTGATTCGTTTCACAACCAAAGGATTGTCTCTTAGGATACAAAATTTTCTGGCGCCGTTGCCAGGGACGAAGGCACGGAGTTATTTTTCCTTGGGTATTGAGATCTATTTCTTGATGGTGAACAAGATTTAGTTATAAAATTTAGTTTTTTATTATTCACCTGGAGACTCCACTGATGAAGATTTCATTAGATAAGGAATTTTGCTGGTAAGAAAATGAGAAAGCATCGAGGAAAAAACAGGTATCAAAGTTTTAATCTTTTAAAGGAAGTTTTATTTTGCACTATCAGTTTAGTGGTCTATTTTCCCTTACATATCAAGAATATTTTTTCCTGATTTATATTCTTAGAAGATTATAATGCCCCAAAATTACATTCTTTATTGGAGAAAGAAGAATTTTCTTCTGCTTGTATTATTGAACTTGACACAACTTTATCTCCTAAATATGAGAGGAGAGATGACTGTTGCATTACAATTCCTGAAGATAAGCTGTCACAGTCCAGGCATAAAGGTGAGGATTCATCATCTTTGGGTGATAATATTCTACCTCATAAACAATCCGCCTCTTTCCAGCATGGAACCAAGGTGATTTTCAAACCCTTGGTGCTGCCTATAGTTCTTCATCAATAACCTTTAAAAAGCTTTACATATCTACCAAGTTTTTTTGGAGAAAGTGATGAGGTTGTAGCCGAAAAACACCTCCTAGCATTTGAATAATTTCTGGAAAAATTTCAAATTATCTATGAAGATGTGGATTTAAGGATGTTTTTTCATTCATTAAAGTGGGGTGCTCAGGATTGGTTCAAGTGTTTGGAGGAAGGTTCACTTAGTTCGTGGCAGAGTTTTTAAGACATCTTTCTTAGATATTGGGGCAAGCACAAGCCGTATGAAAAATCACATTTTGGAGTTATATTCCATCCAGAGGCAGAGTAATGAATCAATCGTTGCATTTAATAGGAGGTTTTGAAAAATCTATTTTAGCATGTCGAAAGAAATTCGACCTCTTGAAGATGCAGCTATGATATACTATTTGAGGGATATTTCTAGTGTCTTGCATTTTTATCTCAAGGAGAGAAAGCATTGCACTCTGGAGCTAATGTTTCTTTATGCACAGGAAATCGAAGATAATGTGTAGGCTTGTAGAAATTTTTTCCTGACATGTTAAAAGAACATGTTTTGTTGAAGACAAGAGGGTCTGTCAAGAAAACATTGGAATTTATTTACAAGAGAATGCAAATTCAAATATGAACAAGGATTTTCAAAAGGTGTCAGAGGATTCATGTATTGCTGAAACACAAGAATTTAAGCATTATGAAGATTCTAGCCAAAAATTTGTTGCAACAACTGAACTACACATTGAAAGCCTATAATATCATTACAATTTTTATAATTTTAATGATTTTGTGAATAGAGGAGAAACTAGTGGAGCTCCTCAGGTGTGTTTGCAGGAGGGGGAAGATTTTTGTCAAGAAATGGAATTATATGAAGAACATCAACATTATGAGGAACAAACCTTAGATTTCTCTTTTCGGCTTAAATGGTTGTCAGCAGAAAACAACAATCAATCTTCTCACATACAACCTCAATTTGAGGAGTCAAATAGTGAATGAAGCTGCCCTATTCAAAGAAGTCTACATCAGCAAGATGTTCAAGAAAAGGATGCAACAGAAAATTGGTCTCATCAGTTCTATGATCCAGTAGCTGAAAATATGAAAAATTTCTTTTGACAAAAACAAGCATTTATGCAAAGGTATGTGCAAAGCTTTGTATCTGGAAAAATTGCAGGGTACCTCCCTATCGTTACCTTCAAATTTCAACAATATGGAGGGATTAGGTCTAACATGCATATGTTGGATTGGTGCCATTGGAAGGCTGAATTCATCTGATTAAGTTCATACATGAATACATATATAGGATTTGTGCATAAATAAGCTCAAAATTTGAGCATTTTTTAGTTGTAGTATTTCTAGTTCAGTATTTTCAGTTTAAGAATAAAGGAAAAAGTCCAAAGTGTAGCAGATTTCAGGAGGATTTCATACTAGATCAACTCCCATTTGGGATTGACTCCATGCCCAATAATGACTACTGATCTACAAGTGCTCTTTGAAACCATCCCCAATAAAGGCTACTGATATACAAGTTCTCAGCACTTTGCTACCAAAGTGTTGTCTCCAATTGGAGCCAGATGTTGTAGCATAATTTGACTCAGCTAAAAGTCAAGAGAGGTTCTGAGAAATTCAAGGTTGTTGAGGAACAGTTGTTAAAATTTCAAGAAGACCTACAACATGCTCAAAAGGATAACCACAAGCTCAATGAGGATTCATCATCACATGTGCACTAGAACCAAAATCAGGGAAGCAACAACATTAGAGGTGTAATCTAAGCCATAGGAGAAGCGCAGAAGAAAAGTGTGTTGCAAGGGTCAAGTCGAGCTTATTCACGTGTATAAAAGTTCAAGGGTCACGCTGATTGATGCGTTTAGAAAATTGCACATAGGTCAGGGTCGATTCATGCCAATATACGAACAGAACCAGTGTTTGGAGGCTTAATCACAATCGCATGTGGAAGGCCTAATCGCATATCGCAAATTGCAATCACAAAGCTCAGGAGGAATGGAACAAGCTTGAATTTTTGAAATGCAAAATGCGATACGAGGACCGGATGCGATATAGTTCGAAACTCGAATCTAAAGTATTTAAAGTCTGACCATGGGAACCTCTCGCATATTGCAAATCACAAGCTCATAAGGGATAGCGATCATAAGATAATGGGATTCGCCGAAGTGTGAAGCGTGATAATGAAGCGGACACGATGGAAGTTATTGCTAAATTATAAATTTTTTTAAGTCCGGGTACATGGGTTTTTCCTTTGTAAAAATCGCATCAGAGGGAAAAATCAAATTATAACATAGAACATTGGAATGTCGAAATGCAAAGTACGACAAGGGCCAAACGTGATGCAGCTCAGAACTATGATATACTATATTCGAATCGCACATCGCACATCGCAAGCTTAGAAGGAATGTCGTTCATGAATATGTTATGAATGCCGAAATGTGAAATGCGACAAGGTTTAATATTGCCGATTGCAATTTGCGATCGGCCTCACCTCCACTTGCCATGTCATCCATACATTTATCGCACATCACAAGCTCAGGAGGAATGGTGATCATGAATATGTTATGAATGCCGAAATGCGAAATGCGATAAATGGATTGACGCGATAGTTTTTAAAAAAAATGAATTTATTTAAAGTCCAGGATTATGTGCAGTTGCGTTGTTTTATGAAGAAACGTGAACGCAGGTAGTGGACTCAGGTAAGTGACCCAACATAGAGCAAAGGATAAGAGAAGACGAAACGCTGCAGGCATGAGCAGAAGAGGCAGAGTCGGGTAGAAGGGGACATGATAACATTGTTTGAAACGTAGAGGCATAGGCAGAGTCGGGAAAAAGGAGCATATGGTGGCACTGTTGGAAACGCAACAACTGGGTCAAGTTGGGAAAAGATGCATTATTGCAGAACTATTTGAATACCACATCAAAAATAGAAAAGACATGACAGCAAGAAGAAAAGACAAATATTGAACTTTGGAAGAAATGCAGGGCAAGGATGTCTGATGTGTCAGGGAGACACATCAGCACTTCAGGGAGACACATCAGCAACAAATCAGATTCAACAAAAAGAATAGTATTTCAAGTTTTAATTTGTTTTCTTTGTTTTTTAAGATCAAAGCTATAGTGATGTCCTCAATTGCATGTAATAAGTAGTTTTAACAGTTTAGGTATTAGAAGTAGTTTCAAGAAGTTCTAGTAGTTACGAATTATTTTCGATGTATTTAAGCAAGATAGAAAGAAAGAAGAAGGGTTTTGAGTTTTGGACCTCTTGGAGACTACATTTTCTAGTTCTTTTTCTGATGGGTGAATGAAAGAAGCAACAAATTTCTTGCAACTATTGATGGTGATTCGTGTTTCTTGTGTCATTTTATGTTGTTTCTTCCTTGAATGAAGTGAAGTAAAGAAACAACTGGTCTCTGATTTACATTTGTAAGTTTAAATAGCCTTAATAAGTGCTCCTTCACTCCAACTCCTCTCCCTTCAAAAATTCTCTCTGGAACTTGAAAGTAATAGATTCTGTGTTTACAACATATTATTTTTATTTTCCTCTCTCTCCATGAATTCTCTCTGAAACTTAAAAGTAATAGATTATGTGTTTACAACATATTACTTTCAGTTTCCTCTACTGTAATTCTTTTCCATTAAGTTATCAGTAGTCAATGGCATTGTGAAATATTTTATTATTCCAGATCATTAAGGGTTTTAGAAAACTAGTTTCCAGAGGGATAGAACAAAGACCTCATGATAAAATTATTTCTGTGACACACTTTTAAAATGTCTTAAGCACTGATTCCTTTCACAACAGAGGGATTTTCTCTTAAGATACAACATGGACCATCTGCACTTTTATTTCTAACACCACCATCTTATTTTTATTTTCGAGAGTTTTCCAACAACATCATTTGTTATCCAATTCCAAATTATGGACACAACATTATAGCCATTAGAATATTTTTCAATTTATTCCACCTCAACATCCATACAACTAACACATGGTTGAAAAATAGTGACCTTGTTTCCACATGTTACTACAAAACTATGCCATGGCATCAGATTCATGGATGACATGTGGTGGATTTTTACCCACGTGCCACCACTGCATTATGCCATAACATCAAATGTGTGGCAAATAAGTGTAGACCTACACCTATGTGTCACCACTATAATTATGACATGTATGCAACCAAACATGTGGCCTACCATGTTAACATTCAAATACATGGGTTTTATTTAAGTTTCTATATTAAAAGATCAAGACTTCTATATATCTAGAATATACACCATCTCGATGTTCCAAATAATGAAAATTAATCAAGAGAAAAAATTGGATATTTGGAATGCACTCATTGAGATACATATCAAAATCCCCCTTTTTAAAAGCTTTGGATCTCAAATTTTTTAAATCCACATCATTATCACCATGTCGTCCCCTGTGTCAGATCCTTGCCACTTCGAAGTACACTTTGTGTCAGACTGTGCCACCCTTTCCACGTCACTGTAGGTATACACATATAATTCTAGATATCCAAATCTCTAAATATATAGACCATCCCTCGTACGAAAGAATGCTAAAATTTCATTTTTCCAATGTTTGAGATTTCAAAATTTTGGTCTCCAGTTCACATTTCACAAGGGATGCCACCTTGATTTCCACATTAGCCTCTTCGTATAATCATTCCATGTCATCATGGTGCATTGGTGTGCCAAGCCAACATGCCACATCATCTAATTTGTCCCATATTGTCACATCATCAATGGAACTTTACATCAACTACCATGTAAACCACCATGCTATCTACCCCACCAACATCTGAATTTGAGGGTTTTCAAAAAAAGCACGTTTTGTAGAAATTTCAGATTTCTAGATTCTATTTGAAGAAGAAAAGCATCGACAAATAGAACAACTATCGGAAATTGGATGCTCCATTCACACTCAAATTGTGTTAGGTGACAAGAAATATCTCAATAATTCATGAAAGGAGTAGAATGTCAAATTATAAATCTTTTGGATCCATCCAGATTATGTCAAATGATGGATAAATTTCTAGTAATAGAAAAAAATGATTTTTACTAGATGTTGGATCTACCGAATCTATCCACCATCAAAATTTTCACCTTAGAACCTTTTGTCTTGGTCTGTGGTGACGACCCCCACCAACCCATGTGACTATGGGTTGTGGTTAAAGACAACCATCCATGAATTTCTTAAAAAGTATAAGTTTCAACAAGGATTTTAAAGCTAGCTCCGTAATGATTAATTTTGACTTCGATGGGTGTATACTTTCCCAAATTCCTCTGAGGAGCGTAAATATTACTTAATCTAAAAGAGCATCCAAGACTCATGCATTCAATCCATCAAGGTTTTCATCAAACTATAACATGTTTAGTAAGTTTACCAAAGATCTATTTAACTTTTAATTTTAGATATTTTATGAAGATTCCTTCCACTAAATATTCACTCTAAGATTTGTGCCTTCACTCAGCATTTTGAGTCGACTTCTTCAGTGGAACCCTCTACTCATAAAAATTAGAAGTAAAGCATAACATGTCTATCTTAATTTGATTAAGATATCACACATGTAGAAATTTTAATACAATTATATATTGCCTAGATTTTCCTGATCTAACAATTATATTCCACTATTAAATAAAAAATCCTTCTACTTAAATCTTTGTGGAAATTTAATTGCCAATTGCAAACACATGAAGAAAGATCAATCACACATAACACATATGTTTTTACCGGGAAAGCATAAAGCTAAAAACCTCAATATCATATATTATGTATATATCATGGATCATGAAACAATCTCATACAAAACTGTAATCCAAGAGCTCTCGGTACAATATACAAATGTCTCACACTGTCATACAAAAATTGGCATATTCATGCACCAATTTGCTGCCTCCTGATAGCCTGCCTCCACTGCACAATCCCTATTGATCACAATCCCTGAATGAATTTGATCCTGTCTTACCTTGACTACGCAATCCTCATTGGCATCTCCATTGTGTGTTTGGTTTCAAGTGTGCACCCACTAATGTCACAACTGATAGTCAAACTATCCCTTTCACCTTATCTCAACTGGGTCTCCACTGGATTTGACATGCATGTAGTTAACAGTAGTAAATATTCAGTTGCATGTGAGATCACTCCATGTGAATTAATTTAATATTTAATTCATTGATCTCTCACTAGTGTATCTTTAGTTACAACTAACACAACTGAGTTTAACTCACTTAACTGAATTAAACTAAGTTACAACTCACATAACTACACATCCAACTCCGTTACAACTTTGTATCACTCAGTTACAATGAAGTCCACTTTCATGTCCCACCAATCAACCTTAAAACTTGTAATTCCTTCAGTCAACTGGTTTTCCACATCAGTTAACTGAAATCAAGTGCTTCAAGAGAATAGATTATTATTTATTGTTTATTTTTTATTAAGAGATAATAATAATCGACATGCATTCTATTTTTAGACATGCAATCTACGAATAGACTTCGCACATGCATTCCAAAAATAGAACCCCATCCATAAATAGAATTTTCTCATCCATATATAAATAGACTCCTGCTATAAATAGAATTTGCTCACCATTATAAAAATAGACATACACCTAAAAATAGCCTGCGGGCCCCACCTAGTGTAGGTGCTTAATTTTCACTAGGATCATCATCTTGTTGAATCTAAACACTCCCTCTCAACAAGAAAGGGATTATCCTTCACCCCGATCCTGTGTCTATGGTATTCAAATTTTCTCCTGGTGAGCGCCTTCATCAGAATATCTGCATCCTGATCTTTCGTAGGAATGTACTGAAGCAACATGATCTTCCGCTACACACAATCTCTGATATGATGATACCAGATATCTATATGATTAGATATATCATGAAACACAAGATTAATCGAGAGTTTAATGCAACTCTAATTATCACAATGAATCACTGTAAGATCTAAATGAGAACCAAACAAGCCGACCAGGATCTTCCTCATCCAGACAGCCTCACATGCAGCTTGACTTTCTGCCATGTATTCCGCTTCTACTAAAACTAAATGCCACAAATCCCTGTTTCCTACTGTACAAAGAAACATATGTAGATCCGATACTGAAGACCCCTCTTGATGTGCTCTTTCTGTCCATTGGGCTGCGTGCCCAATCTGCATCCTTGAAGCCATGCAACTTCACCTCATCCATCTGTCTGTACCATAAGCCATACTCAGATGTGCCCCTGAGATATCACAGGACATGCTTGCCTGCCTTCGAGAAGAGCTTGGTATACTTAACCATCGCTTGAATAATCTGGTTCACCGCATAGCATATGTTCGGTCTTGTATTAATTAAATACATGAGCGAACCCACCAACTGTCGATAGATAGTAGCATCTACTACCTCTCCAGATGTAGCGTCCTCTTTCCTCCAGTTTCCTGGAAGAGGAGTATCCATGGGTTTGCAGCCCTCCATGTGAAACTTACCTTGTATCTCCCTTGCATACTTTCCTTGAGAGACAAAAATTTCACCATCTCACAGCCATATTTCCAATCAAAGGAAATAGTGGAGGCTCATATCCTTCATCTCGAACTCCTTTTCAAGGTCCACCTTGCATGAGTGTATCGACTGCTCATCACCAGTCAGTATTAAATCATCAACATAAAGAACAATGATTAAAAGCTTACCCTCCAGCACAATTTGGTATAGGTTTGCATACGCCTCACTCTTGGTGAAGCCAAGTCCAGTGAAATAGTTGTCGACCTGAGTGTACCAAGCACGGGGTGCTTGCTTCAGCCCATACAACACTTTTTTGAGTCTGCACACATGCGACTCGCTGCTGAAGATCTCAAATCCTTCAGGTTGCTCAATGTACACTTTTTCCTTAGTGATCCCATTAAGGAACGCGGTCTTCACATCCATCTAATGAATGTGCCAACCCATCTGCGCTGAGAGAGAAAATATTTTCCTTATGGAAGAATACCATGCGACAGGTGAAAATGTTTCTTCATAATAAATCCCCTCGATCTGTGAGAAGCCCTAGGCCACAAATCTAGCCTTGTTTTTCTCAACACCCCCATCAGCAGCTTGCTTTACCTTGTAGATCCATCTTGAACCTACCACTGATTTATCAACCAACCTTGGAACAATTTCCCAAACATTGTTTTTGACAATGGAGTCATACTCCTCCACCATTGCATATACACATGTGGGCTCCTATACTACTTCCTGAAAGGAAGATGGCTCAGTCCCAATACATTTTCTCATGAGAGCCATGTATCCAATGAATTAGTCAGGAGACTGTCTCTGCCTGTGCTGTGAAGTAGGGGCTCCTACATTCTATGCCGCATCAAGCTTCAGCCTCTCAGATTCTGTGGTATGCCTTCTGCCAGTTCTAATGTTTGGCTCTACATGAATGGACTCCTCCACTCCATGAACCTCCTCTTGTGGCTGATCCACATCTAGAGACTCATCTTTGGGAACCAAAAGTTCCTCCTCTACATGTAAGTCTAGCTCCCTCTCAAGCGACGACTTCATGGCTTTCTCCTCACTGAATTTTATATCCCGTCGCACCACAATCATTCGACTGTTTGGAAAATACACATGATAATTATGGGGTGTTTCTGTGTAACCCAAAAATATCCCAACTTTAGTAGTCAGCTCCAGCTTCTTTCTTTGTTCTCAGTCACATGCACATAAAGAGATGAGCCAAAAATATTAAAGTGAGAAACATCCAGTTTCTTACCAGTAAAATCTTCTTCAAGTGTACTCATGCCAAGCACTCTATGAGGACAACGGTTTTGCACATAAACCCCAACATTGCATGCTTCTTCCCACAAGTGCATTGGTAGGCCCTGATCATGTAGTATAGTTCGTGCAGCACCCATGATCATTCTGTTCTTCCTCTCCACGACCCCATTTTGATGTGGATTATGAGGCGCTATGAGTTATCTTCAAATTCCTTCTTTGCTACAGAATTCTTTGAATTTGTTCGAGATGTATTCTCCACCATTATCACTCCGTAGAGCCTTCACTTGCTTCCTCGACTCTTTCTCAACCAATGCCTTAAACTCACACAAATTTGTGAATGTTTGATCCTTCTTCTGCATGAATAAGATCCAACATTTACGAGAAAATTCATCAACAAAAATAACATAATACATGTGTTTTGTTGTTGAAGCAACTGAGAATGGTCCACACATGTCTGTGTGAACTTTCTCCAGGATCACCAAAGCACGGTTATCCTTTTCATGAAAGGTGTAATTTACAAACTTACCCATAGTACATCCCTTGCACTTATCTAATTGCGCAAGTGTACCCTTGGGAATTTCAGTAGAAATCTCCTGCAAAATTTTCAGGGCACCATGGTGAAGATGGCCCAATCGCCTATGCCATAATTCGACGTCATCTCGGATCACCACTTCTTCTTCTTTGCCCACCATTGAAACATGGCCATATACCTCCAGCTTGTAGATATTCTTAACTCGAATCCCTATTCTCTTGGTTTTACCCGTTGTTTTATGTCGCAGGAAAGCTTTTCCATCGCTGAAAACAATATCATAACCTCTGTCCTCCAACATCGTGACTGAGACCAAGTTTTTCTTCAGGCTTGGAACATGCATAACATATTTCAGTAGAAATGGTTTACCTGGCTCCCTATAAAAGGTAATGGTACCAATGTCGGTCACACTGTATCGTCCATCGTCGCCCATCTCTATATGCATTTGAAGATCTTTCTCCTCCAAGTCACTGTAAAGCTCATTATCTCCTGTCATTTGGAAGGAAGCACCACTATCAAGATACCACACTGATCCCATTTCACTTGAAACCAAGCATGCGATCAAGGAGAAATAAATTTCAAATTGCGAGGCAAGGGCCTCACCAGCTGCAGCTCTAGCAGCCTTCTTGTTCTTCTTTTTTTGTGGGCAGTTAGTGGTGAGATGCCCATGTTCGTGACAGTGAAAAAACTTCATCTTGGACAAATCTAGCTTCTTTCCTTTAGACTCTGATTTTGAATGGGATTTCTTCCCCTTCCCTTTCCTTGCCTTGGCAGCCAAAGCACAATCCTCTTCATCATCATGCTTCGATGAAGAGCCATCTCTGGTGTTCCGCCTGAACTCCTCCTACACTAGATCCGACTACAGTCGTTCCCAATCCAATAGTTTTTCCCGTCCGTTGACAAATTCTTGATAAATGTGCCAACTCTTAGGAAGTCCCAAGAGAGACAAACTCACCAAATCATCATCAGAAACCATGATTCCCACACTCCCCAGTTCATCCCGACATTGGACAAACTTTGTGAGATAGTTAGGAATATTTTCACCCTTCTCCATCATGATCTTTATGAGTTTATCCTTCAACGCCAATTTCCCATGGTCGTTGTTGCTTTGGAAAAGATCCATCAAAGCCTTCCACATCACAAATGGAGTGGCTTTCCCATGAAGGCTTGAGACAATATGGTCTCGCACACCTTCCAACAAAGTCCTTCTCGTCTTTTCTACCTTATTTTGCCAGGCATCAAGTAATGCAGCATCCGTTGAAGTGGGCTTAGGAACATCATTGTTGATGAATTCCTTTAGGCCATTATATTCGAGCACAACCTCAATCCTGTCCTTCCATGAAATGTAGTTCAAGCTGCCCTCGAGCGCATACTCTAACCGCAAACCATTGAAAGCCATTTCAATGTTTACTCAACTATCGCACCAAGAAATTCTTACAGCAAATTCAAATTGTTTCCACCAACAACTCAGCTACTGCTTCAATATTGCAATCTTCTTTGCTCCGATACCATGTAGAAATTTTAATACAATTATGTATTTCATGGATTCTCCTGATCTAACAATTATATGCCACTGTTAAATACAGAATCCTTCTACTGAAATCTTTGCGGAAATTTAATCGCCAATTGCAAACACATGAAGAAAGATCAATCACACATAACATAGTTTTTTTACCGAGAAAGCATAAAGCTAAAAACCCCACTATCATATATTATGTATATATCATGGATCATGAAAAAATCTCATACAAAACTCTAATCCAAGATCTCTCGGTAAAATATACAATCGTCTCACACTGTCATACATAAATTGGCATATTCATGCACCAAGTTACTGCCTCCTGACAGCCTGCCTCCAATACGCAATCCCTGCTGATCACAATCCCTGAATGAATTCGATCCTGCCTTTCCTTGACTGCGCGATCCTCATTGGCATCTCCAATGTGTGTTTGGTTGCAAGTGTGCACCCACTAATGTCACAACTGATAGTCAAATTGTCCCTTTCACCTATCTCTCAACTGGGTCTCCATTGGATCTGACATGCATGTAGTTAACAATAGTAAATCTTCAGTTGCATGTGAAATCATTCCATGTGAAATAATTTAATATTTAATTCACTTATCTCTCACTAGTGTATCTTTATTTACAACTAGTTACAACTTTCACAACTGAGTTAAACTACTTTACAACTCACATAACTACACATCAAACTCTGTTACAACTTTGTATCACTTAGTTACAACAAAGTCCACTTTCATGTCCCACTAACCAACCTTAGAAATTGTAATTCCTTCAGTCAACTGGTTTGCCACATCAGTTAACTGAAATCAAGTGCTTCAAGAGAATATATTATTATTTATTGTCTAATTATTATTAAGAGATAATAATAATCGACATGCATTCTATTTTTAGACATGCGATCTACGAATAGACTTCGCACATGCATTCCAAAAATAGAACCCCATCCATAAATAGAATTTTCTCAACCATCTATTAATAGACTCCCACTATAAATAGAATTTTCTCACCATTCTAAAAGTAGACATACACCTAAAAATAGCCTGCGGGCCCCACCAAGTGTAGGTGCTTAATTTTCACTAGGATCATCATCTTGTTGAATCTCAACAATGAAAAGTATCCAATTATGCAACAATTAACATGCTTGAAACAAACTTGCAAGCATAATTATCCATACAAAATTCATAACAATGTGTACACTAAAAAATGCACACAACATCAACGTAAATACTCACAATAGACATTCATAATTGAAAATATAAAAGTATATACAATTAAGTATTTAAACACATAATTTGAATACATCTCCTAAAGTTAAACACCATAGAAACCACCAACTAACTGTATACCTTTGATGCTACTCCCATCCTTAGACCATATTTCTCATCATCTCTTGGCAGCAGGTCACCTCGAATTACACACATATACTAAAGGGGGGAGGGGGGGGGGGATTAGTATAAGACAATTTTTACTTATTTAAACATTAATAAATCATAATAAAACAATCACATATGAGATATATCATGTATAGAACATGGAACACAAGACTTACATGGAAACCCTATTGGGAGAAAACCACAAAACTTATTTTTATAGTTCTTTGTAGACACCAACATATTGTTAAAAATATTTTTAAACTCTAATATATATTTATATGCACCAACTTATCAAGATTCATTGATCTCTTTGTTTGAGTAGCAACCCTCAGTTACAGTTATTCTTGAGTGCATGTAACTTCTTCAAAATATGATAACACTCACGTTACCTTCATCGAGCATGTCTTCTACTTCGACATTCACCAAGTTTTCTCACTTCTTTTTCCTTTAGTATATCTACTCACTACTTTTTCCTTCACCAAGTCTAACCAAAATTTGTATATCCAAATGAAATTTATGATACCTCCCCTAAATCTTGTTGTTTCTTGCCTCTTCCCAAGAGAAAATTTTTGTATCCAATTATGAATTTTTTACCTGAGGTACTTTTGTATGCCTTCTTAGGTTTGTAAAAATTTCATACTCTAAAAGTCCCAAAAAATAAGTTATAGAAAATATGCTAGGCTGACCCATTTGAAACTAATTTCAAGACCATTCAAAAAATCTAACTTCCATAAGACATATCTATGAAAGTATAAAAAACCTATTTCTAAAACTTTGACCGCATGTAATCACAAATATTTCTCCCATGTCCTCAAATTTTCATAATATGAAACATTCCAGAAAATAAGTTATAGCAAAAATGCCAAACCGACTTGTTTGAAACTGATTCAAGGGCATTAAGGAACCCTAATTTCCATAGGGCATATCTTAGAAAGTATATTGAAACAATTTTTAAAATATTTACCACATGTACCGAGAGATCTCACCTTCATCCTCTTAAAATTTCTTGGTTTGAAAAATCCCAGAAAATATGTTATAGCAAATATGCCAAACCAAATTGTTTGAAACTAGCTTCAAAAGCATCAAGAACGCTAACTTCCATAAGACTTATCTCAAAAAGTAAAAGAAACCAAAATATGAAATTTTAACCAAATGTTTTTTTATCTCTTCTAATTGTGCTAAAAAAATGACTACTTGAAGCATCCTAGAAAAAAGTTACAGTGAAAATGGCAAGATGACACATTCATTCCACAAATTACATTTTTGCTTCAACACACTTTCCTTCCAATAATTTCTCCTTTTATACATGACAATCATTCATGAAAAGACATTCTAATTCAAAAAATCACATCACTTCATTAATTAAATTAAATTTTCCTTTTATTTCACTTTTCCAAATACTATGGGTTTGAAACCACTATCTCACTTTTTTACTTCTCCTTTTTCATGATCATTCAATTTTTAATATACTTGGACACTTATAAAAACACACATAATACCTTTGACATCAATGACAAAAAAAATTCCACAAAATTGGGCCTTGAATTTTTTTTCTTGGTTATTGTTTGTTGTTTTGATTTAAAGGGTTATTTTGGAGGTTTTGGAAAAGTGACATTCACATAAGGATGACACAATTGCATGCAAATGACATATGTGAAAATATCAACATTAATGCTTTAAGAAATAACTAGTATTACAATGAGATTGAAAATCTAAAGTTTTAAATCAATTAAAGAGACTAGTTGCATGCCTGGAGTACATTAAAATATGTTAAAGTTGTTACCACAATATGGAGATCACCAACTACCCAAAAATTACGATTCCAAGCTCATGTACTCATAAAATTGTCCCTGCTTTCCTTGGGTTGTAAGTATATATTATTAGAGGGAATATTAACTCATGCATTGAGGTTCACCCAAGTCCTAAAAGTTGTCCCATATATGTCTCCCTAGGATCTCTTGTAAATGCAAAAAACCATGAATAACTGCATGCTACACATTGAAACAGACCATGATCCACCTTAGATTTGGCCTCGGAACCATGCAGATACACCTTGCATCTCATCTACACCTCTTCCACATGATCTTGACTCTCCTTTTGTACTTACACAATTGCAAACAATTGTATGAGTACTTCCTAGAGTTCTTGACCACCACCGAATGTTCCACTTGCACAACAACCTCCACAATCATTGATTTAGATTTCTTAGGTACTTAGGTAGCCTCAAAAGTGGCATAACATAACCAACCTCCACCCATAGATCGATTCGGGTCCCTTGGGTCTCCTCATTGTCACATTTATCAGTGTGAACCACCAAATCTATGTGTTAGTAATCCCTGCTAGCCAACTTGCACTCCTAGTGCCACCCTCCATCATGACAACACCTCGATATCCTAGTTATGCCTCGTACATTCACTTGTAGCTACACTCAAAATTTATATCCCTCATTCTAGTGCTACCAATAATCCATGAGTAATAGCACTAATTTCCTCAAGCATAGGAAAAATTGTAGGGGATGTAGGGATGGGTTTCCAACAAGATAACCACAATTAATGCTCTAATGATCCACTAGTTATTGATCCAGGTCTGCATGAGCGTGAATGAGAATATTCTGATAAGAAATTCAGTTCCAAGTCTCTATTAGGGATATCTCCTCTACATTTAACACAAATGAAAGAAATAAATGATCTTTCCCCAATACCAACTAGGGTGGATGATCGTCCACTGAAACTAGTTCTGCTCCAAAGGGCCCTTTTTGTCCAAGGAAGTGATGAGATGTTGAGCTCTCCATTCTAATCTCCAAGAATAAAAATGAATAATGATGAGATTGAAATAAATTTCCCCTCTTTTAATTTCCCCTTTTCAAATTTCCTTCCTTTTCTCCAATTTCAAATTTCCCTCTTCTTTTAATTTTTATTTTATTTTCTAATAATTATCCTATCACTTTTTATTATTGTCACTTTAATATGTCATGTTACAAATTCATCATGACCCATGGTGTTTTATTTACTACTTGGCCCCCTTTATTAATGTCTTTGTAATATTCCCTTTTTTGGTGTCACCTATGACAGGGCTAGGAGGGACTTCCAGAGTTAGGATCAGACCAATCACAAGTACAGGTTGGTGTCATCAGCGGGCCCAGGGGATTTTTGGAGGATTTTTGAGGAGTTTCTATGTGGTCGGGTGGCATTTTCTTGATATATTCCATCATCCGAGAAGTTTGGCTTTCGTTTCGGTGCATTCCAACAACTTTCGGAAATTTGAGTTATTTATGGGCTTAACCTAGCTAATTACGCTCACGGTGGCATTCCGAGAGGAATACATGACAGAACACCATAGTGTAATAGCTCATTGGAACCGACATGAGGATACCTCCATGATGGGACAGTTGGACATGAGTTTCAGTGACCAGAGGAGACGTGGTAGCCAATTTACTCTTTTCTGCATTAAAAATGAATATTTTAATAAGAGAGAAAAGTGCTCCATGAATAAGATAATAATAAAAAAATGCTCTAGAAGGCTCCAAGAGATCTATAAAAGAAAAGGAGGAGGCCATTGAGGGATATCTTTGGATCATGTTATTTTATTGTATGAGAGGTGTGAGACATGGTTCTCTACTTCAGTCGTAGCCCTAGGACAGAAACCCTCAGGTGATTTGTGAGTGTTGGACGAAAACCCAACTCTCTTGAGGAGACTTCATTTAGAAGTTTCGCAAAGCTTTAGGGATTGGTGTGAGGATCATTCAGATCTTCAACTTGTACTTCAGTGGGTTCAATGACAGCTTTTGCCGTAGTCGATTTGCAGCAGTCTTCTTGTCGAGCCATCTACATCATTGCCAATGTCATTCATTAGTTGGGCCAGAGATCTTTCTGGGTTTTACTCCACTTGCTTGGCAAGCTCAGGTCCCACTATTCCTTTATGTTGATGTACTTTTTACCATGGATTAATAAAATGGTTCAGTGATTTCATCGACATCCATTGTGTTATATTGGTGGTTGTGTGTTTATTTCCTTTTATTTTGTTGCTCAAGTCTATTTCTGTATTTTTAGTTAAAATATCCCATTTGGGATATTACAGTGGTATCAAAGCTTCAATATTGGATTAGCCTATGGGTTTCTAGTTTTTAGTTGTAGCTATTTTGATTAGAAGGGCCTACGCAGTCATTGGAGGAGGCTCATTTGTGGGAGCTGCGTTAGTGGGATTTTAGAGTTGGGGTGTTGGGAAATTGATAAGAGAGCCATATGAGGAGGTTTGCTGGGATTTTGGAGAGTAATTATTGATAGTAGCAGCTACAGTGCCAGAAAATGAAATTGGAAGAGGGCCAAACTACAAAGGGTCATATTTTGAAGGTTGGAATTAGAAGAAACCCTTTCTGAGTTTTTCTGGGTTTTAGGCAAGGATCACCTCCCCAAATTCCTAAAATTTTATGAGCAGTTTTCAGTGAGTAAATCAGAGGCTGAAGTCAGGCAGCAGTGTAGTCTTGGAGCAACAATGCAGTTTTTGGAGGAGCTTGCTGGAGCGATTTCTAGGTTCCATTCTATATTTTCTGAGATACATTTTTTTTTTATATCAGTGAGGGATGTTGCTATGTCTTGTCTAAAATATCTCCGTTATGTAGTTTTGTCAATGGCTGTAATAATTTTCTAAGCTTAAAATATAGATATCAGTTGTGGGGTTGAGACTGATTCTTTTGTAAAGTCCCCACTATGCACCTGTATTTGACACCAGCAAAAACCTGTCACCTACAACAGTATGTATTTGAACAGGTTGAAAAAAACTACACCTACATCACTATAACAACTCAGAAAAATAGTGACCACATCATTGGTTGAACCATGGAGGGATTCCTAAATAGCTTGAGAAGAATAAAAGTTGGTTCCTTGAACCATCATGCAGTAGAAGACCAAAAAAAAAACAAAACAACAAACCCTTCTCCAAGAAGATACATAATTTGCTCCAACAAAGGCATCTGAGGAATTTACATAAGGAGGAAGAAGTGGGAAATTGTCTTTATGCACTTGGTATGGACTTAAAGAGTGGAAGATCAGAAAATGACTTTCCCATGTTAGAGAAACTGGAATCCTGCCTTTCAGAGGTAGAGCAATCTGATTAGAGTTTAAATTAGGCTTTGGAGCCATCTATGCTTGCATTGGTACATGCTAGATTCTTGGAACATCCAAGTGAGAGAGTCAAGCTTATAGCTGCCTCTTGTTTCAACGATATTTTGAGGATAACAACACCCTTCCCTCCCTATAATGATGACATTATGAAAATAATTTTCAGATTGATAGTAGGAATGTTTCAGGCTCTACATTTGGGAGGAAGCTTAAGGTTTTAGAAGTCATGGCCATGACCCGAACTTATGAGATCATATTTGACCTTGAGTGTGATGGCTTGATTCTGCAGATGTTCCAATTCTTCTTCAGCATTAGGAGACATCATTCTAACACAGTCATAGCACACATGCAATCCATCCTGTCATCATTTATGGGAGTCCATGAGGCCATTTGCTAGGAGTTACAAACTAGGTTGCTGAGCATTTGGAGGAGAGAGCAGTTGGTCTCACCTGCTGCTTATGAACTAGCCCAAGGGCTGGCTGAGTAGAACATTGAGCTTTTCAGGAGAGAGTTCACCAGGGATGATTTGTTCCAATTTGGTTGATCATGCAGCAGAAATGAACTGAGGAAGGGACTTTGCTTCATTTACAAAGAACCATGGGGGCCTGATCACTCATGTTTGAGAGATGCAGATGAGGTGGTAGAGGTAGAGCAGGTAGATGTTCCTTCTATATGTCAAGATGAGGACTCTTTTCCAGATGAGTCCATGGGATCAGATGATGATTCTTCTAGGGAGCAAGAGCGGTCATGCGTAGTTGATGGCAGTAGGCTAGAGCTGCATTCCAGTGTGCAGGGTGAGCAGCCAGGGGACTCTACAAAAGATACTCTGGGTGATGAGTCACTTGTGACGATTCAACCAGAGCAACATATGATGGAACTTGAGTCAACATAGGAGGATACTATGCACATCATGCATGATAGTCCTTTGAGGGAGAGCCAGATGGAGGCTCACATTGAGTCTATGATGGATATGTGGTTAACCTTGGGGTCAGCCACTAAAGAGAAGCAGTCTGATACATAGACACTGAGCACGATGACAGCAATTGCAGATCCATATCCTTTAGAGATGTTGGAGGTTGATGGGATAGTTCTGCAAGGGGATAGGGGATAGCAGGAGCATTACATTCCTGATGAGAGGGATGAGCTGTTGGAGACGGTGGAGCATCCATCTATGGGCCGACACATTGATGAGGTGCAAATAGGTGCACATGCAGATAGCAGAGCTGCGGTACCCTCAGGGAGTAGCACTCTCCAAGAGTACATAGATGGGGCTTGTAGCATATCTTGCCCACTTTGGCCTATTATAGAGAGAGGGGCTTTCTTCTACAGACAGCTTTCGTTGGTAGACTGGATAGAGCAGTGTGAGTTGATTATGAGCTGGCGGCAGTTCTCTAGGCATATTCTGTATGCAGTTGACACTACATTGGATTCTTCTTCCAAGATAGATTGGCGGGAGATCATGAGATGGTACCCTCTTGATGGTACGATTTTCTTTGTATGGAGCACAATAGATCAAGGGCCCTTAGACATAGCAGATGTTACAGAGTCTAGTTGGAAGTGGGGCATAGGTCGTCATTTCTTCAGCACTCCATCTCGATTTCAAGAGAGCAGGATCAGCATGGGATTGAATCAAGACTTGGATTGGAGAGAGGTGATGAGTTGGTACGCAGTTAGTGGGGCAACTTATACAATTAGAGGTACAGCACAACAAGAGCCAGTGAGCATTAATGCTTGTTGGTGGACTTCACTTCATGGGGAATTAGCTATAGCTAGAGGCAGTGCGCAGTCCGAACCATGGGACTTGGGCGATGTTTGGCCATGGTGGTGTGGGGAACCGAGAGGATTTTTTGTTGACTGGTACAGTGAGAGATCAGTTTTGGATCCCGGCATTGAGGGGTCTATTCCGAGTGGTTTGACATCGGTGCATAGCAGCACCCAGAGGTTTGTATGGGATCCGAGCATTGGATCTCAGTTGCGGTGGGCCAACAGAGTGGCCCACATATTTTGATTGCTTGAGGGCAAGAAATCTTGGGGCGAAAGGTCTGTAATATTCCATTTTTTGGTGTCACCTATGACAGGGCTAGGAGGGACTTCCAGAGTTAGGATCAGACCAGTCACAAGTACAGGTTGGTGTCATCATCGGGCCCAGGGGATTTTTGGAGGAGTTTCGAGGAGTTTCTATGTGGTCAGGTGGAATTCGCTTAATATATTCCATCATCCGAGTAGTTTTTCTTTCATTCCTGTGCATTCCGACAACTTTCGGAAATTTGAGTTATTTATGGGCTTAACTCAGCTAATTACGCTCACGGTGGAATTCCGGGAGGAATACATAATAGAACACCATAGTGTAATAGCTCATTGGAACCGGCATGAGGATACCTCCATGATAGGACAGTTGGACATGAATTTCAGTGACCGGAGGAGACGTGGTAACTGATTTACTCTTTTCTGCATTAAAAATGAATATTTTAATAAGAGGGAAAAGTGCTCCATGAATAAAATAATAATAAAATAATACTCTAGAAGGCTCCAAGAGATCTATAAAAGAAAAGGAGGAGGCCATTGAGGGATATCTTTGGATCATGTTATTTTATTGTATGAGAGGTGTGAGACGTGGTTCTCTACTTTAGCCGTAGCCCTAGGACAGAAACCCTTGGGTGATTTGTGAGTGTTGGATGAAAACCCAACTCTCTTGAGGAGACTTCATTCAGAAGTTTCGCAGAGCTTCAGGGATTGGTGTGAGGATAATTCAGATCTTCAACTTGTGCTTCAATGGGTTCAGTGACAGCTTTTGTCGTAGTCGATTTGCAGCAGTCTTTTTACTGAGCCATCTACATCATTGCCAATGTCATTCATCAGTTGGGCCAGAGATCTTTCTGGGTTTTGCTCCGCTTGCTTGGCAAGCTCAGGTTTCGTTGTCCTTTATGTTGATGTACTTTTTACCATGGATTAATAAAATGGTTCAGTGATTTCATCGGCATCCATTGTGTTATATTGGTGGCTGTGTGTTTATTTCCATTTATTTTATTGCTCAAGTCTATTTCTGTATTTTTAGTTAAAATATCCCATTTGGGATATTAAACCTGCTACGCCCGGCGCAACGTACAAGGGAGGCTATCACCCCCCCTGTGACCCCCCCACGCGTAACTAGTCGTGGAAATAATATAACACGTACCCAACATTCTCCCACTTGTTGTTTTCTTTCCACAGGGGGCCACAGGAGAGCTGAGTCATTAGCCCAACTTTGCAACGCCCATTGTTTCTCTACACCAAGAGAAGTTTTGAGTGCTCACAGACTTCGTCAATGCATCTACAACATTCTTCAAAGTGTCCACCTTTACCAGCAACACCCTTTTAGCCTCAACCATATATCTCACAAAGTGATATTGAACATCAATGTGCTTTGTCTTTGAATGATAAATAGGGTTCTTAGCCAAGAAAATTGCACTTTGGCTATCATAGTCTATCCTTATAGCTTGTTGCGCCAACCCCATACTTGAACACAATCTCTGCAACCAAACTGATTATTTTCTTGTATGAGTGGCTGCTATGTATTCTGCCTCTGTAGTTGAAAGAGCCACTACAGACTGTCTTTTACTCATCCAACTGACTACACCTCCAAATAGGCTAAACACATACCCACTTGTAGATATTCTTTGGTCAAGATCTCCGGCCTAGTCTGCATCAAAAAAACCACGAATTTCCAACACTCTTTCAAATCCTAGTCTTCCCTGGTAGTACAAGCCATAATCACTAGTGACATGCAAATATCTGAAAACCCGCTTCACTGTTGTCTAATGCTCCTTCCCTGGGTTTGACATAAAATTGCTCAATACTCCCACTGCATGTACAATGTCTGGTCTAGTACATACCATTGCATACATCAGGCTACCCACTGCACTTTCATATGGAACACGAGACATATCCTCCTCTTCTTCTTGTGTCTTGGGACACTGTTCAGCAGACAACTTTACACCTATAGGAATCGGAACATTCACCGGTTTACTATCCTGCATATTGAACCTTTGCAATATAGTCTCGACATACTTCCTCTGGTTTAACCAGAGCTTCCTCTTTGCCCGATGTCTCTTAATTTCCATGCCCAAAATATATTTTGCAGCACCAAGATCCTTCATGTCAAATTTGGAGAATAGTTGGGTCTTCAGATCTTGGATAATTTCTTTTTCATTTCCAATCAACAACATATCATCCACATACAAGACCAAATAAATTACACGGTCACAAATTAATTTAAAATAAACACAGTGATCCTCCTTGCTTCTGGTGAAGCCAAGTCCCTGTATATAGGCATCAAACTTATGATACCACATCCTTGGTGATTGTTTTAACCCATATACAGACTTCTTTAACCTACATACCAGTTCTGTCTTCCCCGTCACCATAAAGCCTTCAGGTTGTTTGATGTAGATCTCCTCTTCCAGATCCCCGTGAAGAAATGATGTCTTCACATCCATCTGTTCTACCTCAAAATCAAATGCAGCAGCAACAGATAAAATTAATCTAATAGAAGTAACTTTGGCAATAGAAGAAAAAATATCACCAAAATCAATTCTCGGCACCTGGGAATAACCTTTTGCTACCAACCGAGCTTTGTATTTCTCCACCTTGCCTTCTACATTCATCTTCTTCTTAAACACCCATTTTCTCCCAATGGGCTTCCTTCCAGCCGGCAACTCCACTAGATCCCATGCATCGTTTTTGTGCAAGGATGCCATTTCATCAGCCATGGCCTCCTTCCAGAGTTTTCCATCCTCTGAATCTACTGCCTCCCTGACAGTTCTGGGTTCATCATCAGTTATAGTTAAGGCAAAACCTGAACAGAAAGCAGATGGACTATACCTTTATGGTTGCCTTCTTTCCCGAACTGATCTTCTCAAAGCTGGAGTTTGTGGCTCTTCATCTTCTGAGTCTTCTTCTATTGTAGAGTCTGATTCATCCTCCTTTAGCTCAAACTCTATCTTCTCAGGTTCCTTTAGTAGGACTTCATGTTTAACAACATCTTTCACTTCTCTAAACACCACATCTCGGCTGTACACAACCTTCCTTGTTTCTGGGTTCCAAAGCTTGTAACCCTTTAAACCATCCTTATACCCAATAAAGATGCACCTTTCAGATTTATTATCCAACTTGGTCTTTTTCTCCTTTGGAACATGTACATATGCATCACATCCAAATACCCTTAGATGTGAAAGAGAGGGTTTCTTACCAGTCCATACCTCATGTGGAGTCTTATCCTCCAACACTGATGAAGGTGATCTGTTAACCAAGTAACATGCAGTCTCCACTACCTCTGTCCAGAATTCTTGTCCTAACCCAGTACCACTGAGCATGATTCTTGTATTTTCCATCAACGTCCTGTTTATTCTTTCTACAACTCCGTTTTGTTGAGGTGTGTATGGAGTAGTCTTCTGCTGTGATATGCCACACTTCTTACAAAACTCTTCAAATTCCTTCTTGCAGAACTCCCCACCATTATTTGTCCTCAGCACCTTATCTTCTTCTCTGTCTGGCTTTCCACCAGAGCCTTAAATTCTTTAAATTTGTCAAAGACTTCAGATTTCTTCCGTAAGAAATATATCCATGTATTCCTTGTGAAGTCATCTATGAATGAAACATAGTACACAGACTTACCCAGTGATGGAACTGACACAGGTCCAAACACACCACTATGCACAAGCTCTAATATCTTGTTCACCCTCTTAGCACCACAAGGAAAATTCACTCGATTCTGCTTCCCATATACACAATGTTCACATAAATCGAAATCCAAAGAGCTATTAGACATACCTTCTACCATACCATTTCCATGTAGTATCTGAAGGCTCTTCTCTCCAATATGTCCAAGCCTTTGATGCCATAGCATGGTCTTTTCTCCAGAGACCGCTAGGCTTTTCGCTCCACTTTCGGGAACCACCGAACTATTGCACCCATCAATAACAGTGCTGCCCTAAAGCTTGTATAGAGTTCCAATCCGAACTCCCTGCATTAATACCAGTGCTCCCCGAACCATCTTATAGGCATCTTTCTCGAACACTATTTTTACACCTGCATCATCCATCTTGCTTATAGAAATCAGATTTATGGCCAATGCAGGAATGTGCAGAACAATAGGAAGTGTTCTAATCCTTCCACCTTGCAGCTTCAGCTTTACTCTTCCACGTCCGACGATTTTTGCCTTCCTATCATCCCCTAGGAAGACATCACCACCATCATATTTCTCATACTCGCAAAACCACTCCCTATGGGGAGTGAAGTGAAACGACGCACCCAAGTCAATCAACCATGACTCATGATCTACATGTGTATTTTAAGAAGAAGCCAAATACACATCCCCACCTTCATCCAAGGTGGTTTTTTCCTCTGTAGAAGGAGCATCATCAAATCCCTTTCCTTTCTCAGGAGCTTTAGATCTGCAGTCATTTTTGTAGTGCCCTTCCTTTCTACATTTCCAACACACCTGACTTTCCAGGATATTTAGATCTCCCTTTAGATTTAGATCTCCCACTCGAAACCTTATTCTTGTTTCTGTTCGTGGACCTTCCTCGTACAAATAATGCATCTCCATTCTGACCCTCCATATTTCTCCGTCTCATTTCCTCCAATAGCAAGGCTGAGACAATGTCATCAAAATTCAAGGTAGTTGTATTGCTACCTATTACAATAACCAGACTGTTCCACGAATCTGGTAGAGAATACAACAAACTGATGCAATTATCTTCATCTGAGATTTTAATATCAACAAATGATAGCTGACTTACCACAGTATTGAGGGCGTTCAGATGCTCTATCACCAAGTCTCCATCCTTCGTCCTCAGGTTATACAACTTTTTCTGTAGGAACAATTTATTCACCAGAGACTTAGATTGGTACAAAGTCCCTAGTTTTTCCCACAAGGCCTTCACCATAGCTTCCCCAAATACATTCAACAATACTGAATCTGAGACACACAACCATATTGTGCTCTTTGCCTTCTAATCCAGCTTCTTCCAGTCTTCATCTGACATTTTCGTTGGTTTAGTACCCGGATCTACCGTGATCCACTGATCTTTATCCATCAGCAGATCCTCCATCTTGAGCTTCCACAACTCAAAACTCTGACCATTAAATTTCTTGATCTCTATCTTCCTGCCGCTCGCCATCTTCTTTCACTGCAAGAATCAATCCCGCAGATCTCCCACTGAACAACGTCTACCTCAGGCCCGATAAAAAAACCCTCAGCAACAAAGCAGTCCCCTTGAAGCTGAAACAACTCCGATACCAAATGTAGGTTTTAACCCTATATAGAAATTATTTGCAAACAAATCTTAAAGACAGAAAATAAACAATAACGAGAGCATAAAACATAAAACAGATAAACACAGATATTTTCCGTTGGATCCCAAATCAGGACGACCAGCTTGATTTTTCATTATATTCCTTTTAGTGTTACAACACATATATATACATGCTGAAGCATACATAAACCCCAATCCATTAACCCTGGATTAGAACATAACCGTAGTTCCCTTGACCGGATCTACAAAATACCAGGGGCCGAAAACCATCGTACCCCAAAACCATGGGTGGGTCTGCCCATTGGAAAATAAGGACCAGAAAATTTTTCCCGGGGCGCTACCCTGAACCCCAACATGGGGGGCTGCCGCCCCCCCTGTGAAACCCCTGCTACGCTCGGTGCAACGCAAAGGGGGGGATATGACATGTACCCAACATTGAGAGAGCCCTGTAGCAAATGTGGATTTTCAAGCTGAAGTAAGAAGACTTCGAGAGAGAATGGAAGTTATAAAAACCACATAGAGGAGAGAAAATGATGTAGGAGATTTTATTGATGTTGGAGACGAATCTTCCTATCATGAAGAACCAAAATATCAGAAGATGTAAAGATAATGAATATGTTTGTTAAGATAACTACTAGACCAAAGATGGAATTTTTTCCATATGAAGGTAATTTAAATGTTGATGAATTAATGATTAAATAATTTCTCTTAATAAATAGTTTGATTATGAAGATGTTGGAGCAAATAAGTAAGTTAATTATGCATTAACTATATTAAAATGTCATCCAAAGGAGTTTTATAAATTGAACATCCGAGTTGATCGTGTAGAAGATGATGCTGAGAAAGATGCTAGATATATTAGTGCCTTGAGATATGATATTCAAGATGAAAATGGCTTACTATCTTTGAATATTGTTGAAGATACATATCAGGCTAACTTGAAGGTAGAAGAAAATATTGCTATAAAATAAAGTCAAGGAAGTCGAGGAAAGAGTCCTGCAAGAGGAAAAGGAAAACAGATTGGAAGAGGAAGAGTTTAGTCTGCAAGAAGAGAAGATGATGGAATTTCTAGTAGTCAATCACCAAGAGGAGGTTATTCGAGAGGTAGAAGATCATTCTCTATAGGTAGAAGTCAAGGAAGAGACTATCAACTTATATGTTTCATATGTGGGAAACTCGGGCATATGTCATGGGATTGTCCTGAGAATGCACCAACAGGTTAGAGAGATTCACATGTTGCCAAAGCAGTGGAAGAAAATTAAAATATAAGTGTCATTAAAGAGGTGCCTGAAGTTGGAGAATATTTTTTAATGAAAAGAGTGTTGATAAAAAATGAAAAGGAAGTCAAAGAACCAACTCAAAGAAGAAGTCTATTTTGAACCATGTGTAAATCAAAGGGTAAGTGCTGCAAACTTGTTTTTGATAGTGGAAGCACTAACAATTTGGTTTCCATGGAAATGGTAGAGAAATTAAATTTAAAAATAAATACACATCCCTATCCTTATAAAGTATCTTGGTTACAAAAAGGACACCAAGTGTTGGTCAATGAGAAATGTAAAGTATATTTTCAAATTGGAAAATATAAGGATGAAGTTATTTGTGATATAATGGCGATGGACATTTTTCGTGTGCTATTGGGAAGATTGTGGAAATATGAAAGAAAGGGTATACATGATGATAGACGAAATACTTACACTTTTTAGAAAGATGGGCAAAAGCATGTGCTATTACCTTTACCATATGAAGAAATTAAAGAAGAAGCAGGTCCCAACAAGTTTCTTATGAGTGGAAAGGAGTTGTTGTGGGAAGAAAAAAAAGAAGAATTACAATTTTCTTTAGTTGAGAAATCACTGATAATTCTTACCAACAACAAAATTAAATGATTTTTTAGAGGAAAAATAAGAAATTTGTAAGATCGGTTTGTTGATATTATTTTGGATGAGTTACCAAGTATTTTACCTCCTGTTAGAATTATCAACCATCCTATAAATTTAATTCAACGATCTACTTTGTCAAATAAAGCTGCTTATTGAATGTCACCACAAGAAAATGAAGAAGTAAAAAACAAGTTCATGAATTATTGGAAAAAGGTTTGATTAAAGAAAGCTTGAGTCCCTATGTTGTGCCCACAATATTACGTCCAAAAAAATATGGAGGTTGGAGAGTGTGTATTAACTCAAGAGAAACTAATAAAATTACTATCAGCTATCAATTTCCACTCCCACAAACTAATCAACGTATATCCATAAATAAACTAATGAAAGTAACTAGTGAGAGGAAGTGAATTGTAAATTGTGGAAAATTTTTTAACTAACCTGATAGCAAGAAATAAATTTCATAATTAATTATTGATCTAAGGAACTAATCAAGAAGTACTTGAACGAAGATAATAAATCTACAAATCCTATGTTACAACTACAAGAAACTGAGGCATCTAATTTCATGCTTAAGACTGGGCCCTTGCTTAGATGATCTGCCAAATTAATCAATACATAAATGAAATGCATAAAAAGAAAGCTAGAACCAGGGAAGTAAAAACAAGAAGAAAATATATCTATGAATAGAGGGAATTCAACTATCGATTGCACCTTCAAAGCCTTCACTTTAAAGGGAGAAAACAAGTTGAATCCTTTAAACCTAAATGCTATTAAAACCAACACAACATAGTGACAATATCTATTGTCTTTCTAAACTAAAAATTAAAGTGAACTCCAAATGAGTTCAAATCTTATACATTTATAGAAAATAGTTTGGTTTCTTGGGTAATTCCTCAAACAATTAGAAACCATAACAATTTTTATATTGATTATTTCCTAAATCAAATGATTTCCATGAAGTGTCTTACTAACAAATTTTCGAGACATAAAATATCTAGTCAAGAATTATATCTCCCACAAATAATTAATTGGTTGGAAATCATTGGGTGAAGTATTTCTTTTCATCATTCCACTCTCTATGGAGAAATCCACCCATTTCCTTCAAGATACGAAATATATAACACATTGTAAAATAACTAAATGGTGTTTGGAGAACATAGCAACAATTGGAAGAACCCAATAGTAAACTAGGATAACTCAACAACACACTATACATGCTTTTGTGGCATGCTAGACAAGTTTCTCGAAAAAATTGGATTTTTGTAGTACTTCTCATCATATTGTGCTAGTCTCATTAGCACACTGTGTGAGAATTATCAACTAAGAATACTTCATGCAATACATATGAATAAACACTACTATTTCCCTACAATATAGATAATTAGTTCCTCCACTATATAATAATCATCAATAATTAATCAATCCATTTAAATTTTGTACAATTATAATAGGATGGTATATGTAATGCTAAGAGAACAAAATTTAGTTCTAGGGATTAAATAATCCTGAAAAGGAAGATGATAAAAATGATACATTTTTAAGGCTCATCTATACTTTAATATACACATAAATTAATTTGTTCTTACTGAATTTGTAAATCAACCTACAGAAATTGGAAAGTTCACAATACTTGTATATTCTCATGAATTAATTTGTTTATACATTTTAGATAATAATGAATTAAAAATAAATATTTAATTCCATGTTTAACTATGCCATTTAGGGCATAAGAAAAAATACATGATTCTTGATAAGAGCATGTTCCAACGATTTAGTATATATAAAATAATCACAATATATGCCTTAGATCTAGCAATGTTCCTTTTCTTGATTTAGGGAATGAGTATCAAAAGTAAATAGTTGGGGGTATTTGCCACAATTTTTTATATCATGGGGTAATTTATGGTACTAAATTGTGGTTTACCATAATGTCTTTTTTTTCGAAATTACTCCCTGCCTTCAGCAGGACTATAGCGATCGATAGATCGTTGACGCTGAATTAATTCATTGGTTGACCAAATTTTTTTATGCTTTATCACCGTTTAAGCAAAGTTTCAAAGTGACAATTATCATCCATCGAAATTTTAACCAAATTTTTAAGCTAAGAAAAAAATCCACCTCTTACTGCAGGATTTGCTTATCTGAATGTAAAAATATTGTGACAAGTTATATTTTATCCAAAGTTAAGGAATGTTGTGTGCCAAGTTATATTTTATCCAAAGTCAAGGTTATATTCACTAAGAAAAAAAATTGTATCCAAATTTTTTTTAGGACTGGTACCGAATGCCATGGATGCCACATGTTGGATGACATCAATGCCACATGTTGGAGACTTATCAACAATCTTCCACCTTTCCACCACTACTTAATTCCACCGCTAATAGAGAGTATTAGAGAAATTTTGAGGTCTAAAATGGACCTCAAAAAATTGTACAACAAAAATAAGCTTTATGAGAACCAATAGGATTCAAGATGATGATGTCAACCATGGGGGATGATTCACCATTTTTGGGGTAAAAAAATAAAAAGATTAAAAGATAATAAAATACTAAAACTACCTTTTCAACTTACATCCCCAAGGTTTTACTCAAATTTTGAGCACGAGTATTCATTGGATGCAAAATATAATTTCTCATCCAAGGAGTAGCCATGTTGCATACTTTTGATGGACTCTGCTACATGAAAAATAAGAAATACATGAAAAAACGTTAGTGCAATCATGTTTTTCATGTACTTCTCATTTTTCGTGTAGCAGGATCCATCAAAAGTATGCAACATTGGTACTCCTTAGATGATGAATCAAATTCTGCATCCAAATATTGTTCCGACTCGAAATTTGAGTAAACGTATAGGGAGATAAGTTGAAAATACGAGTTGAAAAAGTACTTTTTTTTCTTTTTTTCCCTCTAAAATTTGATGATGTAATATAATCTTAGTTTATTATTTCCACTATTATTTATAATTTCCTTAGGAGGCCCATTTTAGACCTCAAAATTCCCCTAATGGGTCCTATTCAGTCTTGTTCTTCCTACCACAGGAACTTACCACAAGAACTTAGGAACTTGGGATCCAAAATAAAATAAACATGGTATAAAATACATAGGTCCTATTCTTCCTACCACAAGAACTTATTCTTCCTCTTCTTACCACATGAACTCATTTTTCATCCAACAAAGAATACCTGCAATAGCTACAGAGAAGACATGCAATAATAATTGCAGAGAAGAAATGCAATAATTAGACAACATCTCTGCAAGTGAAATACAAAGAAACTCATTCTACATCCTGCAGAAAAGATGTGCAATAATCAAAGAGAATAGCTGCAAGTGCAATACAAGTAGTGGTTAATACTTGTTAATGAGTCAAACCATTTATATTAAAATGTTTTTCTATTTGTATTACAATGTTTTTTTTTTTGTTATAATGCTTTTCTATTTTTCTATGCTACATGATGGATTGTCTTAGATCTGTCTTTTGAGAGCAATCTCCCAATCCCCCAAAGCAAACAGATACCATTTTGTCTGGTGGTTTCTCCATATTGTGGTAACTCTCCTCAGACAAATTTGGGAGTTCCACTGAGACTGGAAATGGTGTTGGAGTTAGAACAACTCGTGCAAGGTTGACGTCTTGTGGTAACAAGTAAAACTGGGTAGAGCAGGGAGAAAAAAAATTAATCCTTTGTAGAAATTATGGAATAGTGAAAGAAAAGCTACGAAAATATTCCAAAAATGGCACCATGGACACATCCCACTATATTTTCACACATAAATCCAATAACATCACATAACCTTGTGTTGGAATCCAATAGAGAGAAATTAAAGGTGTAAATACCTCTGCACGACTCTCATTGTAGAGATAGGACTTGACACAGTCAAGAAACAGTGAAGAAGCTATGGGAAACTCTGAATTTGCTTTCGTATCTAGTACTACCACTCCATTTTCCACGAGTCTGGGGAAAGTCTACACATACCAAAAAAAATTCTAGATAATAATTGCATAGAGTATTTTTTTTTTTTTTTCCAGAGGAAAAAAAAGGCTGTGTATATTAGTAATAATATAACAGTACATGATCATGATTACATCACAGCTGTCAAGACAGCATGTAAAATACCCAAAAATATCCAAATACAATCATGAAACCTCCATGGGAGGAGTCATAAGATGTAAAAGGCAAGCAGCATTATGGGTGGAAAAGACCAACCCCAATCATAATATTCTGAGCATCCCTGATACATTAATATACATGACATAAAAGATACATCATAGCATGGTAAATAAAAGGATGCAAGAAGACCATCAAAAAGGAAGAAAAGAAGTTCTAAGAGCTAGTTGAAAAGATATAAATAAAGATCGATACAGGTAGGCTTGTATCCCAAAGACCAGCATATATAAAGTGAATATATATGGATAAAAACGCCTGTAGATGATGAGTATATAATCCGGCTCGCCTAGTGAGGAAACTGCAGCATCAACATCAAAGCATACGTGATATAATCCGGAAAAAACGATGGCCCATCAAAACCCAGGTCCATAGTGTCCCAACACCGGCTCGTATGAAAGAGTCCATATGTTCTATACACGTGAACTGCCTTGCCTGATAGGATAATCTTCAAGGCTGGATAGAAAAACCTGATAAAGCATAGTACGATAGATCCGACATTGAAAGAGGATATCAACGATCAAAACCAGCAGGCGCATCAACGATCCATTAGCCACAAGTGCAGTGGTAAGGTAAAAAGCAAAAATGAAAGATTCCGATTGAAAAATTATGGAGATTAACAGTAAGCAAAAGAAATAAACAAGAGGAAGAGGAGGTTCAAAATAGCATCATGGAATCGGTATCACTGATGACCTATGTAGTGCCCCATCAACATACTGAAGCAAATGTATCTGGCCGAAATCTGAAGATATGCCTTTTTTCGATAACTTATCCGCCCTGGTATTATTCTCCCTGTAGATGTGAGTAATAGGAGGTTTTTCCAATGTCCGCCACATGTGCAGAGTCCTCTGCTTCCATCCCTGCAAATTAGGAATAGTAATATCACATCTGCCCTGAATCCAATCAATAACGAGCTTGGAGTCCCCATAGAAGTTTGGATTCTGTAAATGATAAAAAGTTGTAATAAGGAAACTGCCCCAAAGTGCCATGATTTCTGCTTTATTATTGGTACCGGCACCTCCGTTCCAAAAAGCATGTATTCTCTCATTCCGTGATATTTTTACCCAAACTCCACATCCAATGATTCCAGCCTTTGATGCCCCATCAAAAAAAATGGCCGGGAGTTGAATTTCGTGGGGTCTATTCCTGATAGATCTGTCAGACAATAACAATGGGGGATCATTCCATTCCAAAATCCAGCTCTTGATGTTGGACACAATAATGTGAGGAAGAAAAGGCCTATTTTCGAAAATGAGATAGTTTCTGCCATTCCAAACTTCCCATATGAGATAGAAGGGGAGTGACTTATAATTGCTTTTAAGCTTATCCCATTCCGCAACCGTCGATATAAAATCCAATGGAGACCAATTCGGATTGGATAAGTGGGGTAGAAAGGTACTCCATATGTTTTTAATGACTGGGAAGGAAAAGAATAGGTTCTGTATGCATTCAGCCTGTATACAACATATAGGGCATCTATTCGGCCCCTGCATACCCCTTCTGCAGAGATTATCCCACGTCATTATCTTATCTCTCCAGACTAACCATTCGAAAAAGATGATCTTAGTGGGCACTTTGCGCTTCCAGAATGGGTAGAATATCTTGGAAGTGGTTCCATTAGCCGCTGAGTAGACCATATACCTGTATGCATCTTTAACCATGATAGCACCATTCTTCAACGGACCATTCCAAATGATTTTATCTCCCCCCGGCGATCTACAGAAACCAGCAGCTTTAAAAGATGCTATAATCTCCTCCCATTCCGTTGCATCTATACCCTTCAATTCCATTTGTTCAGCATTTTTAAAAACCGGTACTTCATTTGACCATTCAGAAATGGTCTGTGATATCAGAAAGAATCCCCGCTGCATGAGAGAAGTTAAAAGGCGAGGGGAGAAAGTGCTCTCCGAGGAAAGACCTGATATTGATTTAAAACTCAAAGGTATCTTCCCACCATCGCTAAAGCTCCAAGTGACGCGGTCACAAATATGAGAAAGGATCTTTTTAAAGCCACACCAGATGACCGAAACATTGGGTGGGGAAAAGAGTTCCCTGTGTAAAATCTGATGAAGAATGTCCCCAGAACTATACTTACATCTAATGATAGCGCACCATATGTTGTCACCATTTAGTGCACGCCAGAAAGATTTGAGTAAGAGAGCAATATTAAAGATCCTGGTATTGAGAACCCCACAGCCATCAAAATCCGTTGGTCTGCAAATGATGTCCAGCTGACAGAGATGAAGCTTCTTTCCCGAATTTGTGCCACCCCACAGAAATTGAGAGATGATCCCGTTTATGAGCTTTACAATCTTGGCCGGCAAGTAAAAGAGGTGTCCCCAGTAGACCATCAGCTGTGATAGAACAACCTGAATAAGTATGAGTCGGCCTCCCATAGATAGCCATTTGTGAGTCCATCTGAAAATCCGAGTTCTAAAACGGTCCACCAACCACATCCAATCTCTGCATTTATATCCACAGGGTTTTAAAAAGCATCCCAGATATGTGAAACCTTCAGAAATATGATGACAATGAACCCCCATAAGATCGGCTATATAGAGAATCTCATGTCTTTCGCCCTTGTCAAAGAGTAAAAAAGATTTGCCTTTTTTCATTCCCAATCCGGTGGCAGACTCAAATTTCATCAAAATCATTTGAATATAAACCCAGTGAATCCTATTAAGGTATCCAAATAGCAACATGTCATCAACAAAAAGTGAATGATTGGTGGAGATAGATTCTGAGAAAGAGAAACCTTTGATAAAACCCCGTTGTTCAGCATAGTGTAATCTTCTACTAAAACCATCAAGAATCAGTATAAAAATAAGAGGGGAGAGGGCACATCCCTGGCGAAGGCCTCTGGCAGCTTCGAAGAAACGAGTGGGAACTCCATTAACCAGAACAACGTATCTGACAGTTGATATACATGACATAATCCATCTAATGACTCTGATTGGGAGGCCACTTCTGAGAAGAAGAAGCCTTATGTAGGACCAGTCAACCGAGTCATAAGCCTTGTGTAGATCAACTTTCATAATCAATGTTTCCTTTTTTCCTGTATGTGCCAAATGTAGAACTTCTTGTGCAATGGCGATCGCATCGTGAATGGAGCGGCCCTGTAGGAAACCATATTGTTCAAGGCTGATGTGATCAGATAATATGGCTCTGATGCGATTTGATATGATTTTAGAAGTGATTTTATACATAATATTGCATAATGCAATAGGTCTGAATTCATTGAAAGATTGTGGATCTGCCACCTTGGGTATCAGGGCAATGAAGGTGGAATTAAAGTTTGCAGGCATATGACGTCTTCTCCTGATCAGTTCAATCACCTCCGTTAGCTCTTCACCTATAATGTCGAAAAAATAAATGAAGAACTCCACCGGCCAGCCATCCGGCCCAGGGCACTTATCATGAGCAAAAGACTTCAGGACCTTATGCACTTCATTCCCTTTAATTTCCTGTTCCAGAATCTCAATTGCCGTCGAGTCAAACATTCTCGGAACATTATATAAAAACCATGTTTGATTTTCCACATCTATATGCTTCTCCTTTTTATAAAAATCAGAGAAATGTGTGAAGGCCTCTTCCTGTATGTCCTCTGTTGATATAGCAAAAGTGCCATCTGCCTTCTTAATTCTCCATATAGCATTCCTGTTCCTTCTTTCTGTTGCATATTTATGAAAGAATTTGGTATTAAAGTCACCCTCCTTCAGCCATTTTATCCTACTCTTGAGTTTCCAAGTGGTTTCTTCAATCTCCAGAATCTGTTTCTTTCTCCTTCCCAGTTGATCAAGTATAGCATATGATGCTTCCTCTGGTGCCGTAGTAGTAAAACCTCTATAAATATCTTCCATCTGATGTTTAATATCCTCAAGTTCAGCCTTGAGGGCGGCCTTCTTCTGTACCTCCCACTTTTTTGAGGCCACTTTCAGCCTTTGAAGCTTGGAATGGAAGCGTTCAATAGGGGCAGATATTTCACAGTCATTCTCGTCCTTCCATGTCGCTTTCACTAGATTGATATAATCCATATCATCCAGCCATACTCGGTTAAACTTGTATGGGCAACCTTTGTAAAATCTCCATTCATTCCATGATAAGGAGATGGCCATGTGGTCAGATATATCAGAAAACACTATCAGAGATCTGGGGGTCCCCCATTTTTCAAACAAGTTGTCCTTTATCAATCCTCTGTCCAGCCGCTTTCCAATATACTCTTCCCCTTTCTTTTATTCGTCCATGTGGGAAAGAGCGGGCTAGGTCTGACATCAATCAAATGAAAATAAAAAAACATTGCATTTAAAAAACTTGAGAGTGGATCCAAACAAGCATGTACACCCCATAATTCATCAGCCTGTAAAGTAAAATTGAGATCTCCCATTATAATCAGGTTCGACAGTCTAAAGATGCCCGAAAACCGCAAACTGTTCCAGAAGTGTTGCCTGTCCGCATATGGTGCATATAGGTTGATGATGTTGATTGGTTCGATCCTGCCTCTCATGTGACCAGACAGGAGAATACCTCCAGAGAAGCTATATGCTTTGAACGTGAACCAGTCAGGATCCCACATAGCAATTAAACCACCAAAGTGCCCATTTGAGTCAGTAGCTGCCGCATACCATCCAATTCTGAAATTTAGGAAGATCTTTAGAGCCTTCTTCCGCAAACAGAGAGTCTCCTGTGCCAAAAAGATGCTACACTTACTGTCCTTAATCAAATCCCGTAGGCAATGTGATTTGGGGCCATCACCCATACCCCGAATATTTAGTGATATTATGTGATTCATTGGAAATCCAGACCGGGGTTGCTTGCTCTAAGCGCCCGTGACACCTCCCAGTCTGCATCAGCCTTCGATATTGGGACATCAGTGAAGTTTTCCCCTCCCTCAGCAAACAGAGCTATGGATTTGTATTTCCCTTTATTCTATTTCTTGTTGTTCTTGGTCTTTTTCCTTATAGAAACACTTGCATTAGAAGGCTGTGGATCATAATTTTCCAGGTCCGAAGGAGGTCTTTCGAATACAGACAGAGCAGCCAAATCAAAATTGGGGTTGCATAGAATAGATTCAATATCACATCCTACCGAATTCCTAGGGGAATCAGGAGGGGTGACAGCATCAGCAGGGTCAGAGAAAGAATTTGATATGGTGGGCCGGACTTCAAGTGAAAAGGATGGTGCTGATGGTTCTCCAACCGAGAAGTGAAAAGGTTGGAAAAGCGGGGGGTCCGATTCAATTTGGAGACCGGATGAGAGGCGAGACGAGGAGACCACTTTTCCAGAGCGCATGATGGATGGAGAATGAGAAATAACATGCGGAGAGAGAGAATGAGAAATTTCAGCAGATGGTGAAACAGGGTTAATAGGAGGCGTACTATCACCCACATTAGGAGGGTCAACCGTAAATGAAGGGGCTCGTGAATCATTATTCTCATCAGCAGATAAAAAAATACAAGTATTAGGTTTAAAAGAAAGAAAATTATGCATCGCACCTTTGGATGGGCATAGCTAAGGAAGCTCTGGTTATTTCAAGGGTAGGAATCATTGCCTGCCGGAAGTGTTCCTCCATTTCAGTTTCGGCCATCTCCGTAGCATATCGCCACTTAATTGCATAAATATTCTTGGTTGGATTCACTGAGGCGAGAATTTATATCATGCAAGCATGCCCTAGTTATGTGGGGGAATATGTCAAGGATGAGTCGGGTTGAAAACAAAGAAAAGTACCTAGTTCTAGAACCATTACTTGGAAGACTGAACTAGACAGGCCCAGAAGACTGGGAACTCATCATCTTCAGATGGAACCATAAAGAGGGTAACGGTGCTTGCTTCTGCTCATTGAACAATTACAGTGCTTTCATTCTGGGGAGGATTTCTATACCAATGGCGGGGAGGATGCCTACACCAGTGGTGGCTACACAATCCATTCACCTTAGGCCTAAAACCATATCACCAAGTAATAAAATCAGTGCTTTTCAAGATCAATTTATCTATAATGGAAGCTTTCAAGTACCAACCCTTTTAGCTCATCCAAGTACAAAAACTTTAAACTCAATTCGAGACCCTATATGGTCTCCACATCTTAACTCACCTTGAAAGGTGGGTTGGGCCAAGCCAATAACACCTCATTGTTGCAACAAAACAACAAAATTATGTTCACATTTAGGTTTAGAGTTGGTGAGACCCAGACCTCAATAAAAATAACGATGTTACTAACAATGCAATGCTACCAATTATTATAATTTCTTTCACGACCCTGCCAGCATTGTGAACTTCCTTTTTTTTTGTAGCTGTGAAAAAAAAACGAAACATCATAATAATACCATAGGGTTAATTTTTTCCATGACCTTTGTGTGGTGGAGACCGCGAATGGTGCCCTCGGGAAGTTTTCTCCATATTTGGGGAGTAGTCCAGTTTGACTAGGGATGAATTAGAGTTATGCTCAAGGCGATTCCCTAACCACTAACTAACTCGGGAAACACTCAAAACCATTCAAATGAGCCAAACAAATGACCATGGAAGGCCCATCGATTCAATCCTGGAATGTGCCTACCCAACCTTCTGTTCACGCCCCATCTCCACTCAGTAATGTGCATGCCCAACCTTCTATTCATGCCCCATCTCCACTCAGTAGAGATCTGATGGTGATAGAGAGAGGAGTCAAAGGCTCCTATGAGAGAAAAAGATGCTCCTGGTCATGGTGGACATACTGTAATCATTAAGAGGATCAAAACTCCAGCAAGGTGAAAAAAGGTGAATTTGAAACAAGAACCCCCGTGAATTTCTATTGATCCTCAAGAGTCACCCTATGCTCGGCTAATAATGTAATTCAAAAGGCTTTCGAATGTCACAAGCTTGTCGCAATTTCTCCTGAACAGAGGGTGGTAGTTCCGGGAAGGCATAGAACCACAGACAGGTGAAAGAACCTCTTAGCCACACGTGTAATAGTGTAATGGTAGCAATTATAGGAAAACCAGGAAAAAACACTAAATGGTTTGATTCCAAGCATAATTGCTTCCCACAATAGTAGATATTAAGATAATAGCAGTAGAGTTTGAGATAAAGGTCTAGGTCAAGGCCAAGATACACAGTTTTCCAAACCAACTTCTAATATAGCCCAAAACCACAGTCCTTATTCTCGATGGCTAGAACCTGATTTTTCTCGATGGCTAGAACCTAATTTATTTATCACAGGCTGGGTAAGTTATAGTTCGAAAATAGATTGGAGGCCACCACACAAAGCTCCAAGGTGAAAAACATGGTCATGCCCAGAATATTAAGATTGAGAGCGAGTTTTTGAGTCATTAGGTGGGTTTGGAAGTGGGTCGGGTTCTGAAATGTAGATAAATTAACATATGGAGATATAAATGCAAGTGAATAACTGGATTTTTTGGCTGAGAAATAACTAGAGAATCGAATAACAAGTGAACAAAGTAAATAAATCCAAGTATATAAGAGTATGAACTTTGAAGGCACTGAGTATTAGTTGCTTCTATTATTAAATCTAGGAAGCTGGGCTCTTAATAAATATGCATAAATCACAAAAATATTGGAAATGGTTTGAATTGATTAGCTAGCTCAGGATTTGAGGAAATAAACTTCCGTGCAGCACAAGAAGGGATGGAGGCAATCCTTAGCCCTAAAAATCCTTCTTTGAATGCATCCCACTGACTTTAGAATCAAACCAATCAAACCAAAAAACAATAATGCTAAAGTGCACTAAGTAAATCCAAAATTTGACTTTTAGTATCTGTATATTGTAATAAAGTAATACCCAGAATTTAAGAGGGCACTCATACGGTTGTTCCACATAGGGCACTGATATGGTTGTTCCACAAAGCCATTCAGAGAGTTAGGTCCACTCGTTGATTTGAGGGAACCGATATGGTTGTTCAAGAGAGATAAATTCAAACAAATAGGTCCAGTTGCTTTGCCATATGTAGGAGAAAAGCCTGCATAGTCGAGAATAATTTGTATATCTGTAGTGGCTAACGCCCACTCAAGATCCATGGAAAAGTAGAAAAGCCCTTCAACACTAACAATTCATTGCATGAAGACCACGACTCTTTGTAAAGTAGTTCAGGTAGAAAACAAAGGAATCCAGACAAAGGAGAACATTAAACATATTTTAAACAGGAGAAAGTATGTATTATATGCGGCCATTCTAAAGATAATAATAGTGATACAAACAGACACATGGTTTGCATGCATATGGGACAATTCTGATTTGTTTTTATTATTTTTATATTTTTAATTATATAATATATTGAATGTTAGCGTATATGGTTATTCCGCTTTCAAACACATGGACAAGATGCATGTAGTGTTGACACGTCACGTTTTCATCCACTTAGCGTTGACACAATTATAATCACTTATTTTCTCTTAATCATTGTTGTGTAACTATGATGAAAAACATGGTTGGATTAACATATTTATGTTATTCTAACAAAAAGATTTACAGGGAGAATTTTAGGGGTTAATATTTAGGTGGGCTAATATTTCATGTTTTTTCCAAAAAAAAATTTCTAATTTCCATTTTTCTAAAAATGAATTCGCCCAAATTTTATAGTATAAAATTATTTTTCTTTAAAAATCACCAATATTATATATTCTCTAATATAAAATAATTAAAAATCTAAACATTTTTACAAAATTATCATGATTCAACATTTTAAAATTTGGATATTTGGAACTAGTAAAATTAGCCAAGATTGTTAAACTTTAAGAGAAACTTACATCCTTAAATTTTCCATAGAAGAGAAGTATATTTTATTGTGTAATTAAGACGAAAAACATAACTAAATCAACATATTTTCTGTATTATTCTATGTTAGAATTTATGTTTTATTCTACGAACACAATGTAAATTAATACAGCTACAAATGAGCTTTTTTCCTTAAAGATTGCAGTGGATTCTTCGTGCAGTTTCAGATCGAAAGAGTTGCGTTGTCTATTTAGCAGATCGATTGCACTTTTGTGTTAAACATATTTCAATATATTTTCATGATTTGGAATATGTAGTTCTTACTGTTTTTTGGATGGACGCGACATTTTATAATTGTATATCGTCTAACAGGGTTGAATTTATTACCTTCAAATTTCATATTTTAAGGAATCTGTCTCTCTCATATTTTGCTTTTTTCAGTAGAGACTACTGCTACCTACAACGCGTGTTGATATGGCTATCACACGACTTTAGAAGGGATTACTAGCTTATTGATATTGCTATCATATAACTTTAGAAGATATTGCAGAAGTTAAAATATTAAAAGTACATAATTTACTTTATCGTTTTCGTAAAAAAATAGCTTATTTAAGCACTTTTTCATTCAACATACTTTGGCTACTAAATAGAGCACACAAAATAGTTGTAAAAAATAAATTAATGGATATCTATAAAGATAAATTATAAACAAAAATATTACCTTCATTCACTTTCATTAAATTGCAAAATTATTAACATAGTTTTAATTATTATATTTGTTTTACGGTTTCAGTTGCAAAAATATTAACATGGTTTTAATTATAATATTTATTTTACGGAGTTTTAATTTTTTCTCTAATATATTATGAACAATTCAGTATTAACATGGTTTTAATTATAATATTTATTTTACGAAGTTTTAATTTTTTCTCTAATATATTATGAACAATTCACCATTTTACGTTTTAGGTTTTAAGTGTTAAAATACTATATATTATTATTATGAACGTAAAACTTGAAATGACTATTAAGTTTTGGTATTCATCACTTAAAATGATTATTTAATATTTTTAGAATCTACACTTCTGTGATCCATATAAAATTGTAAAATCTTTTTTTGGTAATAATCACATGCAATGGAATATTACCAACCAGTGTGATGAACCACACTGGTTAGTTAGAAACGCTTTCGACAATCTTCCATGCATGTGATTATTATAGAAAGATTTTTACAATGATTATTTAATATATTTCCAATATATAAAATTAATATATTAATAGGATTTAGTAAAATGTCTATGGTAACATATTAATAATAGTAAAATTTAATAGTTGAGTTTTAGTTGTTTTGTTTTTTAAGTTTTAATATAATATATACCAAAATATATTATGTTCGGATATTCTCAATGTAATATAATATTATTAATAAAATATTAGGTTTTAGTATTAGATTTAATATAAAAGTTTTTAGTATTAGGTTTTAATATGTTAATGTGGTTCTAATGTTAATATTATGTTTTAATGTTATTATTATGTTTTCATGTTAATAGTAAGCTTAATTTATGGTTTTAATGTTAATGTTAATAATGTTAATATGGTTTTGATTTTTATATTAAGTTTAAATGTTAAATTGTTAATATAAATAAATTAGTGGTTTTAATATTATGGTTTATAATATTGGGTTTAATATAAGGACTTATAATATCAGGGTTTATAATATTTAAATATAGTTAAATAAAGTTAATTATTGGTCAAATATAGTAAACCATAATTAATTTTCGAGGCTTTTATGGTCAGTCATGATCTCCCATGCTCAATGATGATTAATGATCAACCAAGATCAACCATAAATTGCCATGCCCAATGATGATCAATCAAGGTCAACCATGGTCATCCATAATGGTCACCCAATATGGACACGCATAATAGTTAATCATAATGGTCAACCATTATGATTAATCAAGGTCAGCCATTAATGATCATGATCAACTATGATCAATCCTTATCAACCAATGTAAACTATTGTCAACCATTATCAAACCTAGTTGAATATACTCAACAATAATCAAACATTATATATATATATTTAAAATATATTAAAATATTATTATTAATTAATTATTAATATTAATATTAATATATATTTCATCTTATAATTATAAATATATTAATATAATTTAGTTTGAAATATAAGTTTTATTATATTAATAATGGTCAACTAATATGTCATTTATAATGGTTAGTTTCATAATGGTTAACCATTATGGTTAATTATGGAAAACTATTATTAACCATGGTCAAACATGATCAACCATGGCTAATCATTCTCACCCATGGTCAAACTTGGTTAAATATGCTTAACCATGATCAACCATATTAATTAGCCATTATAGTCATAATATTGGATTTATAATATTAATATTTATAACGTAGGGTTTATAATACTCATACATATATATATACATATATATATAACAACCTAACGATATTGATGAAAAATCTAGTGAATTTATTAAGAACTACAATGAATAAATTATTGGAATCTATTGATATTATTGAAAGCTATAACACATATTACTAAAAAGGAAAAATTATTTAGATAAAATATATATGTTACAATGAAATGAAGTTCAATCATTGTTCCTCTTTCTTCCTAAGTATAAACCCTATATATATACTATATAAGCCCTATATTAAAAACCCTATATATTAATTGTATATATTAAAAAACTAATATTATAAACCTTTATATTAAATCTCATTGTTATAGAGTGAATATTATAAACCTTAATATTTATTACAATGTAATAAATAGCCATAGGGTAAATTCATTGTAATAATATGGACTTTAATCTATAAAACTTAGGGTTTAATATATTAATCTTAGGCTTTATAACTATAGAGTTTATAATATTAATCTTAGGATTTATAATATTCAGTTTTATATTATGGCTTGATATTGTGATGTTGGAATGGTATAAAAATATGTTCAACATCACATTCTGACATTGTCTCAATGTGTTATTCAATTTGGCAATCATTGTCCCAATGTTACATTAGATTTAACAATTTATTCAACGCCGCAATGTGACATTACAAAATTGGGGTGTAATATTGGGGTTTATAATATTAGTGTTTGTTGAGTTATAATATTAGGTTTTTTAATATTGGGTTTATAATATTGCATTTAGTAATCATGGTTTGAAATGTTGAGATTTTAATATTGGGGTTTATAATGTTGGGTTTAATGTTAGAGTTTAGTATTGAGTTTTATAATCTTAGGGTTTATAATATTAATCTTAGTATTTATAACATTAATGCTATGATTTATACTATTTACCGTAGGATTTATATTATTTATCTTAGGGATTATATTATTAATTTTAGGATTTATAATATTGGGTTTTATAATGTCAGGGTTTATAATATCTTGCTTAATATCATAACATTGGAATGGTACAAAAATCTACCCAATGTCGTAGTGTAACAACATTATCGCAATGTGACAAATAATGTGACAATCATTGTCATAATGATACATTACATTGCAATTTATTCAATGTTACATTGCAACATTGAATAAATTAAGGTTTAATATTCAAGTTTATAATATTGGGTTTAGGGTTTATAATATTAATCCCATGGATTTTAATCCCTTCAGTTTATAATATTAATTCTAGGATTTATAATATAAATCCTAGGGTTTAATACCGTTCTCTTGGGTTTATTATCCCTTTGGTTTATAATATTAATCCATTGGGTTTATTAATCCCTTGCGCTTATAATATTATTAGTTTCTTGGGTTTATTAATCCCTAATACATATAATAATATATTAGAGTTATAATATTAATCTTAGGTTTGACATATTAATCATAGAGTTTATAATATTAATCCTAGAGTATAAACCCCATATAAATGATATATAAGCTCTATTTTAGAAACCCTATATATTAAAAATCTTATTAACAAACCAATATTATAAACTCTTATATTAAATCCAATGTTATAAACTGAATATTATAAACTTTAATATTTATTACAAAGTAGTAAATAACCATAAGGTTAATTCATTATAATAATATAAGGCTTAATAAATGAAATTTAGGGTTTACTATATTAATTTTAGGTTTTATAATATTGGGTTTTATGATGTTAGAGTTTATAATATTCGGTTTGATATTAGAGTTTAATATCGTGATGTTGGAATGATACATAAATGTGTATGATATCACATGGTGACAAAAATTGCCTCAATATGACAATCAATATCACAATGATTGTTACAATGTTACTTTACATTGCAATTTATTCAATTTCACAATGTGGCATTGCAAAATTGGGGTTTAATATTACAATTTATAATATGAGGACTTGCACTATTGGGTTTATAATATTGGAGTTCTGTAATATTGTATTTAATATTTGGTTTATAATATCATGGTTTGAAATGTTGGATTTATAATATTGGGTTTAATTATAGGGTTTGTTATTGGGTTTTATAATCTTAGGGTTTATACTATCAATGCAAAGGATTATAGGTTTATAATATTTATCGTAGGGTTGATAATATTAATCATAGGGATTATAATATTAATCTTTAGGTTTATAATGTTGGGTTTTATAATGTGGTTTATAATATTTGGTTTAATATTAGTGTTTAAAATTATGACGTTGGAATGGTACGGAGAGTCTATCCAACGTCACAGTGTGACAAACATCATCACAATGCAACAAACAATGTGAGAATCATTGTCATAATGATACATTACATTGTAATTTATTCAATGTCACATTGCCACATTGAATAGATTACAGTTTAATATTTAGGTTTATAATATTGGGTTTAAGGTTTATAATATTAATTTGTGAAAAAATCTAACGTAAAAATCACATATGAAAAATATCGTCGACGCATTTTGAACCAACTATTTTAGTTCATCATCAGGACTGGATGAGAGCATAGATAAGGACTTACGATTTAAATAGATGTAGAGAGGATCAAACTAGTCGTTATAGTATAATGGCTAGTTTGACTAAATTAATTAAGAACCTACCTAACGAGAAATTTAAATTATTTTTATTTATTAATAGAGTAAAAATAATGGTAATTATTAAATTTAAGTTGATCTTTTATTTTATTTTTTATTTTTTATTTTTTCAATTTAAAAAATAAATAAATAATAATAATAATAAATAAATAACTAAATTATTTAATTATTTAAAAAATTTCATCTCTTGGATTATTGATCCCTTGGTTTTATAATACCAAGGGTTTATGATCCCAAGGGTTTATAATATTAAACCCTTGGGTTGATTAATCGTTGGTTTTTATAAAACCTAACGTTAAACTTAATATTAACATTAAAACCATAATGCAAAAAGCATTGTGGCAACAAGTGTGATAATAATTATCACAATGATACAATACATTGCAATTTATTTAATGTCACAATGTGATATTCAGTAAATTAGGGTTTAATATTCTAGTTTATAATATTGGGTTTAGGGTTTAGGGTTTATATTCTTAAAATTTATAATATTGGGTTTAGAGTTTATGGTTTATAATAGTAGGGTTTATAATATTAATCCTAGAGTTTTTTATCCCTTGGGTTTATAATATTAATTTCCTAGGGTTTATAATCCCTTGGGTTCATAATATAAATCTTACAGTTTAATAACATTCCCTTGGATTTATAATATTAATCCAATGAGTTTTATTAATCATTTGAATCTATAATATTATTACTTCCTTGGGTTTATTAATCCATCGTGTTTATAATATTAATCTTGAGAGTTTTTAAGATTAATCCCGTGAGTTTATAATATTAATCCCTTGGTTTTATGATATTAATCCCACACACACACACACACACACACACACACACACAGATATATATATATATATAACATTAAACAACCTATTTTAAAATGTAACTAGATTGATGACAAATCTATTGAATTTTTTGAGAAATAGAATTAATAACTTATTGGAATCTATTGAAGTTAATGAAAGTTATAAGACAAAATACTAAAAATATTCATATAATTTGAAAACTATATAAATTTATTTAGATTTACTGAAAATATGTATGTCACAATGATATGGAGTTCAATCATTTCTCATCTTTCTTCCCAAATATAAACATTATATAAATGCAATATAAACCCCCATATATATATATATATATATATATATATTAAAAAACCAATATTATAAATCCCTATATTAAACCCAACATTATAAAATAAATATTATAAATCTTAATACATATTTTTAATAGTAATGACCCAATGACTATCAAGAGTTGAGACATCCCATATTGATCACGGACGGAGAAAAACTCTCTCAAGTCGCCTACTCGTTGAGCCTAATCAATACAGGTTAAGCATGTCATTTCAAGGAATTGAATCTGGATGGCGAGGGAGTTAACAACCCATCTCAACCACTCAGTCTATCCTTACTTGAATATATATATATATCCCAAGGCTTATAATTCCTTGGGCTTATAATATTAATCCCAGTGTTCAATATTAATCTCTTAGGTTTATAATATTAATCCCTTGGGTTTATAATATCTATAACTTGGTTTGATTAATCACTTGAATTTATAAAACCTAAAACTTCATATTAACATTAAAACCCTAATATTAAAATTAATATTAACATTAAAACCACAATGCAACAATTAGTATGACAATTAGTGTGACAATCATTATCACAATGATACATCATAAATTAGGGTTTAATATTTCAATTTATAATATTAGGTTTGAGGTTTATTCTTTTTTATAATATTGAGTTTAGGGTTTATAATCGTAGGCTTTATAATATTAATCTTATGGTTTTTAATCCTTTAGATTTATAATATTAATCCTATGGTTTATGATCCCTTGGATTTATAATATAAACCCATCGGGTTTATTAATTCCTTGATTTTATAATATTATTAGTCCCCTAAGTTTATAATATTAATCCCAAGGGTTTATAATATTAACCTCTTCCATTTATAATATTAATAATCTCTTGGGTTTATAATATTAATAATCCCTTGGGTTTATAATTAGTTAAGCCATTGGGTTTATTAATACCTTGTCTTTATAATATTAATCCCAACGATTTATAATAAAATTTCCTTGAAATTATAATATTACTAATCTCTTAGGGTTATATATATGTATATAAACAAAACAAAACAAAAACGTATTCTAAAATGCAATGAGGTTGATGACAAATCTATTGAATTTACTGAGAAATACAATGAATAATTTATTGGAATCTATTGAAATTATTGAAAATTATAATACAAAATACTAAAAAGTATTCATATACTTTGAAAACTATGGAAATTTATTTAAATCTACTAAAAATATATATGTTACGATGATATGGAGTTCAATAATTTCTTATCTTTCTTTCTAAGTATAAACTTTGTATAAATGCTATATAAACCCCCTTTATCATTTAACCAAAACCAATGTTATAACTAAATAGTATAAACCCTAATATTTATTACAATGTAATAAATAATTATAGAGTTAATTCATTGTAATAATATATATATATATATATATATATATATATATATATATATATATATATATTTATTTATTTATTTATTTTTTTTAAACAAAGTTGGTTAGTGTGATATCTATTCCAAAAAGAAGAGGAGAAAGGTCCCATTACAAGGAGGGTTTAAAGAGAAGCAAGCTTAAGGAGATAAGAGCGAGAGCACAATCCCGGTCACCTAAAGCCTTGTTTCCAAAATTTTGCAGTTTCCTACTACGGTTTTAGCATATTGCCTTACAAACTGAAAAAGCATAGAGACACATTTACATAACATAATGGAAAAGGGTTATTATATGCCGACTGAAGATCCTTTTTTGTATTATGAGGTCTGCTAGATATTGATCAGAGCATTTCTTGTTGTGTTGTGCCCTTGTTGTGACCTTGTTGTGCCCTTGTTGTTCCTTTACTTTGCCCTTGTTGTGCCCTTTTTGTTCCTTTGTTGTGCCCTTGTTGTGCCCCTGATGTGCCCTTGTTGTTCCTTTGTTGTGCCCTTGTTGATCCATTTGTTTAATGCCTTGGTGATTAGAGAAATTGTAGGTAGAAATTATTTCTTCCTTCTGTATGGCTAGGTGAAGGATTGTGCTGTGACTGCTTAGTTGCACTGTTGATTGGATGATCTCACACCTCTTGAGGAGAAAAACTCTAAATTCAAGAGAATTAAGGATAAAAATGGGGGAGGCTTTAGAAAGAGATCGATAGGGCTGCGTAGAGGGAAAACTTAGCAGAGAGAGATGCTTCTAAGTGTCACAATGCTCTTTTGAGTGCCAGGAGTTATTTGAGTCCACATGAGCGTGAAGTGCTGAAGAGGAATATCTGGATTGATACGAAGTTCTATGATCTGATAATTGGAGAGGAACTAATGAGGCACGGAGAGCGTCACAGGACAAAATAGTTAGTGCAGATGAGAGATGACTGGAAGATGAAAAGAGAGGAGGAGATCGGAGAGGGGGAGAGCTTCCAGGTAGCAAGGCACGAGGGGGAAGAAATGAATGAGGGGCAGGGATGATGATTTGGAATAGAGGAATCACAGAGCTTGATGATCACATGAAAACGAGGCGAGTGGACACAAAGGCAAAGACCAAGTCTAAGGAATCTCTGGACGCGAGTGTGATCGAGGATTTCTGGTGGATTGAGTCAGAGGGGGTCGTAATGGTTATTATTTAAAGACAGGGGGCCCATCGATTGGAGAGTCACGAGGAGGAGGAGAGCTAAGATATGAATCCAAGAATGATCGGTTTATATCTTGTTGGTGCAAGAAAATATTCAGTTTCTAGGCTTGTTAAGGGTATCGCTGATTTTGAGAGAGATTCCTTCCTGCATGCTTAATTTCTGATAGATTTTCTTAATCAAGGGATTGGTATTTTGACAAGATCTCTGTCGATACTAGCATGTCCCATTGTTCTGTAAACTGCCTTGCTTGCCTGATTGTCTTCACTTTTATTATTATTACTTAAGATGTGATAATAGGTAATTTTCCCAATCTTCTTTTCATATTGATTTATTCTTTCTAGAATATGGTGCAGGGCTGCGTTTTTTAAAATATTTCCATTGACAATTTCCTGTATAATGATCGATGAGTCTCCAAATATTATTGGGTTCATTATCCTTCTTTCTTTTAATATTTTGACCCCAAGGAGAAGCCCATAAGCTTCTGCTCAGTTGTTAGATATAATGCCTAATCCCCAATCATACGATATGGTGTTTCTCTTATCTCTGGTGAGTATAATTCCTTCGACCCATGCTTTTCCAAGATTCTTTTTCGAAGCCCCATCAAAGAAGAGGCAGGGTCTGTTGATTGAGCTAATCCAATTCCAATATTCTTCTTCTGTCGGCCTTATTTTCCAATTAGGTTTTCCCTTTCTGGGCATGGGCATTTTTGTAAAATCGGGCCTGCTACTTGTAAACCTTGCCCACTCTCTTTCTTTTACTTGAAGTTGTACCCAATAAATTCCTTTTATTCCTTTAGCAGAATAGAATTGAGATACTTTCCCCCATGTTTTGGATATTACTCTTTCCACTGTTAGCTTTGTATTCTTGAAAATCTTGTTGTTTCAGGCTAACCAGATCTGCTAGCATAAAAACAAGGGAATGCTAGTCCAATACCTTTGCACAGTGATTTTATTCTTGAGAGAGTAAGGATAATTATTTTTCCAGTTAGTCAGAAACTCATTCAGTGGGATGGTGTAATTTATATTTTATTCTAATGGAGAGACCACACCCTTCCAACATTTTTTGGTGAAATTACATTCTATGAACAAGTGCTTAATGTTTTCCTCTTCCTGTATACACAATGGACACTAAGAGGGCCCATAAATTCCTCTTTTTTTAAATTTCTTTGCAGTGAGGATTTTCCTATTTAGAAGGGTCTAGATGAATATTTTAATTTTAGGTAAGCTTTCAACTTTTCAAGCAAGTTTCTAGAGGTGCCAATCTTGTTGCCCTTTTTTTCTTGAAGAACTTCATATCCTCATTTAACGGTATATTCCCCTCCTGTAGGAGTCCAAATGTGTGCATCTTGTTTCCTTCGCTCCAGTGGGGCCGTGCATTTTAGTAGGGAAGTCAGACTATCCCATTGATTTTTTAATTCCTGTGGTAGATTAGGGGTTTTCCATTGTTTCCATATTCCATGGGAGTCCCACTGTGATATTTTTCCCAAGTTGGAGAGGCCCTTTGAAATCATCCAGTTCCTTAGTCTTAATATTTCTTGGTTGTTACATAATGGCTCACTTCCCATTATGTTTTACATCCACAAATTAATGTTTTTTCCATTTCCCTACATTCTTTAAATTTTGTTTTTGATCAATGGTAGCACCTTGACAATGAGCTTCCAGATTTGAGTACAAGGTCTAAGAGGTGCATTCCTTTCCAAGATGGAGATCCTTGGAGCGCTTAAGTATTTTGACTCTAAAGCATGCTTCCACCAACTTCTTTCCCTAGTAATGAATCTCCAAGCAATATTATATCCAAGTGCCATATTCATCAAACCAGGTATTCTGAAGAGAGACCTCCATTCTTATATTGTGTCCTTACTTGACTCTGTTTGATTAAAATGAATTTCTTGGTTTCTGTTTTGCCTCCTTGCCATATAAATCCTCTGATATAGTTTCTATTTTCTCATGCACGCTTGCAGGGGCAGAGGTCATGACAAACTGATAGAGGGGAAAGGAAGAGAGAATTGATTTAATGAGGATGACTCTGCCCGCTTGATTCAACTAAATCATTCCCCAAGAATGGATCTTCTTTTTCATCTTCTCAGTGTATTTTTTCCAGATCTCTTTCTTAGTAATTGGTAGCCCAAGATATTGGAAATGGTTTTAGTTGGGTTGGAAAGGCATTTCTAATATTTGATATATTCTTTGAAGTGTCCGGTGAGGAGTGTTCAAACCAAATATGCAACTTTTTTCATTGTTCACTACTCCTCCAGAGACATCCATAAAATTTTTTATGATTGTTTTGAATCTTCTTGAAACTACACAAGATGCTCCTCCCATAAGAAGGATTTCATCCGTAAATAGCTAGTGATTTATACTTTTAACCCCTTTGCTTATTGACAGACCAGTCAAGGTGTGGTGTCTTCTACAGTGCTCCAACTTTCTGCTCAGAGAATCAACCATCAAGATATAAAGGAAAGGGGACAAGGGGAAACCTTGTCTTAGTCCCCTAGAACTCTGGAAAAATTTGCATGGTCTTCCATTAACTAGAGGAGCGATCCAAGGGTCATTAGTGCAGACTTTTATGATGTCAATGAACTTAGCTGAAAAGCCAAATTTTTGTAAGACTGTTGATACAAAGGACAAATTTATTCTATCAAATGCATTTTCCATATCCATTTTCAAAATGAATCCCTATTATTTGCATGCAATGCTAGAGTGTAAAGCCTCTTGTACTAGAATTATGTTATCTACTATATGTCTACGAGGAATGAAGCCACCTTGGTTATCTGTGATTAGGGAGTGGAGAAGTGGTTTAATGCGACTTGCTAGGATTTTTTCTATTATTTTGTAAGAGGCATTACAAAAGGGTATTGGTCGAAATCTGATTAGAGAGGAGGGGCGGACATCTTTTGGAATATCTTTTGGAATAAGGGCTAGGTAGGTAGATTTTGTGAATCCTCCCATCTTCTTTTAAAAAAATATATATATGATCATCTTTAGCAAGTATTTTTTTATCAATTGCCAATAGGAGCGATAGAATGATATGGAGAATCCATCAGGTCCTGGAGCTTTATCCGGATGGAGACTCCAAATGGATTCGATTACCTTTGCTTCTGTGACTTCTTTGGTTATCTCATTATTATTTTCCTCATTTATTGTATGAGGGATGTGTTTTAAGAATTATTCTGCCTCTACTTGCCCATTTTCTATTGTTAGCATATTTGTAGTGATTGTGCACCTCTTTCTTTATATCTTCATGTCCTCTAATCTCATTGCCTCCCTCTCCTATGATTTTTTCAATGCTATTTTTTTATCAATATGGTTTTTCTTAATTGTGGAATAATGTTGTGTTCTTGTCCCCTGCTTGGATCCACAATTGTCTGGACTTTAACCTCCAAACCTCTTCTTCCTTCCTATTATTTCTATATATGTCCCAATGCAACTTTTTCTCCCTTATCTGATTTTGTTTTATGTCCTCCATATTTTCCAATTCTATTGAGCTTTTGCTAATTCTTTTTGTAGCTCCTCCTTTTCCTTTTGTGGTTCCTTGTAACTTATTTTTTCCCATTTCTTAAGGATTGTTTTGACACTCTTCAATTTATTTTCCCATATGAAGTTGGGTGAGCCATTTATTTTTTGCTTCCAAGATTTTATGATTAACTGCTTTGCCTCTTCATTGTTGTTCCATAATTGGTTATACCTGAATGGGAGAGGCCCAAAGTTTTTAGAGGAGCCCAAAACTAAAGCCATCGGTTTATGATCTGAGGTTGTTGAGAGAATGATCTTGGAGGCTACAAAATTGTAGTTAGATAGTATGATGTCCTTAATTAAAATTTTGTCCAACCTTTCCTTTATATTATCCTAGCCTACCCTCTTATTTTCCCGAGTGTACTTTCCATTTCTGGGAGGGATGTTGATTAGATTGCAGCTCTCAATGAGCTCTTCAAGAGTGTCACGAGAGGGAACTAAATGGAAGTAACCCCCTCTTTTTTCATTAGCATTTAGGACTAGATTTAGATCTCCTCCAAGAATGAGATTTTCTTCTTTTTCAAGCAGCATATTTTCTTTCAGCGTTTTCGAGCATATTTCCTTATCTTTATAATGGTTTGGGGCGTAGAAATTATAAAGGTTGATTTGGATTTCCTTAATTTTACTTTTTAACTCGGTCTTTATCCATTGTGAATCTATTCTCTGGTTCTGTAATTGCCACTTATCTTTATGCCAGATTATATTAATTCCTCCCGATGCCCCAATGGCAGACAAGGTTGTTCCTTCATAGTTTTTCATTTTTTGAATGATGTTTTCCATTTCTTGGCTATTTTTTTTGGTCTCATGGATCATTAGGATATATGGTTCTTCCCTTGTTATAAGATCCATTATTATGTTTAATTTGGAGGGATGTCCTAAACCTCTGCAGTTCCAAGAGACCAATATCGTTATTTATTTTGGTTTTTTACCAAGGGACCTTTCCCTCGATGGTTATGTTGGCCTTTCTATTTGATTCTAGTTCCCTTTTTGAGGTAGATTTCCATGGGTTGTTGAGTGCCTAGTGTAAGCTCTTTTGCTGCTACTTCGTCTCTTAGTTCATTGTTTGATTTTCTTCCTTGTTTCTTGGTGTTATCAGCTGATGTCAATGATTATTTTAACTAATTTCTGGTGAGGATCTTTTCCAAGGAAGGGGGGGAGGACTAGGAGGTAAGGGAGGGGCAACCAAAAGAGGAGGGCCAGAGAATGCAAAGCCAGGGGGGAGGGGGGACAAGGAGGAGAAGAGCAGTCGTCGAGGGCCACAGGAGAGGAGAAGAGGGGAGCATTAGGGGGTGGAGGAGGGTCAGAGTGGATGTCTAGAGGATCAAAGGGATTAAAGACAAAGAGAGAAGTAGATTCAGGGAGGAGGGAGGAGGGAGGAGTAAGGGGGGGGGATATTTGAGGGAGGAGATGAGGGTGTTGTAGTAGAAGGGATAGGGACATGTGAGGTTTTATTTGTTGTCTTCTTTTTTTTAACTTTCTCCCATTTTTGTTCTTGTGCTTCTTAAAGTTTATTTTCTTGTTCTTCTTTCTTACTACATCAATTTTAGAAATTCCCATATTCATGACATACCTTTCACTTGAAGGGTATTTTCTCATAGTCCAGTTGTTGTGTGTGTCTCCAGTTGTCTACTTTGAGCTTGATAGCCTCTGGGAGTACTTCTCCTAAGTCCACTTCAACGCAAATCCTTGCATAGGCCTGCATGTTGTCTTTTGGCTCGCTCTTGTCCATATATTTTTCGACTGAGTTTCCAATAGTTTTGATAGATTCATCTCCCCAACAATGCAAGGGGAGATGTGGTAGACGTACCCAGACCGGGACCATGTTCGAGACGTCCAGCTCAGGATCAAAGTTTGGGGTCCATCTGTTCAGGTAGAGTCTTCTTATATCCATAAAACAAGGTCCGCTTCGAAAGATAAGGTCTTTGTCTTCCTTTGTTTTGAAGCTAAAGGTGAAGTATCCCCTTCCACAGAATCTGATGGCTATTTTCCCTTGTGTCACTTGACACCAATTTCTCTCTACCCACTTTTGAACTGTTTTTGGTGATGGCCACAGTCCTGTGAACTGTCCAATGAGACCTTTTTCTGATAATGAGAGGGTAGCTCTGCGAGAGTGTGTTGGAGGCAGAATGATCTCTGGGATTCTATCAAATTTCTTCACAAATTTTGAAACAACAGGGCGTGATTGGGGAGGTCCCATTGAGGAGACCAGAGAGGCAAACAAGATTTCTGAAACATCATGAGGAGGCTAATTATCATTTTGAGGTTGTTTATCAATATGAGGAGCATCAGGAAGTAGTTCCCCACCCGGATCAGACTCTAGGGAGGCCATGGCGGCGGAGGGTCGAGGCAGAGGTTCGAACCAATCTCCAGCAACCTAGGTCAGGCAGCGCGCGCTGATAAAAATTGAAACATAATTAAAAACCTATAATAATTATTGAGTATAAGATAATAGTGAGAAACAAATAAATATTATTAATAATAACTAAATGCTATTAATATATTATATGTTAATTATATTATAGTTTGAAATATAACTCTTAATATATTAATATAATATTATATTAATGTATAATATAATATTAATATAATAACCATAAATATATAAATATACAATAATATAGTTTTTATTATTTATATATTTATTAATAAAATAGTTAGTCTTTAAGAAAATACATGTAATAATTTTTAATGTGGTTGATATATGCTTATAATGTTGTTGTAGATATGCTTCATATACGCCTATATCAACCACATTGGTAAATGTGATTGTGTTAATTATTTATTAACAATTATGTGTAGATAAAGATAATTATTTAATTATTTATTAACACTTATATATAATAATGTTAGTAAACTTTTCATATAGTGCATCATGGTTATATTAATTATTTGTTAATGGTTATATATAATAATGTATTAATAAACTTTGCATATGATGTGATAAATGAGCAGAGTTTAATATATCTCAAGTTGCGTCACTTGACACCCATTAGTATATCAAGTTCTACTGATAGGTGCACTATGAACTATATACTTTATAGTTGGGCATTGTGAAGCGCATCTTGCAACCCTAAATTCATGCTATGCTAAAATGATACCGTAAATGTAGCATAATTATATGAAAAGTTACATGTGTGATTTGAACTATTATATTTGGTAGAGGCGGTGTTAACAGTGACTCTAAAGCATGTAAAAAGGATATGTTACAAAATTTTGGAAACCAAGACACTACTGAGAGGGGGGGTGAATCAGTAGTGTAGGAATTTTACCAAATTAAAATTTTCTTTTACTTTGTGCACATGATTAAATACTTCAACAATAACTTAAATCACCATAACAAAGATTCATGTCAAAAATTACAAAGGAACATACACGAACAATTAACATTCATAACTTCTCTTCAATTCATTCATAGAGCAAGCTACAATTTTTTGTTACAAATTCTTTGGCTACAACCAACAGGAAGCTACAACTCCCTGATTTATCATATACAATAGATGGAGATATAGCCCCAGATATTCTCTAGCACCCTACAGAAGGAGGACCAAACCCTAATCAACAAGCTACAACTTGCTTTAGACACTCATTGTTCCATATTTCATCCATTTTCATACTAGGATCAATGATTGTTTTCTCTGTTTTCAAAAATAATTAAATCTCAATCACCACTCAAAAATCAATTTCAACATACCAACACCTCATTGCACCAGAAGCTCTGTCTCAAAAAACAATTGCACACATTATGCTTTATAAAACCTGCTTATAAAGAATTTGGCTTGATATTTTTGGCTTCTCTTTATTTTCTTTCATTGTTGCATGCTTGCTTATTTTTTCTTTTGTTTTGTTAATCTCAGTCTTCTGGACATTTTCTCCAAGTTATCTGACCTCAACAACCATTATTTGCAAGTTAAACATATTTTTTCTGCATATTTGAGAAATTCCGCCTTTTTTACAGGTTTTAGTAGGGCTTCACTATTTTTGTCTGCGGTTAATTTGGCTTAACTGCCAAATTTATCTGCCAAAATTGAATGTTCTGCCTGTTTTCATTTAAACACCTTTTCTCAGCTCCTTTACCTATTTTATGCTTGATAAGCATGGGTCTTTGCGATCACTGGTTTAGGCCCTAGGCATTAAGCCCTTTCAAGTCTTGTTGGGAGCCTTTTTCTTTTGTTAACGACCCCACATCGTTGGCCATGCTTCTACGCGAAGTGATCAAAGAGATGGCACTTAGCCACTCCAAGAGCCTTCACAACTCTTTATAACTTTCGCGGCCCTCGTCCTTACCTATGGAATAGGCCCCTGTGTGGGCGCTTAGCTTGTAGCCCTTGCTATCCCAACACTTTGTTTTTGTGCACCATAATTCACCCACCGGGGTCATGCCGCCTGGTTGACATGTTTATGGTGACCTCCTGATGTTCATTTCATTAGTTGCCTCTCTGTGTTGTCTATTGATGTGTCCCAGCACCCGAAAATCGACAATACCTCTTGCACACCATTTTAAATGTTTTGGGCTCATCTCGCAGGGACGACGTCACTCCTGCCACGTGTTGACCTATGAGCGGTGACACATGTCACTCAAAAAAGGGCCACTTGGGTGCCTAAAAATTTTGAATCCACCTGCCACATGTCCATGCTGATGCCCAAGCCAATCATATGTTGTTGTAAACAACCTCTCCCCTCACATTTATCCACTGTCACCAGCTTACCAAGGGTAAACATGAGATGAGGGGATGTTATGACAAGACTCAACCTCCTAGGTGACCTTAAGGAAATGGAGTCGATAAAACAAACCTTATTGACTTCCCTCAAGTGCCTTAGGACCCTCCAAGAGTAACCCAACCCCTCTAGGTGTCCATCCCTTGAGCCAACTTAACCTTTCTCGGAGATAGAGCCCCAGTTTCTCCCTTGCCAAGCCTTCCATGCGATTGGAAACCCATAGTCGCTCCCATAGGCCTACATCAGTGCAACTGTGGCCTTTTCTACTCAGTATTGTGCTAATGACAGCAAAATTTAAGGCTATTTTTCAGGGCTAGGGCTAAGCCTCTGCCCATAAATCCATATAACTTGTAGAACTCATAAATTACATGACTACAATGATTATAAACTAAAACTGAAACTAGGACTAGACTTGACCATCCCCAACCGAGATTGACATTTCGTCAAACACATGGTATATAGACAACCTACAAGCCATGAATGCAAGTATGAGCACAAGGGACTAAAAACTCATGTGATACTTAACAAGAAGGATCACCACCCTCTCCCAACAGTTGTCTTGACATCAATTAGGTCTTACATCCATTATCCTTTCAGTTACAAGTAAAAACATGAAAATAACCATGACTAAAACTGGTCATATATCAATTATTATAACCAACATATAAACATAGAAATAACCATAAGATAACAACCATTAACACCACATAATAAAAAGTACATTTACCAATTAAAATCAAAAGAACTTAGCTTTAGGAAAGAGCCAACCAGGTTCGGGATTTCCACGACCACCCGACCATAAACATTGTTGAACCAAATATTTCTTTTAGCCAATCACCCCCATGCCATATTCCAAGCATGAATGTGGGATTTCATGGAATAAACCAATCCAAAACAACCAAGGGAATCCAAAGGTTAAACCACCTCCACCCTCACCATAACATGATCTCACCTAAACCAAACTCGAGATAAAAAAACCAAACCAAGCTTGGAATGTCTCTGGATTCCTTCACCAGCCTTGAGGAATTTTCCTGTCTCTACCCTGAGGATTTACTGTGTATCCCACTATTACTGTTCATGGGACTCCTAGGCCTTTGGGAATTTTCCTGAGACCACCTCCACCCCAGATTCTAAAACCTTCTAGAAATTCCAAAGCTCAAAACCGAGAACAAAATCATCACACCATGACTATCTAGAAATGGAAAGGCAAAGCTGAAAACCATTGTCAAAACCCGACAAAACCATGTCACTGGTAGAAAATAAACAACTACCAACATGCACATACCATGCATGCCAAAACCATCTAGGAAATCATACATGCAATCGGTTACCTGTAAGTATTCATGCTGAAGCTTACTTGTTCCAACATTTTCTTACTTGATCTTTTCTTTATTTTCCTTTCCTTGCCCTTCCTTTAATTGTTTTTCGTTCTTTTGCTTGCTTGATATATTTTTCCTCTTGGTACTCTTTTCCTCTCTAAGACTAATTTTGAGAATTAACTAACAAAAGGCTAACCAACAAAATCTTTCCAACTGATGCTCTGAGGTCTTTTTATTGATGAGGCCTCTAATTTCTTCAATTTTCCATTATTTTTCTTCATTTTCCTCCTCACTTGCAACTTTTGACCTTTCACCTTCCTTTTCTCCTAATTTCCCTTATTTTCATAAATAAATGTGCCAAAAATAAAATTTTCCTTTTCAAAGCCTTAACCATTGCCTTTGCCAATTTTCCCTTAGCCATAAACACATCAAGTGATTCCCACTAGGATATCTTGCCCAATATTCAACTTGGAATACGTGTCCCTTCACCGTGGTATTATTTTTTACTTTATTAACTTTTATTACATGCACTTTTAGCCTAGATCTATTACCACTGCCACCTGTCCTATTGCCAGAGAGGAGAGAAAAGTTCCTCTAAGGATTGTTTTGCGACCATTTTCCTTTATAATTTTTTTTATCAAAAAATGTCGTGTTCAAGCCTTTTGTCGTCGACACCACTCATGAGAATATTGTGGTTTTGGGAGGAATGTCCCAAGAGTAGCTCTCTGTCACTGATATACGTGATTAACTGTGCGGGAAACCACTTCCCGTGACCACAAATCCCATCTAAAGGGTTGTCTCCAGTTCCATCAGGAAGCTGCCACGTACCCCAACCCTTTCCTCCCAACACTTAGCCATGTGCACCCTACACAAACTTGCAGGCTTCACCCTATGGGATGCCTCTGTTGGGCCAAACTGTACAAGTGGGCTTCACTACTCTCTCTCCATTGGAAAAATTTTAGATGTCGTGTACCGAAGACTACTTCTCGGTTGCTTATACTTGGGCGCTATTATCCAACCTCTGGGGTGAACCCACTGGGGTACCACTGTCGGGATGGCATCATCCCAGTCCTCCTCTTCTCAGTCACTTAGACATTGGCACCAAAACAATTCTGTCGAGGTGTGTCCACTAGGGTAAGCCCATGGGGTGGGATCCACCTATTGTCCAACCCGTTATTGCCACGTCTTCTGAGAGCTCTCTCTTAGATTCTTTGTCTATCTTAGTGCCAATTTTTGCACTTGTGCCAACTTTAGTTGCACGGCCAAGACTCTAGCCACCCTTAACTTTGCTATGAAGGCCTTGGCGTCACCAAAATTTGACCGGATCTATATTTTGATCTAGGAGGCCTTTTCAAGACTTCCATATATCATTGGAAATCTATTTCAAATATCTATCTATCTGGGTTTCTTACACCTTCATCTGAGATGGTCTAATGCTCCAAAACTGGCTCTAAAGCCACTGCATTGATTCTGATATTTTTCCCTTCTTATGTGCCTAGAACCTGGCCCTTGAGGCATTTCTTTGACACATGTGCCTTCTTCTGACACATGTTTCCATCAATGATAACTTATTTCCAACACAAAATTGTTATATGTTTTTATATTAATACAGTTTATCATAATTTTTTGTGTTTAATGTGATTTGATATGCAATTGAAATTTAAATTTGTAAATTATTTCTTTATGTGGTGTAATATTTCGTATGTAAATAAAAAAAATAAAACTAAGGTCATCAGACACATGATTCCAAGCTGAATGTTGGGAAAAACATAGTGATGAAGATCACTTTTGATTAATTAATGGCTATGGAAATTGGAAAAGGAAAAGTGGCGATAATTGACATTTTATTTATGAAATAAAGGAAAATAGGAGAAAAGGGAGATGAAAGGTCACAAATTTGCATGAGGATGAAATTGAAGGAAAATAAAGAAAATAGAGGCCTCAATGATAAAAATTCTTATGAGGATCAGTTCAAAACCTTTTGTCAGTTTTAGCTTGGAGCTCTCTTCTATTCTCTCATTCTCTCATACTCTTACACACTTAGATAAATCTTGGAGCGTTCTTGGAGCATGCTTGGAGTACTCTAGTATTCACTTGGATAGGAGAAAGAAGACAAGGGGAAACTGGACCTTGCAAGGGGATAGGTGGATTAGCAACTACAACTGGATTTATTTGCAGGTAGCAAGTTGCATGCGTGATTTCCTTACTGACTTATGGATGCATGGTAGATGCATGTGGTTTTTTGGTTATGTGTTATCATTGACATGGATATTTTCCTGAATTGACGGTGGTTTTAGCCTTACTTTTCCATTTCCTAAATAGCCTTGGTGTTTTGGGGTTTTCAACTTGATTTTTTCTGGTTGGTGCTCATGATTCCTTATGGTTACGGGTTGGAACAAATGCTTTGGAAACCCTTGAATAGCTGGGGTTGAGTTTTTAGTCCTGGAGTCTATGTTGGGGAAAACACTCTAGAGCCCTTAGTGAGTTGAGTTACTAGTCCCTGGAGCCATGTTGGACAAAAGCTTGGGAGAAATGGAAGGATGTGGGTTAAGTTACTAGTTCCTAGAGCCCTGGACAACTTGGGTAGAAACCTATATGGTTAGTGTTAGTGATGTACGATTGTGAGGTGGAATCACTGATTGAGGGTTGAGGTGGTTTGGCCTATGGAAGCCCTGGTTTGGTTTTGTTTGGTGTATTCTATGAGATGCCACATTCATTCTTGGAATATGGTGTGGGGGTGATTGGCTTAAAGAGAGATTCGATTCAACCAAATCTATGGTCGAGTGGTACATGGAAGTCCCTGAATTGGTTGGTAATTTCATATATTAATAAGATTTATTCTTCTATTATGATTCATGTATATATGTTGGAAATATGTCGGTGATATTATGGCTAGGTTTCCATGGTATATATGTTGGCTATTTTATGGTTATAGGTTATTCATATGATGTGTATCTTCTATGGATCTTGTCATGGAGTGTTTACCTATTGATCAGTTGATGATTGTATGCACTAATAAGTGTTGTTGCAACTATGTGAAGAGGGCATAGGGAATTCTAGGTGATTCTTAGTTGAATACCAGACTTTTATGATCAAATATGCATTCATGACCTATAGCTTACATGCTTGTCACGTGTTTGACATAATATTCGTTATGTTTTAGGCAGTCTAGGCCAACTTTTTCCTTCAATTTTGTATGTTTATCCATGTTTTCATGTCATTAATGATTCTAAGAAGTTTCGGGAAGTTTTGGGAAATGGTCTGGAGGTTGACTTGGAAATGTGGCTAAGATCTCATGAATGCACCCTCTAAACTAGACAATTTTGGTCACAACCACTCAGGAAATGCTGTGCATGCGGTTGGAGGCCCTCAACTGCACCTAGGCCTTGGCATGCATGCAGTTGGGAGCCTACGCCAGTGAAAAGGAGCCCCAACTCAAGGTTTGGTCACCTAGGGAGATTCTTTGGCTCCTGAGTGTCCTATAGCCCTGAGGATGTTATGAGTTTTCAGTTTTTGGTCAGCTAGTATGCCCCACTTCCTTAACTGGAGCTAGGAGGTTAAATCATGTCATAGTAGCTCTTCCTCTCATGTTTGCCCTAGTAGGTCGGTGAAATTGGGTAGAAATAGGAGGGGTGGTTACAAATTGGTATCAAAGCTTATGAGTTAAAGCACTTGGACTTGATGGGAAGAATGTTTTATCATGCATGCATTCCAGTTGTCTATGTGTTCATTATGCATGCATTGTGATGGTCATTGTTGTAGTAGTGTCGTTGTGTAGAGGTTGATGATGTTTATGTTGAGATGATTGATATGTTGATTTCATTATATATACATGTGATGTGATCATCCAGATTTATTTTGCAGACGAGATAGCCTCCCCTGAACTTCACTTAGGTATGTTGATTATGTTTATATTTGGTTTATCTGACATGGTATGTTTGAAGAAAGTAGAAGATAAAGATGACAAGCAAAATGGTGGACTACAATTCACGTGATTCTCCCTACAGATGAGATGAAAAACATGGTGATGAGTGCTCCCATGACATAGAATATACATTGAGAATTTTGAAAGCAGAGATCAGAATTTGTAAGGCGGATAATGACATGATCATTCAGTCACAGGAAATACTTGCAAGGGCAAGGGAAAATCAATCAAAGGTTAATGTTGTTAGAAAATCAGAAAGCCAGAAATATTTTCTTATGTTAATAATTACTTATGATGTATTTGTGTTCTTATTAAATTTCTTATGTTCTTATTTTATCTTTGTTTCATAAATCAATTATCAAAAGAAAAACACAGAGATCAAGACCCCATATGTAGGCACTCTGCCAAGGCTAAAACCCCTCTATAGGGGAAAGCCCAATCAAACTTTCCACTAAAAAATTCAAGTTGAGATATACCAAGACCCTACACCAAAATACCTTCCTCCTCTACCAAGCCAACCTTCCAATATGATTCAACAAATTTTAGTAGTCTCTTCTTGTCCAACAACTTCAACCCAACAACATCCTAGATTTTCGGCACCCAAGAAATCCAGAATTTCAACCCAACTATATTATTGCAACTTCAACCCTTCCAACAGTTCAACAGCTTCACATATGAGAGAGAGAGAGAGAGAGAGAGAGAGAGAGATAATTTTGACTTATTGTGCTTGATTACACCCTCCTTCTCCCTTGTTGTCCCTTTCTAGCTCCTTCCTTGAATTTCACACTTTTTACTGACCCAAACAACTGCAGACCGAACTTGGTGAGTTAGTGCTCCAAGTGAGGTCAAATTCCTTTATATAGGAGTTTCTACCCCTCAATTAGGTCAAATTTTCCATTTTGAGGCCAACTTGGTGGAGGAGGCCTAGAAGAATTAATTAACATCAAAATATTTTTTTTTTCTTGATTGACTATGCCCAAGAAAGGTCTATTACATATTGAAAAATACCTGGACACTTGACATAAACCATAGAATCCTTCAATGGAGGCTTTGACCTAAAAAAAATTGACCCAAGCATGAAACCCATGCTTTAATAAGTCAATTTATTTAATAATAAAATTTATTTTTCTTTCTTTTGACAAATACATTACATCATGAATCGAATAAAATTATGAAGACAAACACTAGTTACATCCTTCAAAACTCCCTCTTAACTAGGCAGGTGTTCATAATTAATTATATACAAAGGTACATGGGAGATCTCAAAATGATATGATTTATGAAGACTCACAACACACACAATGCTACAGATTAGATTCCTAACCAAGGTACTCTAATCAGGTGAGACTACGGCGGACTCAAGATTTAGCCACTATAGGTACCATCAAGCTTTTAAGCTCTACCACCAACCCAGGTATCTAGGTGAATATCCAAGGTCATAGATCCATGACCAACGACACCCTAACTACTTTAGAATCTAGACATCAACACATAGCCCAACTAGGTGTCCTCCCAAGCATCTTGCCATTAGATGCTTCATCTCTCCTAATTAACTAAATCAAATATATCCACCAAACGAAGCATGCTTCAAATGTTCAATATTTTATGGAGAGATCCTACACAATCACAACCCCAATGAGTAATAAACTTTCAAATGTATATATGCATGTAAAAAAAACCTTCAAGGTCCTTAATCTTATCAGCAGTTTTATTTTTCCATTTCTTCAGCAACACCAAATACAATCTTAATACTTCTCAAGTCTTTTGTTTGCAACTTCATGAACCACTAACATTCATTTGTAGTAATTTTATTCATTTGGTTTCATTCTTACTTCAAGGTATTCACTATCATAATATTCCCTCCCTCTCAACTAAGGAGATACCACCTTTATTTTATCCAGGCTCCCTCTCAACTTGGGGAGATCAACAACTTCACAACATCAGAGAAACTTCATTCTTTCAAGGATTCATTTTTTTCTTATGTCATCAAGGTCATATTGATCATCACTATTCTTATAGTTTCCTTCATCATGCTCATGATTATCATCTTCAACTCTGAACATCTTATGTACCTGCAAGAATTTAATATCAAGTACAACTAAATACAAATATATAGAAGTATGAAGTTAACTATATTAAAGCCATATCATTATAATGGAAGCATCAAATTATTAAATCTTTAAAAATCAAATACCTAAACCTAGTTAGGTTCATAATCAACAAGAGACACATCTTTTTATATAATAGACTTCAACTTCTTGCTAGGGTTTTGTCGTAAACCCTAGACTCCATATTCAAGACATAAAGCCTTATATATTAGCAATTCAATAAAAATCCAATCATAGTACAATATATCTAAGGTTTCAACAATAAAATTTTAGAATTACATGTCATACTCTACTAGGGTTTCTTGCAAACCCTATATTTTATCATCAAAACTAAATCATATCGAAAACAATATCATCATATCCAAGAATATCAATTTATACTAGGGTTTTTGTTACAAACCCTAGATTTCACAAACTAAAACATGAGTATCAACAATTAAGTTAGCATACTCGCATATATTTCACAACAATATCTACTAGGTAAACCCAAGATCCAAACATCAATATATCAAAGTTAGTAATGAAACAATTTTGACTAGACTAGAGATTCAATCATGCAAATGAATATATACCTATGGTTTCATTCCTAAGATCTTACTATAGTTATTACAAGGGTCTTATTAAACCCTAATATACCAAACCCTAAATATGTAGGCTTTCATTATATGACCTAGACATTAACTGTAAACATTAAAGGACTAGGGTTTTACCATAACAATACCAAAACCCTAAATTTGAAAAGAATAGGAATTCATCATATGTTTTAGACAAACCCTAAGAAGACTAGGGTTTTGTTATTAACATTAACATACACTTAACATTAAGAAGATAGGGTTTTATTGAGAACCCTAAAGGTTAGGGTTACACAAGAATGATTAAATGATAATATAATGAGGGACTAATGATTAATCACCCTAAGAAGAATATTTGTGATTCAAAACCATGGACATAATGATTTCAGTAATGTAATACAAATTTCAAAAGAGAATGAACATACCTTTTATATGAAGATAAAATTATAGTTTAAGACATACATTGAATTGTTCTTTAACAAACCTTCTAGGAATTCAATTCTTGAAGGGATTCCTTTGCAAAATAAATTCTTCCATGCTTCATGTTTATCCTTTGAAGTGTCCTCCATAACCTTAGTGTATTTTGTAAACTTTCCTACCGAAGAAAATACAGAGCAAAAGGTTATTAGCATATAATACAAACGAATCTTGATACGAGAGGGAAACCAATCATAAAAGAGGAAACAAGGAACAAGATACTTATCTTTTGGTAAAATGAGGAAGGCTCCCTCTTAATCCAATATTTCTGAGGGATACCTACAACTTATAAAAATAATTCAAAAATGTTCTAACAAAACATGTTCGACCTACACATACTAGAAATAAAAACATGAAGGAAAACAATACAAGACTAAGAAGGATATGTAAGAGAGGACTTAATAGTATAAGTCATTGACTTTGGATTCTTTAGTTTTGTTCTTCTTAGGTGGAGCTTCATCGATAATATTTGATTGTTCCCTATCTCTCTTCGTATTCCTTGGATTCTTAGGACATTGATTTTCGTAATGACCCATCTTGTGACAGTTGTAGCATTCAACCTTGGATAGGTCAACTTTATTCTTTGGTCCTTTCAAATTTTTTAAGGTTCCCTTCTTCTTGTGATGAGAATAATATGTGTTAGAGGTGTTTTATTCTTCATCCTCCTTCTTGTTGTTAACTAATGATATTCAGTCTTCTCCTTGCTTGCATGCATTCCACATTTGTTCGAATGTTGGATTATCCTTCCAACTACTAATTCGTGATACAAAAGCACTCCAAGATTTTGGTAGTCCTAGAAGAGAATCAATTATGAGCTCCCTTTCTAGTACAACTTCATCTATTGCTTGAATTTCATCTCTGATTCTAGGTATCATTACAAAGTATGATGATATAATATTGTCTCTTGTCATCCTTAGGTTGGATATGTATGGAATTAGGTTGTCCTTTACTCCATATTCTATTAGATCCATGGAAAAGTTTTCAGTTTCTCTAAACTTTTCCTTCTCTACTTCATCTATAGTCGTCTTAACTTTTCCTTGAACAAGGTCCAAAAATTTGTGCTTGGAGAGGATAAGATATATCCTCTTTTTCAATGGAATGTAGTTGGAGGCTCCTTATAACTTGTTTTATCCCTTCATTGAGAAGTCATATTATTGTCTTATACTCCTTTTGACCTTTATTAAAACCCTTTTCTTATATCTATCTATCTTTTCTTCACCGTAGCTTTGATACCATGTTAGAAAATAAAAAAGGCATAAATATTTTCTTATGTTGATAATTACTTGTGATATATTTGTGTTCTTATTAAATTTCTTATGCTCTTCTTTTATCTTTGTTTCATCAAGAAATTATCAAAAGCAAAACACGAATATCAAGACACCAGATGTAGGCACTCTGCCAGGGATAAAACCCCTCTATAAGGGAAAACCAAATCAAACTCTTCCAATATCAAATTCAAGTTGAGATAGACCAATACCATAGACCAAAACACCTTTCTCCTCCACTAAGTTAGCCTTTCAATATGATTCAACAAATTTCAATAGTCTCTTCTTGTCCAACAAATTTAACCCAACAACAACCCAAAATTTCGGCCCCCAACAAATCTAGAATTTCTACCTAGCTATATCACTGCAACTTCGACCCTTCCAACATCTCAACAACTTCACACGAGAGAGAGAGAGAATTTTAACTTATTTTGCTTGATAATGACCTCCTCCTTCGCTAGTCCTTTCTAGCTCCTTCCTTGAATTTCACACTTGTTACTACCCCCAACAACTGCAGATCAAACTTGGTGAGTGAGTGCTCAAAATGAGCTCAAGTTGTTGCCTTTATATAAAAGTTTCTTCCCCTTAGTTAGGCTGAATTTTCTAGTTTGAGGCCGACTTGGTGGAGGAGGCCTAGAAGACCTAATTTACATCAAAATAAATTTGTTTCTTAATTAACAATGCCCAAGAAGGGTCTATTACATATTGAAAAATACAAGGACACTTGACATAAACCCTAGAAACCTTCAATGGAGGCTTTGACCTAAAAACAATTGACCCAAGCATGAGACCCATGCTTTAATAATTCAATTTCTTTAATAATAAAAATTATTTTTCTTTCTTTTGACATATACATTACATCATGACTCAAATACAATTATGAATATCAACACTAGTTACATTCTTCAACAAATGCAATCATCCTTCAGATTCTATCAGATTTACAGAGATAGTGACTGCTTAAGATCAGTCATGGACAGGAGGAAAGGACCAATGTAGCATATGTCAATAGGTCTCAATCAAGATACATGTTTGACAAGGATGACACAGCCATGGATGGTAGGTTCTTGGATACACCTGACAATAGGGGTAATGACCATGGGTTCTATTCTAGTTTTGGTTAAGAGAGACATCATCGCCATCATCGTCACCATCTGTATAAGAGTGAGAAGCAATACTTTCCAAAGGAGTTCAAGAAAGGAAAGGCTCCTACATTTGATGGAGAAATAAAGAAGTCACAAGATGCAAAAGCTTGGTTGCTTGGGATGAATAAGTTTTCCAGATTGCATGATTATTTAGAAAATATGAAATTCAGGATAACTACTTTAAGTCTTAAAGGAAAATCACACATTTGGTGGGAGAATGTGAAGAATGTGAGAGGCATTCGAGAAGAGGAGTTGACGTGGAGTGAGTTCGCAAGACATTTCAGGAAGAAGTATCTATCTGAAAGATACTATGATGACAGGGAAAAGGAGTTCTATGAGTTGAAGATGGGATCTATGACCAATAAGGTGTATACTAGAATATTATTGGAGTTGTTGAGATATGTGATTTATCTTAAGGAGGATAAATAAAAGATTCAAAGATTCATCAGTGGGTTGTAGGTGTCATTAAATGACATAATTGAGTTTGATGAGCCTAGGAAGCCATCAGAAAGTTGAAGCATTGTTATGAGCAATTGAAACGCAAGACTGGGTCTAAGCAAGTTTGGAAAGATAATGAGAAGAAGAAAGGAAAGTGGGCTAAAAAGAGAGAAAAACCTCATGATATAGATGATAAGGAGAATGCAACACCATAAAATAAATTCAATGTCATTGACAGTTTCAAAATGAAGAGCAGAACCAGGGTGATGGCAAGAAGCCTTTAAAGTGTTGGAATTGTGGCAAGGATCATCGTAGGAGAGATTGTACACAACATTAGGGTGGAAAACCGCATATTTACAACGCGAGGAACAAATAGTTGGGGATGTTGGATAGAGTATTCCTCATATTTATGCAACATTGGATAATAAGTAAGCTTATCATCAAACATATATTATCGAGATGGAAGGTAAGATTTTTGATCAAGTTGTTTCTATTTTGATTGACCTTGAATCTAACTATTGTTATATCAATCTTGACTTGGTGCATAAGTGTTGCTTGAACAAAGAAGTGCATGCAAAGTCTAGGTTGGTGCAGTTGGCTAAAGGTACTAAGAAAAGAGTTCATCATTGGGTAAGATCTTGTGCATTAAAATAGAAAACAATCTATAGTCTTTCCAAATTCAAAATTAAAGCAAACTCCAAATGAGTTGAAATCTTCCAAAATGTTAGTGTCTCTACAATAAACATGAATAAACACTACTATTTCCCTACAACATAGATCATTACTGCCTGCACCATATAATAAGCATCAAGAATTCATCAATCCATTTTAAAACTCCATAAAATTAGTCGAATACATCAATTTACAACTATAATATGAAGGTATATCTAATGTTAAGGGAACAAAATGAAATTTTAAGACGTACCTCCACCATATAATAGTCATCAAGCATTCATCAATCCATTTAAAAACTCCATAAAAATAGTCAAATACATTAATTTACAACTATAATATGAAGGTATATATAATTTTAAAGGAACAAAATGAAATTTTAAGACTTAAATAATCATGAAAATGTTAGACAAAGATGATACAAATAATACATTTTTAAGGCTCATTAATTTCATATACTTATAGATTAATTTGTTCATAATAATTTTGTAAATCAACCTAAATGAATTGAAAAAATCACAATTTATTTATACATTTTAGATAATAACAATAAATTTAATTTCATGTTTAATTATGTCATTTAAAGAATAAAAATAAATAAACATATATATGATTCTCCAAAGGAGCACCTCTCAACAATTAAGAATATTTAAACTAACCACACTATATGCCTTGAACAAGTTAACATAGACAAGGTAAATGAATTTTTTATTGTTCTCCAAAAAAAAATAGCTTTCTTAAGCACTCTTTCATTCCACATCTGAGAATGATAGTGTTTCCTGAGCTACTAAATACTAAATAGAGCACACCAAAACCATTTAGTTGTAAATATAGTTATGAAACATTAAAGCCTTAAAGAAATGGATGTTTATAAAAATATATTACAAATAAAATCATGCCATGAAGCCCTCAGGCTAGTTTAGTTGCAAGACGATGATTAACATTTGGAATCAAACAAGGGTAAGTTGCCAAATTAACAATATCCTCAAGGTTAGGTTGTACATTTGATATAAGTATTAAGTTTAAGTTATACATAAATTTGAGATTCAAATCGAGAAGTATATAATTTACATGGTTAACCAATCATGTTCTAATTCTAACAAAAACCAAAATGGAAATGGAATGATAATTACACGATAATTATAATATTAAAATGAAGAATTTAATATATCTGAGACTATAATTTTGAGAATGCTATTTTTTTTAATAAATATTGCATATCACCATCAAACTCAACTCATAACTTATTTTTTCAAAAGACCAATCATATAGAATAGCATTCTTTTTTCAAATGATTTATATTATAATCACTACTAAAGTTTGTATTCCAGAAAAATAATTTCATTAGAGTTACACTTCAATACTACTTGTTTGGAATAAACCTGTTAGTATTTTTAATTTATTAAAAGCCTATTGAATTTCTCGCATTTCTTTTCAAATAAATTCCAAATGGAAAAATCTTCAATATTATTTATTTGGAATAAAGTTGTTAGTGTTTTTAATATATTAAAAGCCTATTGAATTTCTCACATTTCTTTCCAAATAAATTCCAAATGGAAAAATTGTAAATGGTTTGAGGTTTTAAAATAACTATTATTAACTTCTTACTCTTTCCCGTACATTTTTTTACACGAAGTCGCAGTGCCAAATGACAAGCCTAACAACTATAGACCAAGCACATTATCAATTCGAAGATGGATGGATCACACCATCAAATTGAATATAACATCTAAATTTGAATCATACATAGATAATATATAGTGATTGTGCGGGCACTTTCATGTTTTTCTCTCGCTAATTAATCAATATGAAATACTACTTAATTGATCATAAATAATATATAGTGGTTGTGCGGGCACATTCATGTTTTTCTCTCGCTAGTTAATCAAGATGAAATACTACTTAATTGATCGAGCAAGGGTGGTTGTTTCATTGTAGTGTATTTCTCAATGAAAAGGGTCTTTTATTGGGCCACACATATTATTGTGGACTTATGTGGGATTAGTTCATTTTAGGACATTGATGGAGGAATGGATTGAGGAAAAAGGTGTAGCATGAGATGTAAAGACTTAGCCTCTTAAAGGTTACTCTTTAAGAAATATTAGTAAAAAAAAAAGTAAATACATTCCATATGTTTTGGTTTTTACTATGTTCCATCCAACTATTGACCAATATTGTAGCGACCATATATGTTCACTTTATTCACTTTATTATGCTTCATCTAATCATTGACCAATATATTCTTCATCTAACTATCAACCAACATTGTAAAAGGCATTCGAGTGACCAATATATTATTTATCTAACTATCAACCAACATTGTAAAAGACATTCGAGTGACCAATATATTATTTATCTAACTATCAACCAACATTGTAGAAGGCATTCAAGTGGGCGATGAAATTCCTAAGTAAACCATATGAGAATAAATTTTAATATTAAATCAATATCTGTGTGTTATAAAAATTGCAATCACTATAAAGAGTAAATTTGCAAAACATGCAATAGACAAACATCTGAAACATGTGAAGAGTAAAGAAAGAACAAAGAATGCCAAAATTGTGTAATAAACTATAATCACTTGAAATAACAATTATGTAAAAGGTGTTATGGATAAACATGTCGATAGCAAAGAAACAACAAAGGAGGTTGAAGGAGGGAATAACATCATTCAAAATTGATTTGTAAGAAAAATAGTCATGTTAGGGTGAGAAGTGTTGTTGAGATTGGAAAATGCTTTATGAAAAATAAAAATGGGAATGAGATTGGATAAGGCTCACATGAAGGATTAAGATTGGAGTGAGAATGGATAAGATTCATAGGAAATAAAATTGATATAAGAAGTTTATAAGGTGCCATGGATAAACACGTGGATAGCAAAGGAATACCAAAGGAGGTTGAAGGAGGGAATAACATCACTTAAATTGATTTGCAAGAAAAATAGTCATGTTAAGGAGAGAAGTGTTGTTGAGATTGGAAATTGCTTTATGAAGAATAAAAATGGGAATGAGATTGGATAAGGCTCATATGAAAGATAAAGATTGGAATGATTTTAGATAAGATTCATAGAAAAGAAAATTGATAAAAGAAGTTATTATATTATATAAATAATTTTAAAATATATAAATATTAATATATAATTTAATCATAAAAATTGTGAAGGGGATATTATGAAGGGGATATTATGTATAAGGAGGTTTTATGATTAAACATAAAACCTCCTTATACATAACACTTCATTTTCATAGCTATCATCAATTGACCTACCCCAAAAAACCTCCTTACACATATCACTTCATTTTCATAGCTATCGTCAATTGACCTACCCCAAAAGCTTTTTATATGCAAAATTTTATCACATAACACTTCATTTTCAAAAAAAAAATTATGTTCAAAATTTTATCACACATAACAATGCATTTCGATATGCAACTTAGGAGACACATTCCAACCACCACAATCTAGATTTATCAAACTTAATTATGATGGGGCATCAAAAGGTAATCCAGGCCAGGCAGGGTTCAAGAGGAATATTTAGAAACTCTCACGGAATAGCTTGCAGGGTATATGCAATGGATATTGGGTTTGCTACGAATAATGAAGTTGAGCTAACATTAGTCAAATAGGGGTTGATAATAGCAAATCGAGAGAATTACCACCACCTCATTGTTGAAGGGGATTCGGTGATGGTCACAGGGGTGATAAGAAAATTGTAGCAAGGGACGCCCTGGGAAAAAATAAGCAAAAGTTGGAGGACAACATGTCTTATTCAAGAGATAGGCTTACTCATACAAGAAGTTGATTATCTCATACCTTCGTATGTCCGCAAAACAGGAAATGAGGTTGCAGATTACTTAGCGAATTGGGGATGTAGTAATGCGGGGAGACAGTTGGATGTGAATCAAGGAGACATGATATGGGACATAGAATTACACTCTCTATAGATCATAATAGAGCAAAATAAAGCTAGAAGCCGAGACCCCCGATCGGGGTGCCTAGTGTCAAACACTGCGAGGCAGGTGGAGGATGGCAGGCAAGCGGTGGCAGGTGATGACGGCGTGGCCCAACCTGTCATCGTTAGTTAAGCTTGCAGAGTGAAGGACGGTACTCCACATACCGATTAATAATGACAAAAATGGAATGCCAACCAACCATGTCAGAGCGACATTGGAAAATGCGGCAGAGGAGGTTAAGGAAAGAAGTAAAGGGCCGAAGGCAAAACATTCTTCCTAGTAGGAGTAGCTGCGGAGCTTTGGAAGGAACTGTTGCAGAACACGCCTCACCAACACGGTTTCACGCTCAGGTTCAGTGTGATATGTATTCAAATCGCCTTCGTGTACTCCATTGTGGTAGAAAGACCCCTTACAATTCCTGGGTTCACAGTAACTGATTTACCACCTTCTACAGGCTCTCTATCAATAAATACAGGTTTAGCTCAGCAATAGTTTGAACTCAGCCGGATTATAGCAATGGTGAAAAGGCAATCTGCAAAGCATCAGACCAAAGATAAAGGAAAGCAACAGCTTTCAAAAAACATGGCCAAGCCAAGCAAGCGAGGAAAAAAAGACAAAGAAAGAGATAATGGAGAATCTCTTGGAAGCTTACTCGGTTCGTAATCCTGAACAGATTCGAAATTTTATTCAGGGATGGGAGAGAGAAAGCAACAATAATGAAAAAGACATAGAAGTCCAAGAGGAAAACATGGAATTTGTATTTGATCCTGGAAATACCAGAGGACGTGTCTCTCTCTTTCATCAATCCATCCACACATATTGGACTCTGAAATGTGTGCTGGCCTAAGCACTGCAAAGCTTACAACCAACAAATAGTAGTCCTGAAGCGATATCGATACTTCAGGAAATAAAAAAAGAAATCCAAGATATTAGGGTGTCACAGTACCATGCAACAGCTCAAATAGGGAGAATCGAAAGGTAGCTTCAACAGATGCATCAAGTTGACATGCCCAGATCAACCGCAAAAAATCTGGCACCGATTGATTCAGCTGATGGCTAACATATCATGCTTTAAGTTTTTATGATTTTTGCGGATAGCTTTTATGTTTTATGTTGCCAAATAGACTTCGTTTCAAACAGTAAAATGGACATAGCGACTAGTGGAAGAAAGAAACAATTTCAATTTTGGATGGCATTTAATGCTTTAAGGTGGCCAACAGACCTGGTTTCCTCTAGGCGGGTTGAGGCCATCGAATATGTATATGTTGCAACCTACTCACTTTTTGATAAATAGAAAATGGCAAGAAACTACTAAATTTACAAAAAAAAAGATATGCAACTACTTGCATTGGATCTCAATCTACTTATGTTTCTTACGCCCTTGCGTCTATAGCAACCAAGAACTTTTTATATTCAAAATTTTATCACAAATGCTAGCATGTCTTAGCATGTCATGTCTCTTGACCTACCCCAAGAGCTTTTTTATGTTTAAAATTTTGTCATACATGCTAACAAAACCTTGGTGAATGGGAAATTAAATCATGAGCAGAGCTGTGTCAATAATAGTGATTATGATTAAAGTTGAAAGTCATACCTACAATAATAGTGATTATGATTAAAGTTGAAAGTCATACCTACCCGAAGAGCTTTTTCATGTTCAAAATTTTATCTAAAACCTTGATGAATGGGAAATTAAGCCACGAGTGGAACTGTGTCCAAAGCATTAAATATTAGGATTTACTTATTAGGATGAATCACTTATATATATATATTTATATTAGGATTTACTTATTAGGATGAATCCCTTATATATATTTATATTATGATTTAATTATTAGGATGAATCACTAAGAGGTGTTTTTTTAACTCAAAATATATATACATATATTTGTTGGGGAGGTGCTTTTTCAAATCAATAACTCAATAGGAAAGAGATTTTGAGATATTGTAATGTTACGTAAACATAAAAATAAAATAAAGAAGTGTTCTTAATATAGAAAAGATGTAATGTTTGCCGTGGGGAAGTGTGGAAGATGTAAAAAAGTGCTCTTAATATAGAAAAGATGTAATGTTTGCCGTGTGGAAGTGTGGAAGATGCTTGCAACGATACCAGAGAATGTAACGAAGTACCAGTCTATTTACATGAAAATCTGAACATCCCATGATGCAGGAGAAAGCTACGGAAAGCCAGAAGCCGCAGGATGTGCTTAATAAGCATGGACATATATCGCTGTGCTTACGGATGTCAAAATCAATGACAGCACAAGCAATTAGGATTCCATACCCAAAAACCATACATAACATAACATAAAAATGAAGTTAACAAATACCGTCTAGAAAAAATTGGCAGAACCTGAACATCTCATTAATGAGATTTCTGGCAGTATGGTGTGTATATTCTTCCAGGGTCATCGCATTATATCAGCCTGAAGATGGACCAATTTGTCTGGTCGAAATGTCAAATAAACTGATGCGATGGTTCCTGAAAAATATTCACACCGGAACCTAAACAGGTAACTACCGAAGATTAGAATGAAGTATCAAGTTTCTGCACAATAACTCCCCAAGCACTGGGAATTTGCCAGGATTTTATTTGAGGCAGCAAAAGATGGACCTGAATACCCCTTTTCAACATTTTTCTGAAGGCTCACGGTTGCGGGGTTCGTTACTCCTCTTTCACTGCCTCAAGCAAGTTACGCCCATTTTTTATACTTCATAATTCCAACTGGTAAAGGGCGAATTTTCTTCCTCCCTGATTATCAGATAGTGTTGCTCTCGAGTGGAAGGACCGGGAACGACCAATACAGATTTCGAATCCCATGCCCTGTCAACACCATATTTGTCTTCATCAATCCGCGACTAATACAGATTTAGAATCCCATGCCCCTGTCAACACCATATTTGTCTTCATCAATCCGCTGGTGTAACATTACTGCATGCTGCGCTTCGTGAGAGCAAGAGTTCAGCTGCTGTAGCATTAATGCATCCTGCCTCTTATAAATATTGCTTCATGAGAACACGACTAATTTTTATATATTCATGCAAGGCTTCAAACATGAAGATACATACTTTGAACTGTAGAGACATTCGTACTCTCTGTATATATATTACACCACCTCCAACCCAAAGCAAAGACAGACTCAAAGTTCTTTACGGTCTCCAGTTCTGATTCAGGATGATCAATTTCCCATGCTGTAATTCACATAAAATCATAAGACGTTTGATCGGAGTCTAGTTCTAGAGAGATTCCCCTTTTCTGAAGTTCGCAGAGCATCTTAAAAGAAGCTGCATCCTGTGCACTCTTCTTGTTATGCTTCGTTTCTCCGCAGACTTGTGCAAATTCTGTGCAAGGTATGTGGACACTGTACGCAAAGCTGCAAGATAAAGAAAAGCAATAAAGTCAGATCCTATTTCCAAGGATTTTGTTTGAACCAGAAATATCCACGATACATAGCTAGTCACCTTCTTACGTGAGGCATGCCTCGTTCTTCAATTAACTCAAATGCAGGTACGGCCCACCTGTTTTTTGTGCAGATTTCATACAACACAGTCCGTGGAAATCCTTGAAATTTGGTCCTCGGCAAGGTTACTGGAGATTATAAAAAACAAGGTACCTATGTCAGTCCTGCTGTAACAAAAGACCTTTTCCTTAAGATACGTCGAATAAATCTTATTAGTTTTGACAAGTCATGTTTGATATACATTTCTCTTATCAACATCATACATAAATCTTATAAGTATTGAAGCAAGTACAAGATTTGTTGCAGAGAATGCGGCCTAAAGATACTACATGTCTAACTCTGTTCATTGCAATAAATGTAAATACCTATGTTGCACTGGTTGTGGGAAGCGGGATGGGGACGAATTTTCGGGACAGCTAAAGCACACTCCCAAATTTTCAGGGAATGATGGGGTGTGAACGGCAAGTGTGGCAATTATTTATTATATTTATTATTTATTAAAAAATTAAAATTAAAATAAAATTAAACATGAATCAAAATAAATAAAATACAAAAGTGATCAATCTAAAGACTAATACTAATAGTCTAATAGTATCTAATCGTCATTCATTGAGAATAGAATTATGCATCACAGAAATAAATTTCGTCATCATTGCATAACTTAAAAAGTACTATTAATTTCATACCACTTACAACCTACAATCTACTACTGTCTAATATCTACATAATCATTGATCATTGATGCATGATAAATCATTTTAAAATTTAAATAGTACTAAAATTTAATAAAGATGTAAACATGAACAATTCATTAAAATTTAAATATAAATATCAAATTAAGAGTCTAGAAGTAGAAAACCATGGATTATAAATTTATACATTATAGTCCAACACTATAGTCCAAAAACCAAAATGACAAAAATTAAAATTTAAAAATAATATAGTCACTATTGTAGCTGTAAAACGGTAAACCATAAATGTTTTAAGTTTGATAGGTATCTGCGTTAGCTTTTAGGTTAGGGTAAATGTAATTTAGGAATTTACATTTTTTTTTTAATTTAAAATTTTGTTTTTATTTTTTTTATATAAAAATGAAATATTTTAATATTTTTTTAACTCATGATTTGAAATTTTATTGGGGACCTCCAGAAGTCCCCGATTTATCGATCTCCAAAAAGTCTCTGAATTTTCGAGGGATGGCTAGGGGACGGCCTTGAAATCTTCAAGTCCCCAACAAATCTGGAACGTTTCCGACGAGTTCCAAAGTCCCCGGAATGCCAAAACGGAGAGAACGACATGAAATTATGGCGGGGACGGGTCCCTGTGCAACATAGGGAAATACTAAAAATATTACAAGGGAAATTGATAGTGAAGTGATGATATGTAAATACTAAAAATATTACAAGGGAAATGGATAGAACCAGCCTAGATCCATCTTAACTATGGATCTATCAAGCACTGAAATACTAAAAATATTACAAGGGAAATGGATAGTGAAATGATGATATGTAAATACTAAAAATATTAGAAGGGAAATGGATAGAACCAGCCTAGATCCATCTTAATTACGGATCTATCAAGCACTGAGAGGGATCAAATCTCTCGAGGTGGATAATGAAGTGATGATGGTTAGAACCAGCCTAGATCCATCTTAACTACGGATCTATCAAGGACCGAGAGGGATCAAATCTGTCGAGGTGAAAACCTTCACCTCGACAGATTTGATCCCTCTCGATCCTTGATAGATCCGTAGTTAAGATGGATCCAGGCTGGTTACAGTGGTGTGACCAAAATATGAGGAACATATGATTAATTTTATCAATAATATGTAAACACATCTAATATTAATATAACAATTTTAAATATGCTAAATATGTTTGAGATTTATCGAGTCATTTTAATTTTATATTTTCTTAGTTACCTCATTTTGTTGAGATGATAAATATTGTAAAATAACTTTAATAATGAAAAATGATGAAATAAAATTTGTGAATGTAAAGTGACAATGTAATAATATTGATAAAAATGTGAATAATAAGAATGTAGTCAATTACAAATAGCTTTAATTGTGATCAATTTCAAACTATTTTCTTTTACTATTCTTATTGTCACCCTTGTTAGTTTTGCCATATTTTCATATCAATTATATGAAAACGACATGAGAAATCATAAATCATAAACCATTTAAATATTTAGCTCGAGTTGTTGTAGTATAGATCATATCTTGTATCTCTTGCTCTCTAATATTATTAGATTTAATTACTATAACACAAAAATCGTTCTACATTGTCAATAATTTTTTGTACTTACACTGAAATCAATGCACATTATTAATCCAAAGACTTAAAAAATAATGTACTATCATACATCCAATTACATCAAATCATAAACATATACACGAAAATCAATGCATCTAATGCAAGAAATCAAATAAGATTAGAAAACATCTACACAGAAATCAATGCATCGAATGCAAGTAATCAAATAGGATTAGAAATCAACATCTACACACAAATCAATGCATCTAGTGCAAGTAAGAAAATATAATTAGAAACCAACATATACACTAAAATCAGTGCATCTAGTGCAAGCAATCAAATAGGATTATAAATCGCCAACTACACTAAAATCAATACATTTAGTGCAAGCAATCAAATAGGATTATAAAACATTTATATTGAAATCAATGTATGTAGCGTAAGCAATCAAATATAATTATAAATCAGCATCTACATTGAAATTAATGCATCTAGTGCAAGCAATCAAACAAGATTAGAAATCGCCATCTACACTGAAATCAATGCATTTAGTGCAAGCAATCAAATAGAATTAGAAATCATCTACATTGAAACCAATGCATCTAGTGCAAGTAATCAAATATCATTAGAAATCAAAGTCTACACTAAAATCAATGCATCTAATGCAAGAAATCAAATAAGATTAGAAATCACCATCTACACTAAAATCAATGCATCTATTGTAAGAAATCTCCTTCCCTCTCTCTTCCCTCCATATATATCTATATGTCCCTCCATCTCTCCTTCTTTGTCTCTTTATGTAACCCTCACAAATACACACACTCTCTCATTCCATATTTATCAATCTCTTTGTCCCTCCCTCCCTGTCTCCATCTATCTCTTGTTTCTCTTCAACTTCCCTCTATATCTCTATCTCCCTTCGTCTCTTTATATTGTTAGCCACCAATAAAATTTGTCATATCAAATGGTGGCTAAAACATTTTTTGAAGCCTTCAAGGAACAAGTTTTATTGCAAAAAATGTTATCTCTTGAAGACTCATAAAGGCATCTGGCCCATTGTTTCAATCTTCACTGCTGTTTCCATGTAGAAATCGGGAATTCTGTTGGTTCCATAAGAGAAAACACTGCTGCAAACACCATTTTTCCCTCCTTCCACTTCAAAACTAACCTCCATTTTTACCCCTTTTTATTCCCATGAAATTCCTCTATTTTTTCATTTTTCCCCATTTCCCCTTCATGAAATCCTCCTTGCAGAGTTTAAAACTCCTTTTAAACTCTGCCGAAACCCCCAAATCCATTGAAAACTTGAAAAAATTTCATTTAAAAACATTTTTTTTGTATTACAGACTTAAGCCCCCTTGGGCTAAGTCCTAACCACTTCCCCATTAAATGCCCTGGTGCTAGAACCAGACGCCAAGCCATTTAAGCGCTTATCGCATCGCAAAAGATCCCAGCGCGCAAGTCTGTTTGCCATCTTAAAACTTCCGATGCAATTAAGCCCTTGTACACAACCTCCGATCCTATTATTGTTTTATATAACTTTTGTGCCTGCAATCGGCGCTAAAATAGTGAAATAATCCATTCCCGATTGATATTTTCCTTTGTAAATAAAAAAAACCCACTTACCTAAAGTTTTGGTCTAAACCCGCCGGAGTTATTTTTTTTAATGAAAAATGGGTAGATTGAAAGTCCCGCATCATTTCTCCGATGCGTTTGAGCCTCGTTACATAAACTCCACCCTCCACTTTATTCATATAACTTATGCCCAGGACCAAAGGTTAAAAGTCCCAAAGCGCTTAATCGCATCAGAAGATTTTAAAATGGGTATATTGAAAAGCCCAAAGGCTCGACCTTCCGATCCCGATTGGCCCTTAAATATAAGCCCCGGGCCTATTATCATTCCATATAATGTAAAGGCCCCACAGTCGGGCGCTTATCCGCTTCATACATATATCCCGCTCCGACGCATAAAAACTTTGTATTATATTGATTTTTGGGTTTTTTCATGTTATAAAGGTTTTCAGCCGATGCAAGTTTTAAAACGATATCGACCGTTGATCTTGAGCCGATCAAACGGCCCGTGCTACATCGCATCGCATATTTTTTTGGGTGCATTTGTTTCTCCTCTTTGATTGACATTCCCTGATGGATCTTCCGTCGTTGGATCTATCCACCATATCCCAGATCCAACGGCTCGCATTCGCTCCGATCATTAGCCTTGCCTCCGCTTCAGAACCCTCTGATTCATTTCCCACCGTCGATCTGATCTGCAGATCGACGGTCAACGCTCAATCGCATCGGCGCTATGCAAATTCTTCCCCCCACCGATTGAATGCCTCTGATTGCATCTGGACCATCTACGTGTCCAGATCGGACAGTCCATATCGCTTTTCCTGACTTTGGTCTAAAAAATGTAGCCCCGCTCATAATTTTTTTTCGGCCAATCCTGACCATTGAACTCTGCTTATCAACGGTCTTGCTTCAACCTTTCTCCGCCTATATACTTTTTGTTTTAAACCTCAGATTTAAATCTCCACCGTCGATCTCCTGATTGGACGGCCCATAATGAATCTGCCCTCCCCGCTATCTGCCCGCGCATCTAGTCCGTATCGCGCTCATTCTCCATCGTCAGATCTGAGGCCCCAGATCTGACCGCCCACATCCCAAGTCGCGCAACTTTCAGCACGATGGTTAATTTCCCAAAGGGCACGCGATATGGGTGGTTTTCTGAGGCCACGTGTCAGGCGGGGACGCATATCGCATTCCAAAAGGCAAAACTGCCTACCCGCTCTTTTGCCACACGAAAACAGTTGTTTTGTAGCCTGAAACCACTTTCCCTCTTTCCTTCATGATTCATTGCGCGTGCTCTCCGTCGTTGATCTTTGTAGATCAACGGCCCAGATCTAATCAGGCCTTACATTATCGCCCTCCACCCTCGTCAAAGGTTTTCAATGCACAATCTTAGCCGTTGATCTCGTCGGCCGATCTCATCCGACGACCCACGATTATCCCGAACTCCTAACTGAATTTTTAACCATTTTTTCTTCAAAGCAAAGGTTTTAAACATTTTTCTCTGCATTTCCTCCCGTTTCATTATAAAGCGACCTTTCCACTTATGTTTCCCCAACTGATCCCCACCGCTGATCTCTACGCAATCAACGGTTCTGACTTATTTCTCCCTCTTCTCTCCTTTTCAACCTCCTCTAAATCAATCCCAACCGTTGGATGTTGCCATCCAACGGCCACGCTCCTTCCCCACACCCTCTGAAGCAGTTTTTCCCAAAAAACGCACGATTTTATAAATATTGTTTGTATTTTGCAGGGATTAATGGTTTTCCATTAAATTGAAAGAAAAAGCCAAAGGTTGGGAATGACGATTCCCATGCCTTTGATTCATCAAAGAGAAGCCATTCATGAGTTTGAATTCCACGTTTCATCAATGCTTCATGGGCATTGATGCCATATGAGCCCTGTGTGGCCCTGCACATCAACAAGACACAGAGAATGAAATAAAAACAAAAGAGTATCAGTTTCGAAGACAAAATACAACAGAACAAAAGATTGAAGACAAATTTGTGGGGATCATGGCTATGATTGATTATCAAAAGCCTAATCCTCCAAATTAAAACAGAATTAAAGGAAAATCAAAAGATCTATCAGACAACAAGGCCTCCACCACCACAACAGAGGCAAATTGATTCCTCTCAGCTACCCATTGCCACCTGTAGCCGCAAGAATTCAAAACAGAGGCCGAAGTTATTGATCAGAAAGAAGATATTAGCCTTGGCGCAGCCAAACAGTTAATTCTGCTAAAGGAATTTAATGACAAAAATATCAGCAGAGTTACTACAACATAACACAGAACCTTAAAAGTCAACATAAGCTCCCACAGAGCTTAATTCTTAATGTAAAACATTTAATACAGAGGACACATATGTAAGCTTCTTCATCGAGCCCCTCAAAGGCCGAGAAGCCTTAAAGACTGTATTAAATACCCTTGGAGATCTTTTATCAGATCCCACCTCCTCATTCTTCTATAAATACTTCTGTAGAAGATGAGAAAATGTTGGTTGCAGAACTTTGAAATATAATTGAGCTTGAAACTTCTGATTGTAAATAGTGTTCAAAGGCTCTTGAAGCTCTGCTTGTGATAGAATAGTTAGGCTGAGAAGTGAAGATGATTGCTAACCTGAAACACTGGACTTAAAGTTGTAACTGGTTTGAAGCATCAATACAAGCTGATTTATGGGATCCTGGTTTATGTCGACGGTGATGTTATTTCTTATTGTAAATTGTTATTTTATTTTTGTTTTCACTTTGGTCATCTTCTTTGATAAAGAACAACAAGCATAGAGTTAGGATTTACTGTATATTAGTACCCTTCTCTGACTGATATGCTTTATCTTTATGTTTTCTTCCAATTTGTGTTATTTAGGAATGATTTAATTCAGTTCAAGCAGTTAGGAATGCTGACATTCCCTCGTCCTACTGTCATAGCTAAATATTATTCTTAAATGTTATTTTCAGTTTATGTTAAGTAGAGATGAACTAAGGAAGATATGGTGAGCCCTGGTCCTAGTTTTATCCCCAAAGACTATCTAGAAGTTTCCCTTGGAATGTGTTGAAAGCTGGCTAGTTTCGAAGCACTTACCAGATCTTAGACTATTCTGTGTTATCTTATGTATTTGTCTTGAAAGTTACCAAGTAAAGTAAAGCTAGGAGAGGTTTTGTGGTGAGCCCGGCTCGCTAGTTTCTTCTACAACAGTTGCCTTCAAGTTCCCCTCTGTGTTTTAAATGTTTTCTTTTGAAAGTATATCAAAGGCTGGCTAGTTTCAAAGTACTTACCAGATCCTGGATTGCTTTTATGTCTTTCTTAAGTGTTTGTCAAAGGCTGGCTAGGTTCAAAGTACTTACTAGATCCTGGGCTGCTCTTTGTTCTTCATTTGTTTAAATCCCCTTCTTTTTGTATCATTTCATTTCATAAATCAAACTTTAAAGAGATCCTTAGACATAGATGGCTTGCCCCATGGACCACTCTTGCCCCTTTTTGTTTCAATTAAACCATATTATGACTCCATAGCCCAATGGACTAAAACCAGCAATTTGTCTTTCATTTTGGCCAAAGCTTGTTCTATTTGCTTGCAACTTCTCACCTTTGAAACTCTTTGCATTTAGAACTTTCCCCTAAAACAATAATCATGCTCAACCATCCAAAAACAAAACAAACCCTTGGACCTCATAACTAGCCTAATATCATTACCCAAGAAACCTAAAAGATAAATCCATCTTTGCACTTATTGGAGAGATCCCTCTCCAGATTCAGGAGGGCTAGATCCTAGAATTCCAAAGTGGTTGAAATAAGTGTTCTCCCTGCAGTCGGACTTTTGCCAATCTTGCTGATTACAGGGTGCTAACATTTTCTGGCAACTCCGCTGGGGAACTTGAGTCAAATTTTCATCTTGGGTTCCCTTAAACACTTCATAAAACCTTGTGAGTAAAAAGCAACCTTTTTCAAGCACTACCAACTAATGGTAATCACGATAAAACTTGTTTGAATCAGTGACACAGTAGGCAAACCCTAGGATTCTCATATAAGTTTATCTAACCTTGAAGGATCAGCTGGCTTAGCCATAAGAGTAGACTGTTTTTGTTTCATAACCGTAGCTAAGTTTTGAAACATATTTAGGACACTCTTAACAACCAATAGGACTAAAAAATAACTCAGAAAACCCAAAAATATTTCAGATTGGTATTCAATAAACATGGTGGTGGACCATAAAACATTTTACCTCCAAAAGAGCTAAAAACTTCCACTTGGCGACTCCACAATCCTCAACAGACCTTAAGACTCCACTAGGAAGAACCTTTGTCATTATAACATCGTTTAAAGCTCAGTTAGAGGACTGTAGGATTTAAAAAATTGTACAAAACAGATTAGTTAACCTCTTAAAGATTGTCATATCTGGTTAAACTTTTCTTGTTTCAGTTGGGTCTGAAAACACAGCATAGTGGCTTCTAGAAAGATTCATACTAGAGCCTACCTTGACCCGAACCCACCTGAAATAGTTGATAACCCAAAAAGTATACTTAGGAAGTCTCCTAAGATTAATTTTTCAACTGTTTTCATATCACCCTTGAGAGATAATTCAGTTCCTGAAAACCTTGCAGCTCTACAAGAATCACGTGGTGGTGGAGCCATAAAACATTTTACCTCCTTACGAGCTAAAAATTATCCACCTAACGACTCCACGCTCTGAAACTCCCAATAGACCAAATGACTCCATTGGTAGAAGACCTTGAACTGATTAAACAGACGCAGTGACCTCTTTTTCTGATTTACAAACATGGATTTCGATATAGACCTAGAAGACAAACATATGGTCATGATGGAAAAGTTGATGTACATGCTTGGAAGAAGGGTGGATAGGTTTATGGCTAATTTAAACACTGGTGATCCAGAACAACATATGCCTGTCCCTAATCAAATGCAAACTCTACCCCGATAAGACTTGTATGATCAACAAGATGATAGAGAAAATAATCAAGAAATTTTTCTGAACATGATGGAAAAGATGATGTACATGCTTGGAAAGAGAATGGACAGGTTGATGGCTAATATGAATATTGATGGTCTGGAGCGAGCTATACTTTCACTTGATCAAACACAAGCCCCATCACCTCAAGATCAAGACAGTGACCAAGATGTATATTATGATCAACACTTTATAGAAAATGATGAGCAAACTTACAAAGGAAGCAATAAAGAAGATTGTCAAGAAAATTTTGATTGCCTTCCTATGTCTTGTACCATGTTGATAAGAGATCTTCACAATCAAATTGCGAATAATAATAGTGAGCAGTGCTTTGAGGAAACAACAAAAAATCCTCAAAGTCCCCCTGCAAGCACAAGCCAAGATCCCCTAGAAGAGGCTCAAGAAAACATCCAACCTCAAAATCAGTGTTTACAAGAGACCAAGAACTATTGTACTTCTATTCAAAGGAACATAGAAACATCTTCCCCTTTGACAGAAGAAGAGATAGATCAGAATATTAATAAACAGTGAGTCTCTGAAGCTTATTGCAAAACAAGTACTCTTGCTCATTCACGCAAAGAACTTTTTTGTAAAGATGCAGAAAGTTCTTTTGTTGGTCATAAGAAACAAGGTAGTTATTTTTTTGTTTATACTGAAAGCAAAATCTCTCCTTTAACAGAAGAACGAATTGATCAAATACTAAACAAACAACTACCCTCCCAACCATCGTCTCAACTAATCAGTCATGAACATGGTGCCTATTCCATAGAACAATCCAATGGCACCCAAGACAAAGAGGATAGTAAAGAAATTAATGATAATACTGAAACTAATCCTCTTTGGAATATGAATTTTGATGGGTTATGTACTAAAACTAATGCAGGTGCAGGAATATGGCTTTACAATACAAGAAACAATTATTCGAAAGCGTATTCATGTAAATTGAATTTTCAATGCACAACAGACATAGCAGAGTACGAGGCACTCCTCTTAGGGCTACATTTATTGAAAAAAACAGGAGCCCAGAAGATAACAGTTCATGGAAACGCAAAATTGGTAATTAGGCAAGTGAAAAATGAATGCATGGTTAAACATCCCAAACTTAAAGTTTATAAGGATGATACCATGGGTTTATTAAAATCTTTTAAAGAATTCCAACTTATCCTTGTTCCTAAAGACCAAAACAGTTTTGCTGGTGGATTAGCCCTTGTGGCTAGTACATGTCTAAGACCTTGGGAGAGCAAGCAATATACAATTCAAGAAAAATTTAGACCTGCTGTCCCAAACAATAAAAGATACTAGCAAAACTTTAAAGAAGAAAAACAAATAGAAGACTATCCTACTAAGGATATATCATCTTTCCAAGAAGAGACTTCTCCCTTCACTAATATTAATCTGCCATTTAAAGAACCTGAATTTATATCAGAATCAAGCCTATATGTAGAGGAAGAAGATATTTCACAGTTTGCTATTTTGCAGGTTAAGGATGATGATACTTCCAAGCCACATACTGACAACACAGTCCTCAACGCTGAAGTCTTGGACGTAGACAATCTAGCAGACATGGAGAGCCAAAAAGAAGAGAATCTTCATCTTTTCTTTGTTGATCCTTTGGGAGAGTGTGTGAAAGTCCCAACTAGCTCAAATTATCAAGCATGGATCTTTTGCAAAAGCCAAAGACATGAAAAACTGTCACCTTCTTTGATATTCTTGGTTTTGAAGATTAATCTTCAATAAATACTATGGATACTCTTAACAAGCAGCCAGAGTTTCTTCTTCTTTTTAACACTACTCAACTGGCTACATTGGCACTTTTGTGTCATATGATAATGTAAATACTCCATGTTAGAATAGGTTAGATAGGAATGTCAATATAGCCCAGTTTTGAGCAATTAGATAGTTGTTGATTTTTGTCTCCAAAGAAAAATAAAAAATACAAAAATACAAAAACAACAAAAAGAAAAAAGAGGGAAGATTGTAAAAACAATAAAGGTACAGCCCCATACCAAAAAAGAGAAATGAAGTTTGAAAGTGTGCAAACTAAAATGCCACTCCTGAAAACAAACTTGTAATTAGTTTTAGATTTACTGCTGATAGGATTAGTGAATTCGATTTGCCAAACAGTTTAATCTTGGCTTATCAGTAGTTAGATTAGGCTAGAAATTAAAGGTTCAAACATGCTCAAAATATAAACCTAAGTATCCAAAGAAGAATGACTCAAATCTGTTTATTTTCTGAGTCAAAACAGAGGTAAAACTGGTTCTAATCAGCGCAAAATCTGAACCAGAGAACAAAAAAGAACAGCTCAAACAGTAGTAAAAACAGAGCTGAAAAAAGGTGAAGGAAGTGCTTTAAACTTTCAGATCTTAAGCCTTCCATTTTGATTTAATTTTCTGCAAAATAATATCTATGTGCAGCTTTTTGTTTATGCCATAGATTAGCATCAAGTTAGATTGTTCAATTCTGACTTGTATGCTTTTAAATTTCTGTTGTAGAAATTAGAGAATAAAATATGTTATACTGTTCAATCCTAACAGATTGGTAGATTAGGTAGAGAAAAATATGGACTCAACTGTTTAATTTGAGTCCATGGAAAAATAAGGAGTAGAATTAGACTAGTTTTATGCTTTCAAATGAATAAAATGTTGTGAAAAGAGTTTGCCAATCCAAGTGCACTCTAAAGAAGAAAAAATGTTATAACAGTAGGATTGGGTAGGTAGAAAGCTTGTTGATAAAAGATCCATTGTTTTTTTCGCTGTTAAATATGTTTTCAAAGTAAAAGAAGATCATCCAAGTAAAGAGGGGCATCCCAATGGATGAGGCACTGATCAGCTTCCCAGAGAATGCAAGTTTGAAGTTCTTGATGCCTTCAAGAAGGCACCATCCCCAAGTGGAGCCACTGTTAGCCATCAATAAAATTTGTCATATCAAATAGTGGCTAAAACATTTTTTGGAGCCTTCAAGGAACAAGTTTGATTGCAAAAAATGTTATCTCTTGAAGACTCATGAAGGCATTTGGCCCATTGTTTCAATCTTCACTGTTGTTTCCATGTAGAAATCAGGAATTCTGTTGATTCCATAAGAGAAAATACTGCTGCAAACACCTTTTTTCCCTCCTTCCACTTCAAAACTAACCTCCATTTTTACCCCTTTTTATTCCCATGAAATTCCTCTATTTTTTCATTTTTCCCCATTTCGCCTTCATGAAATCCTCTTTGCAAAGTTTAAAACTCCTTTTAAACTCTGCCAAAACCCCCAAATCCATTGAAAATTTGAAAAAAATTCATTTAAAAACACCTTTTTTGTATTACAGACTTAAGCCCCCTTGGGCTAAGTCCTAACCACTTCCCCATTAAATTCCCTGGTGCTAGAACCAGGCGCTAAGCCATTTAAGCGCTTATCGCATCGCAAAAGATCCCAGCACGCAAGTCTATTTGCCATCTTAAAACTTTTGATGCGATTAAGCCCTTGTACACAGCCCCTGATCCTATTATTGTTTTATATAACCTTTGTGCCCGCAATCAGGCGCTAAAACGGTGTAATAATCCATTCCTGCTTGATATTTTCCTTTGTAAATAAAAAAACCCACTTACCTAAAGTTTTGGTCTAAACCCGCCGAAGTTATGTTTTTTTAATGAAAAATGGGTAGATTGAAAGACCCGCATCATTTCTCCGATGCGTTTGAGCCCTGTTACATAAACTCCGCCCTCCGCTTTATTCATATAACTTATGCCCAGGATCAAAGATTAAAAGTCTCGAAGCGCTTAATCGCATCGAAGGATTTTAGAATGGGTAGATTGAAAAGCCCAAAGGCCCGACCTTCCGATCCCGATTGGCCCTTAAATATAAGCCCAGAGCCTATTATCATTCCATATAAACTAAAGGCCCTGCAGTCGAGCGCTTATCCGCTTCATACATATATCCCGCCCCGACGCATTAAAACTTTGTATTATATTGATTTTTGGGTTTTTTCATGTTATAAAGGTTTTCCGTCGGTGCAAGTTTTAAGACGATATCGGCCGTTGATTCTACGCCGATCAAACGGCCCGCGCTACATTGCATCGCAAATTTTGTTGGGTGCATTTTTTTCTCCCCTCCGATTGACATTTCCCGATGGATCTTCCGTCGTTGGATCTATCTGCCATATCCCAGATCCAACGGCCCGCATTCGCTCCGATCATTAGCCTTGCCTTTGCTTCAGAACCCTCCGATTCATTTCCCACCATCGATCTTATCTGCAGATCGACGGTCAGCGCTCAATCGCATCAGCGTTGTGCAAATTCTTCCCCCCGCCGATTGAATGCCTCCAATTGCATCTGAACCTTCCATTTGTCCAGATCGGACGGTCCAGATCGCTTTTCCCGACTTTGGTCTAAAAAATGTAGCCTCGTTCATAATGTTTTTTCAGCCAATCTTGGTTGTTGATCTCTGCAGATCAACGATCTTGCTTCAACCTTTCTTCGCCTGTATACTTTTTGTTTTAAACCCCAGATTTAAATCTCCACCATCGATCTCCTGATCGGACAGCCCATAATGAATCCGCCCCCCCCCCCCGCTATATGCCCGCGCATCTAGTCTGTATCTCGCTCATTCTCCATCGTTAGATTGAGGCCCCAGATCTGACAGCCCACATCCCATGTCGCGCAACTTTCAGCACGATGGTTAATTTCCCAAAGGGCACGCGATATGGGTGGTTTTCTGAGGCCACATGTCAGGCGGGGACGCATATCACGTTCCAAAAGACAAAACTGCCTACCCGCCCTTTTGTCATGCGAAAACAGTGGTTTTGCAGCCCGAAACCGCTTTCCCTCTTTCCTTCATGATTCATCGCACGTGCTCTTCATCGTTGATCTTTGTAGATCAACTGCCCAGCTCTGATCAGGCCTTACATTATCGTCCTCCACCCTCGCCGAAGGTTTTCAATGCACATTCTCAGCCATTGATCTCATGGGTCGATCTCATCCGACGGCCCACGATTATCCCGAACTCCCAACTCAATTTTTAACCATTTTTTCTCCAAAGCAAAGCTTTTAAACCTTTTTCTTTGCATTTCCTCCCGTTTCATTATAAAGCGACCTTTCCATTTTATGTTTCTCCAACTGATCCCCACCATTGATCTCTGCGCGATCAATGGTTCTGACTTATTTCTCCCTCTGCTCTCCTTTTCAACCTCCTCTACATCAATCCCAAACGTTGGATGTTGCCATCCAACGGCCACGCTCCTTCCCCACACCCTCTGAAGCGGTTTTTCCCAAAAAACACACGATTTTATAAATATTGTTTTTATTTTGCAGGGATTAATGGTTTTCCATTATATTGAAAGAAAAAGCCATAGGCTGGGAATGACGATTCCCATGCCATTGATTCATCAAAGGGAAGCCATTCACGGGTTCGAATTCCACGTTTTATCAATGCTTCATGGGCATTGATGCGATATGAGCCCTGTGTGGCCCTGCACATCAACAAGACACATAGAATGAAATAAAAACAAAAGAGTATCTGTCAAAGACAAAATACAACAGAACATAAGATTGAAGACAAATTTGTGAGGATCACAGCTAAGATTGATTATCAAAAGCCTAATCCTCCAAATTAAAACAGAATTAAAGGAAAATCAAAAGATCTATCAGACAACAAGGCCTCCACCGCCACAACAGAGGCAAATTGATTCCTCTCAGCTACCCATTTCCACCTGCAGCCGCAAGCATTCAAAACAGAGACCGAAGTTATTGATTAGAAAGAAGATTTAGCCTCAGCGCAGCCAAACAATTAATTCTGCTAAAGGAATTTAATGACAAAAATATCAGCAGAGTTACTACAACATATCACAGAACCTTAAAAGTCAACATAAGCTCCCACCAAGTTTAATTCTTAATGTAAAACATTTAATACAGAGGACACATATGTAAGCTTCTTCATCGAGCCCCTCAAAGGCCAAGAAGCCTTAAAGACTGTATTAAATACCCTTGGAGATCTTTTATCAGATCCCACCTCCTCATTTTTCTATAAATACTTCTGTAGAAGATGAGAAAATGTTGGTTGCAGAACTTTGAAATATACTTGAGCTTGAAACTTCTGATTGTAAATAATGTTCAAAGGCTCTTGAAGCTCTGCTTGTGATAGAATAGTTAGGCTGAGAAGTGAAGATGATTACTAACCTGAAACACTGGACTTAAAGCTGTAACTGATTTGAAGCATCAATACAAGCTGATTTATGGGATCCTGGTCTATGTCGACGGTGATGTTATTTCTTATTGTAAATTGTTATTTTATTGTTGTTTTCACTTTGGTCATCTTCTATGATAAAGAACAGCGAGCATGGAGTTAGGATTTACTGTATATCAATACCCTTCTTTGACTGATAAACTTTATCTTTATGTTTTCTTCCAATTTGTGTTATTTAGGAATGATTTAATTCAGTTCAAGCAGTTAGGAACGCTGGCATTCCCTCGTCCTACTGTCTTAGCTAAATATTTTTCTTAAATGTTATTTTCAGTTTATGTTAAGTAGAGATGAACTGGGGAAGATATGGTGAGCCCTGGTCCCAGTTTTATCCCCAAAGACTATCTGAAAGTTTCCCTTGGAATGTGTTGAAAGCTGGCTAGTTTTGAAGTACTTACCAAATCTTAGAATATTCTTTGTTATCTTATGTATTTGTCTTGAAAGTTACCAAGTAAAGCAAAGCTAGGAGAGGTTTTGTGGTGAGCCCGGCCCGCTAGTTTCTTCTCCCATAGTTGCCTTCAAGTTCCCCTCTGTGTTTTAAATGTTTTCTTTTGAAAGTATATCAAAGGTTGGCTAGTTTCAAAGTACTTACCAGATCTTGGATTGCTTTTATGTCTTTCTTAAGTGTTTGTCAAAGGCTGGCTAGTTTCAAAGTACTTACCAAATCCTGGGCTGCTTTTTGTTCTTCATTTGTTTAAAACCCCTTCTTTTTGTATCATTTCATTCCATAAATCAAACTTTAAAGAGATCCTTAGACATAGATTACTTGCCCCATGGACCACTCTTGCCCCTTGTTTCAATTAAACCCTATTATGACTCCATAGCCCAATGGACTAAAACCAGCAATTTGTCTTTCTTTTTTGCCAAAGCTTGTTCTATTTGCTTGCAAATTCTCACCTTTGAAACTCTTTGCATTTAGAACTTTCCCCTCAAACAATAATCATGCTCAACCATCCAAAAACAAAACAAACCCTTGGACCTCATAACTAGCCTAATATCATTACCTGAAAAACCTAAAAAATAAATCCATCTTTGCATTTATTGGAGAGATCCCTCTCCGAATTTAGGAGGGCTAGATCCTAGAATCCCAAAGTGGTTGAAATAAGTGTTCTCCCTGCAGTCGGACTTTTTCCAATCTCGCTGATTACAGGGTGCTAACATATATCAACCCCAAAACATACACTCTCTTTCTCCAATCTATCTATCTATCACTCCCTCCTCCTCTCCCTCCTTCTCCCCCACTTCTATCTCTCTTCCCTCCTGCTATCCTCTCTCGCTCTTCCTCCATCTTCCTTATCACTCTTTTCTCTCTCTCCAACTTTCACTCTCTGTGTCTTTTTTCTTACCACCCTCTCTCTCCCCCTCCATCTCCCTATCTCTTTTCCTACCTCTCTCTACTCTCTCTCTTCCTTTCTTTCCCACCACTCTCACTCTTTCTCTCTCTCTAACTTTGTCACTATATGCCTCTCTTTCTCCTTATCTCCCCCATTCTCTCCATCTCTTCTTCTTTGTCTCTTTATCTCCCCCCAAACATACACACTCTCTCTCCATCTCTCCCTTGTCACTCTATTTATTTCTTCTCCCCTCCCTCTCTCCCCCTTCAACTCCATCTCTCTATCCCTCCCTCTCTACTCCTAGAAGGAATTTCCCCTCTCTTTTCCTTCCTCTCTCTCCCTTTCTCTCCTACCTCCGTCTCTCTTCCCCCATCTCTCTCTCTCCCCCCTACAATTCTCTATATTCCCCCATCACTCTCTTCCTCTCTCTCTCTTGTCTTTCCTCTCTCTCCCTTTATCGCCTGCCTCCCTCTATCTTCACCTCCCCTCGCTCTCTCTCTCTTCCCCCATCACTCTATCTCTCTCTCCAACTATGTTTCTATATCCCTCCCTTTCTTATTCTCTCTCCTCTTTCGCCTCGTCTCCACCACTCCTTCCATGTCTCTTTATCTCACCCCTAAACATACACACTCTCTCTCCATCTCTCCCTTGTCACTTCTCTCTCCAGTTCTCACTCTCTATGTGTTTCTTCTTCTCTACCCCTCCAACTCCATCTATCTATCCCTCCCTCTCTCCTCCTATCATCCTTCCTCTCTCTCTATCCTCCAATCCTTTCTCCTTCTCCCTTCCTCTCTCCTTCTCTCTCTCTCCCACCTCCATCTTTATGTCTCTCTCTCCCTCTCTTACCCTTCTCTACCTCTCTCACACCTCTCACTCTGTCTTTCTTCATTCCTTCTCTCCCCTCTCTTTCCGTTTATCTCCATCTCTCCCTTGTCACTCCCTCTTATTTTCCACCTCTATCATATGTCTTTGTTCTTCCCTTCCAGATATATATATATATATAAAACAAATGTAAACAAACTTTCTAATAATAGCTAGAGTCTTCAATGGCGAGTTTTATACGGCTTTTTCTGGGCAATGATGCATCCTCACTATTTATTATTTAAGATCGACCTTCTTTTTTCACCTTGCCCTGAGGATGAACCACATTAGATGGTTTGAAACATAGACCAATTCTTAATGATGTGATTAATTCGAAAGACATTTATCTAAATTATGGATCACAAAAGTCTTATATCTAACATAAAGTTATTAAATTAAATAATTTTAATATTATAAAATATTAATATAAATATTAGATTTCGTAATAATAATAACAATAATAATCAATTTAATATTAATGTTAGGGTTAATAATGTTTTTTTCATGGTATTATTATTAATTTGGTCCATGATATTTGGCCATGTTGACCACTCTGTGTCAACGACCCCATAGTTGTACACCCCCATTTTTGCAAATGGGATCTATCATGTTCAAGTGTTCATGCCATTCAGATTTCATCATCGGTCAACAATTTTGTAAATGATGTAAACACATTCTGCATGTCTATAATATAAATGATCTCCGTAAGACCATCATGTATGTAACAATTTGGGTAAGCCTAGTATTTTGGTGACGATTTCTATCATAGGAGGTTTTTCGTTTCATTAATTCATTTGTGTTTCTCGACACAAATGATCGGCAGAGTTTTTCCCCTACAGTCTCACCCCAAAGTTAAGGTGGATTTTGTTGTCAAGATACTAAGAGAGTCCTAGTGTTTGTTTATCGAGTCTTTGTAAAGTAATCTGGGAGTGATCCTAGCTAATTGGCTAGATCATTTTATTATAGATTGCTAGGTCTAGTAGATCATATTTTGAGTCGCAGAATTGGGTAGATTATTGAGGATCTGTTGCGAACGGGTGTTCCCCTCATTGTTTAATGTATTAATATTATGTAAAGAGAGTTGGAAAATAATTAATCCCCTCATCAGTCAATTAATTAATTTTTCTAGCCAGATTAAATTAAAAATCCTAAGCCATAAATTTAATTAATTTTATGTCCTAGGTCAAATTAAATTCTTCAAAGGAAAAATTCGTGGGTCCCTAAAAAATAAATTTTTAAAAGTCCTAGACCAAGGGAATATTGAAAATGTTGAGAAATTTTGGAACCTTGGGCCTTGGTAGTTAAGTCAAAGTCAATTTTTTGAGGCAATTAACTCAAAAATATTATTTTTGAATTAATTAAAAGGGAATTAAATGAAAAATTCGAAATTCCTCAAAAAATTGTAATTTCAACGGACGAGATTAAACTATAATCAAATTCTTTTCGACGGTCGAGATTACTTTGACGGGGATCAAGCGAACTAGTCGTTGGAGATTTTACCTAGAGGTCAATGTCAGTTTGATTTTTTCATCTGATATCTTGATCGTGTACTAGCTCTTGAAGCTCCCCTGTAATACTTTTCTGGAATAATACAAATGAAGTCTTCGAGGTTTTATTTTGATGGTCGTGTAAACTTGTTATTTATATTCTACTGGTGATTATTTCAATAAATTGTTGATTAATGGCTCTTGTAGAGTAATTTATTCCACAGGTATCTTGCTTAGGCTACTATATTTAGAGTAAGAATATTAATTGGATTGAGTTAGCAGATATCTCTGACTCTTGAATTTTTTATTTTTATTTTTTTAATCTTATTTCTCTATTGATTTAACAGTTTAACTTTAAGTGTGCAGAAATATTTCGGATTTAGAATTGAACGTTTGGGGAAGTCCTCTGTTGGACCGACTCCCAAGAAAATAAGATCTAAAAATCCTTCCGGATCTAATTCCCCGAGCTTATCTTAATTTTATTTTTGCAGGGGTTTTTCTAGGGCTTGTGCCTAAATTAAAATTTTATCTTAACTTTTATTGAATTTAAAGTTAAATCTGGCTAGTAAGACCCTTAGAACTCTAGATCTGGGAGCAAAGTCAAACTTATACTCCTCAGATCTGACAGATATGCAACTCTTGTGTTGAATTCTTAGTTGAACTGAAAGGGGGGTGAATCAGTTCAATACATACATGAGCTTTTTAATTTTTCATCAGCTTATTTACAGCTTACTTTTGTATTCAACCTTAGCATATGAACAGTCTTAATATATTGCAGCAAGTATTAAATTAATGTGACATTAAACTTATTATGAGAGCAGTAAACATTAAGCAGATTTGATAAATCATCTCAGCACACAGGCAACACAGATAGAGACAACAGATATAAGTGGAAACCAATAAAGGGAGAAAACCACATCTTATTATTGTTGTGATGCAAAGGGCAAGCTCCAATTCCCTCTCACCACTGTTTTTTTGCAGGCACCAACCTACAGGAGGCTCCAACCTCAATTCTGCAAGCTACAACTTGCAAGGAAGCTCCAACTCCCTTCAATTTTTCTACAAGCACCAACCTACAGGAGGCTCCAACCTCAGTCAGCTACAACTGACAGCTATGAAGCTTCAACTTGATAGGGAAGCTCCAACTTCCTTAATTTATCACAAGAAGTGTTTGCTGATTTACCTCAGATATCAGCTCTGTTCTGTAGCATCTCTTTTCTGCTCCTCTCTTCCTTATCTTCTCTGTCTCAATCTTCTATACTTTTCATTCTCTATTACTTACTCTCTCTAACCTCTCTGTGCATATCAATGAGTTATTATATATAGAGTTCATCACATGACTCTTTACATTCCTCAGGGAATTTGAAGTGAATAGTCCTGACTTTTTGCCTTCTGTCTTCTCATTTCTTTTACCCACTCATTCAGAAAAATATAACAATATGCATTAAATTCAATATTACAGTGGGAGTTTTGTTTTCCTACTGGAGACTTGCCAATGCCTCACAAACAATAAAAAATTAATTACAACATTTACATTCACATTTTCAGTTACACATTTCAATTTCACTCAGCTCCTTTTCTGGATTTTGGCTTTACTGGATTTGTCTCTTCTGCTGCTGTTAAGTAACTGATCTGCATACTTCTGTTTATCATGCCTGCAAAATTCCCTGTGACTTTTCCAGTTCCTACATTATTTGTTTACCTCTGTTAGGCCCACATTTTCATCCCTGTGTTTATTCACCTGTTCATTGTACTTTTGTGCACCTGCTTCATATATAACTGCTTTTTCAAGTTTATCCTCAAATAAATATAAATCTAGGCAATGTCTGTTCATTATTAATATCTGTGCTTGGGCTCCCTGCTTACACCCTCTCTACATCTTGCTGCTATGCTGCTTTCTTTGCCTTGTTGTTGCCTCAAGTGTTCCTCCTTTGCCATCTCTTTTGCCATCAATGACAACATTTCCAACAGTCTCCCCCTTTGGCATTGATGGCAATACACTTCCTCTGTTTTCCTGTTAGGATCCTTTCTCCTGTTGCTTGCTCTTCCTCCCCCTTTGAAATCAATGGCATGGGGTTTGAATTCTTAGTGTAGATTCTATCCTTTGATCTTGTGTTTTTATCCTTTTTCAACATTTCGTGCATTTCCTTGATGGCTGATCTCCCCCTGGAATGATATTCTCGTTTCTGTTTTCCCCCTGAAACTGTGCTCTTTCTTCATATCAGAGAGTAGCATCTACAGATACTACCCCTAGTATATTTCTCAGATATTCAAATGGTTCTCTAGCAAGCGGTTTGGTAAATATATCTGTTGTCTATTCTTTTGTTGGTACATACTCCAGTTTTACTATCTTCTGAGCCACTTTTTCTCAGAGAAAATGATACTTGATTGGGATATGTTTAGTTTTTGAAAGTGAAGCAAGGTGATTATATTTAGCACTTGTATTATCAAATTTGATTTATTATTGCCATGTTGCCATCAATGCTTACCTTCATGTCTTGGAGGGTTTGCTTCATCCACATGACTTGTGCAGCGATGTCGCTACCGTTATATATTCTCGCTCGCCGGGGAGACATGTTGCTACCGCTATATATTCTCGCTTCGCTATATGTTTGCTTCTTTCTTAACCATGCCACCAGACTTTTTCCTAGATAGAAAGCACCTCCACTTGTACTTTTCCTGTCATCCACACAGCTGGCCCAATCTGCATCTGTGTATGCTGTCAAAGTGAAGCTTTTTCCTTTAGGATACCAAAGTCCATACTGTGTTGTTCCTTGTAGATATCTAAATATTCTTTTGACTGCCAGAAGATGGTTTTGTTTAGGTGCTGCTTGATATCTAGCCACTAGTCCTACTGCTAGCATGATGTCTAGTCTTGATGCTGTCAGATACAACAAACTTCCTATCATGGATCTGTAGAGTTTTTGATCTATATCAGCAGATCCATCATCAGCACACAGCGTGCATCCTGTGATCATGGGAGTTGACACAGGTTTGCAGTCCTCCATTTTGAACTTTTTCAATATTTCTTTTAAGTATTTTTCCTGTGAGATGAATGTACATGTGTTCTTTCGTTGAATTTGAAGTCCTAAGTAGAAACTGAGCTCTCCAATCATACACATCTCAAACTCTGTTTTCATCTCATCAGCAAACCCTTTTGCTAGTTCTTCTCTGTTGCTTCCAAACATAATGTCATCAACATATACTACAACAATCAGGAGTTCATTTTCATGGGCTTTTATATATAGATTGTTGTCTACTCCACCTCTTTTAAAGCCTTGTTTTTGCAAATATTTATCCAGTCTTGAGTACCAAGCACAAGGAGCCTGTTTCAGTCCATATAGAGCCTTCTTCAATCTGCACACATAGTCTTCTTTGTATGTTAATGAGAAGCCTTCTGGTTGTTCCATGTAGACTTATTCTTCTAAGTCTCCATTCAGAAATGCAGATTTTAAATCCATTTGATATACCTTGAAGTTTTGGTAGCATGCAAATGCCAGGAACATTCTGATAGCTTCCATTCTGGCTATAGGGGCCAATGTTTCATCGTAATCAAGTCCTTCAATTTGTGAATATCCTTTGCAAACTAGTCTGGCTTTATTCCTGATTACCTGTCCTTGATCATTCATTTTATTCTTGAATACCCATTTTGAGCCTATGACATTTTTCCCAGTGGGTCTAGGAACTAGTTCCCAGGTATTGTTTTTCTCAATTTGGTCTAATCTTCATTCATAGCATTCACCCAATACTTGTCCTTCTTGGCTTCTTCAAATCTCTTTAGCTCTATTTGTGATAACATGGCTATGTATACCTCTTTTGTCTGTTCAGTGAGCTGCCTTCTTGTTTGGACCCCTGCTCTCTTGTCTCCAATGATCTGGTCTTCAGGATGATTCTTCTGAGTGTATCTTGAGGGGGCTTTCAAGCTCAGCGCTGAATCTTCTATTGTCTTGCTTGTTTCATCATCATTTTGGTTTTCTTCTTCATGGTTGTCTGATGGACTGTAGCAATCTGTATCTCCTGTATTGTTTGGAAGTTCTTCATCAAATCTCACATCAATACTTTCTACTATTTTTCGAAGAGTCTTGTTGTAGCACCTATACCCTTTACTTTTGGAAGCATATCCTAGAAAGATCCCTTCATCTGCTCTTGCATCATATTTTCCAAGATTTTCATCATTATTCTTTATATACCAATTGCTTCCAAAAATTCTAAAATGTTTGATTGAAGCTGGCTTTCCATGCCATAGTTCATAGGGAGTCTTGTCATTGCTTGGCCTTAAATGAGCTTTATTAAGGATATGCATTGCTGTGTGTACTGCTTTTGCCCAGAAGGTTTGAGGAATATTACTCTCTTGCATCATGGCTCTGGCAATTTGTTGAACAGATATGTTTTGTCTCTCTGCTACTCCATTCTGCTGAGGTGTCCCTGCAATAGTAAATTGTTGTTTGATGCCATATTCATTGCATAGATCTGCAAAGTCATAATCAATGAATTCAGCTCCTCTGTCCAATCTGATGCATTTTAGCTTGCATCCTGTCTGAATTTCTGCTAATGCTTTGAATATTTTGAATTTGTCCAGAGCTTCCGATTTATTCTTGAGAAATGCAACCCATGTCATTCTGGAGAAATCATCTATTATCAGCATGAAGTAGGATTCTACACTTGGTGTTTTAGTTCTTGCAGATCCACACAAATCCATGTGCACAAGCTGGAGTGGTCTTCTTGTTGATAACTCATCTTTGGCCTTAAAGGATGTGCGGGTTTGTTTACCCAATTGACAAGATTTGCATATGGTATTAGAAGGCCTTTTTTATTTCTGGCATGTCTTTGACCACTTTCTTCTTGCTCAGTCTGATGATATGATTGAAGCTGAGATGTCCCAATCTCCTATGCCATAACCATGACTCCTCAAGTTTACTAAGATGGCATGCTTCATCTTCCTCTTTCACGATGTAAACATTGCTCTCTGTTCGAACTCCTTTGAGCAGGGTCTTACCTGTGGTGCTTGATCTGACTTCACAATCTTTTGCTCTAAAAAGAACTTCACAGCCTTTGTCACACATCTGACTAACACTTAGTAAATTTGCTTTCAGCCCATCTACAAATAGTACATCTTGGGCCTTTCCTCTGCCATTTTCTATGCTGACTGAGCCTTTTCCCTTGATCTTACCTGATTTATCATTGCCAAAAGTAACATTGCCAGATTTCTTTTCATCAAGAATTATAAACTTGCTTTTGTCTCCAGTCATGTGTTTTGAGCAGCCACTGTCCAGGTACCACTGGCTTTTCAGGTCTTGAGCAGTTAGAGCCAAGTCACATTTGTTCTCCTTCTTTATCCATTGGTAGCACCCTTTTGTTTGGTATCTTTTGTGAGATGATAGGCTACATCTTCTGAGAGGACATTTGGAAGGCATATGTCCAACTTGATTGCATATACAACATTTCATCATAGTTTTTGCAGAATTGTGAGTATGAACAAAATTTATTTGATTCATAAACCTCCTTGAGGTGTTGAACATCAATCTTTGTCCATACTTTCTACATTCAATAATTTTATGGCCAAATTCCTTACAATAAAAACAGTAACCATAGAAATTATTTGCATACCTGATGTAAGGTTGTCTTCTCCATTTGTTTGCATGACAATATGGAGCAATGTGTCCCAGCTTGTGGCAGACATAACAGGTGGCATTTTTCATAGGAGGGAAGAATCTCCTTTGATGGCTTCCAGATTTGACATACTCAGGGGGTATATGAATCTTTTTCTGTTGTTTGAGTATTTCTTTCATTCTTTGTTATTAGAGGATTTTTTTGGGTTCTGTCTCCCTCCTTACAAGTTTCTTCTTTTGTAGGAATTATTTGAGCTGCTTCATCATCCTTCTTTGCTTTTACAAAAATAATCTCTCTGTTTTCCTTTTCTTTGCTTTTACTTGATTCTCCTTCATAGCCTATTCCAGTTTTTATCATAGGAGATCTTTGAGCAACCAGAATTTCATTCAACTTACTAGAGCTTGTTGTTTGAGAAGAATTTATAACCACTTTCCTTTGAGCATTTTCTAATTTCTTCTTGAGACATACTACTTCTTCTTCCAACTTCTCTTGTTCTTGAGTTTTCTCCTTGATTTGCTTAAGTAACATGTCCTCTATCTTCTTGGCTTCTTCAAGCTCTATTTTTAGCTGCATCAGGATTTCTGAATTCTGTTCTTCTCGTACATACTTGAGGAGAATGTCCTTTTGTTTTCTGCATTTTAGCTTGAGTCTATCAATCTCTTCCAGAGCACTTCTTAGATCCCCCTCAAGGTCGACTTCACCTTCTTCTTCTTCATCTTCTAGCAGGAGACCTTCAAGTTCTTCTATAGCCATCAATAGAAATTCAGAGGTTCCACCTTCACTTAAGAGTTCATCTGGATCTTCAGATGTACTGCTGTCTTGTTGAGCATAGAAGGATTTTCTACTGAACTTCTTTCCTTTCTACCAGTTCTTTGATGTATTTTTCTCTGACTCTTGAGCCTGATTCCTTACTTTCTTATGAGGACACTTAGCAGCATAGTGTCCAACTCTTCCACAGTTAAAGCATTTGAAAGGAAGTTTACCTTTGTATTTACCTGAGCCTCTATCCAATTTCTTGACAAATTTTGCTTCTTCTTCATCCGAGCAAAAGCATATGTCTTCCTCTTCTTCTTTCTTCTTTTCTGTTTTAAAGGCTGCCTCCCTCGTACTTGGCTTCTTCTGTGGGAGCCTCATCTCGTATGTTGTTAAATTTCCAAGTAGCTGGTTCATGGTCAAGGTCTCCCAATCAGCTGTTTCTTCTATTGCAGACACCTTGGGATTAAATTTGGATGGAAGAGATCTTAGAATCTTTTGCACAATTATACTTTCAGGCATGGTTTCTCCAAGAGCTTTCATATTGTTAACAATTTCTGCAACTTTTAGGAAGAAACTGTCAATGTCTTCATCATCATTCATTTTTAAGTTCTCAAACTGGGGCTCTATAGACTTGAAGTTTGGCAGTCTTTACTTTCTTGTCTCCCTCATGGATGTTCTCCAGAGTATCCCACATCTCTTTGGCAGTGTCTTTGTGCATTACTTTGATAAACTCTTCTTCACACAATCCATTCAAGATGGCATTCATGGCTTTTGTGTTAGCTACAAAATCTTGTTTGGATTCTTTCTCTGAGTCAGTTGCCTTTGGGGCATATCCTAATTCCACAGCACCCCAAACTTCTATTCCTAGAGACATTATGTATGTCCTCATCCTGATTTTCCAGAAGGCATACTTTGCACCTATAAAGAAAGGGGATTTATTGGTTGAGCATCCTTCTTTACTAGCCATCCTGAGAACCTAGAATCTCCTTTCAGTTGTTAAACTGGTACAAAGGAACCTGCTCTGATACCAATTGTTGAATTCTTAGTTGAACTGAGAGGGGGGGGGGAATCAGTTCAATACATACATGAGCTTTTTAAATTTTCATCAGCTTATTTACAGCTTACTTTTGTATTCAACCTTAGCATATGAACAGTGTTAATATGTTGTAGCAAGTATTAAATTAATGTGACATTAAACTTATTATGAGAGCAGTAAACATTAAGCAGATTGATAAATCATCTCAGCACACAAGCAACACAAATAGAGATAGCAGATATAAGTGGAAACCCATAAAGGGAGAAAACCACATCTTATTATTGTTGTGATGCAAAGACAAGCTCCAACTCCCTCTCACCACTGTTTTTCTGCAGGCACCAACCTACAGGAGGCTCCAACCTCAATTATGCAAGCTGCAACTTGCAAGGAAGCTCCAACTCCCTTCAATTTTTCTGCAGGCACCAACCTACAAGAGGCTCCAACCTCAGTCAGCTACAACTGACAGCTATCAAGCTTCGACTTGATAGGGAAGCTCCAACTTCCTCAATTTATCACAAGAAGTGTTCGCTGATTTACCTCAGATATCAGCTCTGTTCTGTAGCATCTCTTTTCTGCTCCTCTCTTCCTTATCTTCTCTGCCTCAATCTTCTATACTTTTCATTCTCTATTACTTACTCTCTCTAACCTCTCTGTGCATATCAATGAGTTATTATATATAGATTTCATCACATGACTCTTTACATTCCTCAGGGAATTTGAAGTGAATAGTCCTAACTTTTTGCCTTCTGTCTTCTCATTTATTTTACCCACTCATTCAGAAAAATATAACAATATGCATTAAATTCAATATTACAGTGGGAGTTTTGTTTTCCTACTGGAGACTTGCCAATGCATCACAAACAATAAGAAATTTAATTACAACATTTACATTCACATTTTCAGCTACACATTTCAATTTCACTCAGCTCCTTTTCTAGATTTTGGATTTACTGGATTTGTCTCTTCTGCTGCTGTTAAGTAACTGATCTGCATACTTCTGTTCATCATGCCTGCAAAATTCCCTGTGACTTTTCCAGTTCCTACATTCTTTGTTTACCTCTGTTAGGCCCACATTTTCATCCTTGTGTTTATTCACCTGTTCACTGTACTTTTGTGCACCTGCTGCATATATAACTGCTTTTTCAAGTTTATCCTCAAATAAATATAAATCTACGCAATGTCTGTTCATTATTAATCTCTATGCTCGGGCTCCCTGCTTAGACCCTCTCTACATCTTGCTGCTATGTTGCTTTCCTTGCCTTGTTGCTGCCTCAAGTGTTCCTCCTTTGCCATCTCTTTTGCCATCAATGACAACATTTCCAACATCTTGTGCATAGATCTGTAAATAAATTTTATAGATCTGTATTTTTCTAGTGTAAATATTTACAAATTTTTTAGTTTCTGACTTCTAACTTGGGGTTTCAATTTTAGATTTTTGTATATCTGCTGGGTTTCCGGGTTTTCTAGTTTCTGGTTTTATGCAGATGATATCTGAGTTTTTTCACAAGATTCGAGCAAGATCTAGACCCTAGAGGGTAAGATTTTGCCTTGAAATATAATTTTTTGTTGGATCACTGAATAAAAATTTCAGATCTGAGCTTTTGCTAGGCAAGGAAAAAAAAATCGATTTTTTTTAAAGGAATGCGTTAATGTGCCTGTGCTTTTCTCTCCAGCCTCCTCTTCTGCGTTTCCATCTTCCTGGTCTTGATGCTCCTCGAAATTCCTCGTCTATTTTCCTGCATCCTACCATTCGTTCACGTTGCCATCATTTCCCTGCATGAGCTCTGTTGCGTACGCACATCCAACTCCCTTGCATATCCTTTGCAGTCCTTTCACATAGACCTTTTCTTCCTGTAGGTTGTCCATTCCTTTGTGTTTCCTTTTCCCTACCCACGTGCCATCTCTACCTTTCTTCTTTTGATGGTTTATGCACACTGCCTTAATCCATCGCACATCCCTTCACACATTTCCTCCTCGCTGTCCGCAGCCTCGCTCCAGCTCCTCGCTTATCTCGCTCTCCATTCTCGATGCCCTTCATCCATCCACTTGACTTGTGTTTTCCCTTCACTTGCGGTTTCCTCTCTTCATTCAACCTGCATAAGCTCTAACCTAAATGAACATCAACGTATAAAAAAAATGAAATGACATAACATTACATTTAGACTTTAAATTTTTGACATTTGACTTTTGACTTTTAAAAAAACCTTTAAAATTTAAATTTTAAAATTAACATAAGTTTTTTGACATTTAAATTTTTAAACACTTTTTTTTATTATTTTTTATTTTATTTTGTATAAAGATTTTTATTAACATTTCAACTTTTAGAATTTATATTTTAATTTCATTAACTTTTAGCTTTGTAAATTTTATTTATTTTTAAGTTTCAAAAAA